>JAGDYQ010000069.1:3453664-3783647 GCA_021962125.1 Bulinus truncatus
CGTTTTCGTTTTATAAAAATTGGAAGCTCTTATAAAGTATATTACCATGTAACCAATTTATTCAGAAACAAGTATTTTAGTCCGTCGAATGACGGGTGGATTTTTTTATTTTTTATTAAAAAAAACGTAAATTATGTGGACACATAAACAAAATTGCCTTCCCAATATATCTTAATACATTATCACAATACATAACAGACGGCCATTTTCTGAACAGCAATGCTCGTACATTTTTTAATACAATTAAACTCAGCTTTCAACAGCAACAAAATAGTTGTGAGCGAGTGATGATTGGCAAGTCAAACTACAAACAGTCTGCTTACTGATTTCAATAAAAAAATGTCAAAGATATCTAATTAGTTACTTTTCATTAAAACAACTAAAAGGATACATTCCAAAAAAATAAAACAATAAAAAATATATGCCTCGGAGAGGAATCGAACCTAAATAGTCAGCATATAAAAATTATATATCAAAGCTACTTCTCCAATCAACCACCACGTCACACGATCTAAGAGACAATTTTAATGTACTATTAAATAAATTGCTCGATTATATTGACTTTGCTATTTACGAACTTGTCGATGTTAAAATATTATCTGTTGTAATAAAAACTAAAATAATTTTAATGATATTATATACTATTATTATTATTTAATATTAGGGACTTTTACATTTCATAATAAAAAAAAACCACAGAAACTATTTAAAACTGTAAATTTTTCGAAAAGAAATATCGAATCGAGACTGTGGCAAAACGCCATTTTGAAGTCACGTGATTACTTTATCAAATACAATTGGTGGAACAGATACACACTTACTTTTATAAATATAGGATTATTTTCTGCTTTTTAGTACGCAAGAAAAACGTTGTTTTTTATAAAATATTTTTTTTATAATTTTATTTTCTACTTTTTTTAGTTTTTAATTGGTCAAAATTTGAAATTGCATAATTTTATTACCGAACCTTGAATGCAATTATTCCAACTTTCAATGCGTAATTTAAAGACAAATTAGATATAAAGTTGTGTACAATGTAAAATTATATATCAATTATTTAAATTAATTTAATAATGCCAGAATTATATTGTGCTACACATCAGTTTAATAAGTTATTTTATACTGTAAGAAAAGTCAATAAAAACAACGCTTCCCATTTACCAAACAAGATGAATCCTCACACGATTTGCAGAATTTGTGCAAAGATGTAGACGTCAGTGAATCAGACAAATGTCCAAAACACCAGCTGGTTGTCATTACAGCAGAGGACGCTCCGAATCCGCATGTCAGTGGAGATATGCTCATCCCAAAACAAGAGAAACCTTCGCAGGCACTGTAATTTTGCTATGAGCCTTGAAAAATGTTTCCAGTCAAGAACTATACACGTTGAATTTCAAGTTTATTTGTTTCAAACAATGCCAGAACCTGCTTGGTTTCTAAATTTCTTTAGAGTGCCAGGTCTACCACGTGAAGGTTAGGTCTGGCATTAGAGTATGAGAGGCTAAGTGTAGTATAAATTACATGTATTACGCGTCAGACTCTTAAAGACCCGTCTCGATCGCTCTTTTCTGAAAGGCTAGAGAAATTATTGTGTTTGATGCTGCCTCATTCTTTCCATGTCCTTCATTGCATGGTGTCTTTCCAGTCAACTTTGAGCAATCAAGTTCTTCAATTCGCAATCGGTCGAGTGATCTAACACGACTGAGTGCCACATATGCCTGGCCTTTAGCCAACCATTTTGATCCGAGGAAAACTACGGGGTGATCAACTGTACATCTTAGCATTTTGTGTACTGTGCAAGCCCAACACAGTATAATTGGAAGCTGCGTTCGTTCTATTGTTCCATAGTTTCTAAGCGCTGGAAACTGGATTGATTTCGGCTTAATCAAATGTCCATATTTATATTGTCAGCATTCCGAGGTGCATTGATCAAAACATCTTGAGCCTTGATTCTGAAAATTTGCACTCCATCATTTCGGTATTGTTCTAAAACGGATTTGTTATGTGCATCAACTTGTAAACGAGTTGGGAAAATGCGAATTGCTTGGTCCAAAGCAAAGTCACCAGAACATCAAAGTTTGGTGCCTGCAATTGACCAATACGCAGTAAATTCAAGAGATCAGCAAAAGTAGTGTCGCCTTGTTGTCTCATGTTTTCCGTCAGTTCAACGTGATTGAAGAGCCTCCATAGATGAGTTGCTGGGATAAATCTTGCAGGCTGATTGAATACTTGTGCTCCTCGAATAGGTGGCAATTGAAATAAATCGCCGAATACAACAATGTTGATGCCGCCAAATGGTTCGTTCTCCTTTTTCTTTAGCTGTCGTAGTCTTGAGTCAATCATACATAACATGTCAAAAGGGACCATTGAGATTTCGTCAATGAAAAGAAATTGGATTTCCATCCACTAATTGCGCAACACTTTGAGATAATTGCCGGTTAGAGGCGCCAAAGTTCCATAATTTTACCATCCTTCTTGACTGGAAGCTTGAATAATGTGTGGAGAGTTGTACCACCAACAAGTCTTGCTGCAACGCCAGTTAATGCACCAACTTTCACAGCCTTATGTCCATAGCAGCGATGGACTTGTTCCTTGACAGCATTGAATGTAAACGTTTTGCCAACTCCAGTTCCTTTAGTGACAAACAACTTGAGCCGAATGGGATCTCCAGCTTGCTGCTTTTCAATGCTTTGAGTGATGTAATTGTGCAATTCTCGTTGTCTTAAATTCATTGCTGCGCATAAATTTTAAAACTGCTCATTTGTCATTGGATGATCTGCTGCTGCTTCTCCTGCTTCTATGTCTGCTTCAACGAATTCTTCTGGACTTTCAAGAAGGATGAAAGCATGGGCTTGATTGAATGCAGTCTCAAGCTGTCTGCACGATAAGTTTCCAAATATGCATTTGTTTGTCGCAATTCTTCTCGAGCTAGAAAGGCCTCTCGAGCATTGGTGTGTTCACCAATCAACTCGTTCTCTGAATAATATGGAACATATTGTACGAGTAAACTGTAGAAATAGTTTTCAGGATCCGTATTCATTTGAAAGTATGGCACTCGTACAGGCTGGAATATTTCTTATTTCCATTTTGCTGTTATTTGTTAAATTGATGAGTCTTCGTCGTGCTGTGTGTTGCTCTACATCAGCATCCACACTTTGTTCAATATCATCAGGCTTCTTAGTATAATATGGGCTAAGGTCCATCGCAATTTCTATCAAGCACATGTTGGGAAAGTTGTATCCTTGTTCTTGCTGTCTTGGACGATTGACGTAGCGATCAAAGATGTTGGAGCAAAGTCCACTTGCCTGATTTCCATCAAATCTTAAAACTTGATCTCAGGCTTTCTTGTATTTAGGAAGACGCAACTTCTTGAACTATCGCGAATGTTCAAATGGTACAATCGATAAACACATTCGGTTGCGGAAACTTGTCGCTCTTGTAATATCCGCATACATGATTTGAAGAGCTTTCTGGCAATATTGGTTTCGTCGCGGCGAATACGAATGATGGCTTGAGCTACACTCTCATTCACATCCGAAGGCTCACTCTTTGAAATATACTTGGCGATGTAATGTGCAATTGATTCGTTAGTTCCGCATGGCTGAATGTCCATATTTCCATCCCAAATTTGATAATTGTAATTGTTGACCAATTTTTCTCGAGGGGTGCGCTTCAAAGTACAAAATCTTCCTCCGTTTCGGATGAACTCTTCAGAACTCAGTGACACGATGCGAGTATGTTGGCATTCTTGTCGTAGAAAGGCAACTCGACACGTCTCAGAATAGTTTTTGTGGTTATGCGTGTGATGATGATTCTGGTTTTTTTTCACAAGTCTGTGCAAATCTGAATCATCCTCCTCTGTTGGATAACGACAACTGATGACTAGATCAATCAATTCAATTCCTTCTATAGTTTCAAATGATGGCACATTTATGATCCACGCGAGTAGATGGACATGTGGACTTCCTCGATTTTGAAACTCAATCCTATAACAGAAATCGATGCCCTTGCCACAAAGAATACTATCGTCATTTAAAGATTTTCTTCTTAAAAGCTTCGACACGACGAGAGAAATTACGGCTTAAAACAACAGGATACAATTCAATAAGTCGTTGGACTTCATCAATGTTTAGTTGAGCAGGATCCTCATTAGGTCTTCCATCAGCAATCAATAGAGCCTTGCGCATGTCTGGCCAATTCAAATCATTACAGCTTAATGTGATGAACCAAGTTGGAGGTCCAAGACAACGAATGAATGAAATTAATTCATTATAAGCTGTTCGCCAATATGATGTCGTTCCTCTAAGATTTCTTATATGTAAATGCAGATCATCAACAACTCCTTCTTGTCCTTTTACAGCTTTGCCGCATGCGTTAATTGTTGATTGAATACGGAGATACTCAAACATCGAGAGCGCATAAAACAAATAATCTGTTTTTTTTGGAAGCGGGAATCTGTGCCAAGAATATGTTGTTGGAAGTAGTCCAATCAATCCACGCATACAAATTGTCTCCTTCAAGCATGTTTCTGTCCAAGATATTTCTGGTTCAGTTAAAGCCGCAATCTCATCAGGAATATCACCCGGAGCAAATTGTTCCAATACGCCTTGGATGGAGCAAAGTTCTTGTTGCTTCGTAAGTGCTTTTTGCATCGATGACAGAGAGTCAGTTCATCTTTCTCGACAAGTTCTGGTGGCAAGTAAGGCTTCGCTAGCTATTGGCGATATTTGACTGCCTGGTTAGGATAACACTTTTTCTGACAAACATTGCAGCTCTTGTCACAGAAAGTGTTGACAGTTTCATTGAACTCCGCATTATTTGCTGCTCGTTGCGCATATGCCTCGCGTTGTCGTTGTAGTCTAGCTTCATGTTCATCGGGTGTCTCAATCGCTCTTGAGAATGCTTGTTGAACTCTTTCTTTTTCAAGGCGAGAGAAATGCTGCACATCACTTTCATTCAACCTAGCAACACGATGCCGATTGGCATCTTTCCGAATGCGAGACTGACTCACAACTTCATTTTCATACGTTCGAGATAATGCTTTGCGCAATCTTCCTCGAGCTAAAAGCAATTCGTGCTTACCTTTGGCCATCTTGTCGGAGTGCTGTTGACGATATTCCTTCTTCTTCTCCAGACGGCGCTTCTGTTGTGTTGTTGTTTTCTTACCCTTGATGGTTCTTCTTTCCTTCGCTTTTATTGACCCCCGGAAAGACAAACAAGAGATGAAGTTAATAAATATAATATTCTTTCTACAACCACAATAATTTATTTTTGAAAAATACTTAAGGAACTCATCAAATAATAATGAAATAGTAAGAATATTGCATTGTCATCGGGTTCTGAGCTATATTGAAAGTATCAGAGCTATAGCTTATCTGAAAGTGGTCTAAAATTGCATTGCCAAATTCCGGACAGACAAACAAAAAGTGAAGTTAATAAAAACGGTGTAAAATGATTCATAATTATTCATTTTATTGCGGATAAATGTTGTTTACTACGCCGGATAATTACGAACCGAATAGTTATACTTTATTTGAGAGTTAGAAATGGTCACAGTTATTGCTAAACCCCGTTATATAGGACAAGTGACTCGTTGATTGTGTTATATTTGACAAATTTTATTTCAATGACTACAGTTAGGAGCTGGAGTTTGAAATTTGTTATTATACGTTTTTTTTTTATAAACTTCTATTTTTGAGAAACTAACTTAATTTAATTGGATGGGAGGCACTGAAAGTTTGATAATTGTTGACAGGGGGAGGAGGGTCTAAAAAGTGCTAACATTTGTTGACAAGTCCTATTGTATTTGTATGTCTTAAGCCTAAATATTATTGGTCGAATTATATGAGCAGTTAATTTTTACACAAAAAAAAATACTTAATTTTGTTTTAGTACAACGAGAAATACTTAGAGATGAATCATATTTATAATTACTTAACTGTCATAACTCTGTTATAACCTTTATCATGGGTATATGATGAGTTGTACTTAATATGGTAAAAGTGTTTTAGTGGTGAAGTAAATGAGGGCAAGTAAGAATACTACCCAGGAATAAGAAGGATTGAAGAGATAGCAAACAATGAGAGGTTGACTGTTGACACACTAGGATGTTTTTGAGAAAGTAGTGTAATAAATGTGGAAGTGATAAGAATTGTACTTAGAATATTTTTCTCCGTATGTGGATTTGTTTTGTTACTATTTCTTTATGTTTGTGTTTAATAAATAATAAATCATGAAACATGACTTAATGTACATATGTGTCAACATGGGACTGTCAATTTGCTCATCACATAAGTAACAAGGCCACAAGAAGTAATGTAGTAATTTTGGAAGTATCTGTGAAGAGACACGACAATAACATTCACTTATCTTTGAACAAGTAGTTCAGTACTACGACGATAACATTCACTTATCTTTGAACAAGTAGCTCAGTACTACGACAATAACATTCACTTATCTTTGAACAAGTAGTTCAGTACTACGACAATAACATTCACTTATCTTTGAACAAGTAGTTCAGTACTACGACGATAACATTCACTTATCTTTGAACAAGTAGTTCAGTACTATACATGCGCTGGTAATTGTTTCTTCAATTGTTAAAAAATTACAGATTTATCGTTTAAAACGTGTTTTTCTTTTTAAATTATCACATAGATTATGACGTTTTACGTTCACCAGTATACTTAAATACCCTTGATAATTAACTAACTTTGAAACAAAACAACTGAAATTGAAAAATATTGCACCGGAACATTTGTCAAGACACTCAATAACCAAAAAAGATGTGCACGGCAAAACATCGCATCTCTAGGGCCAAAAAATAAATTCGTTTATCGAATGAACCTTTGAATGACACTTTGTACCTATAATATACATGCCTACATACATACCAGTTTGTATAGGCATTTTGGTTTACTAAGTAATTACTAGTACAGATAGATTAAAAATATGAATAAGAGATTTTTGGGGTTTGTATTAAAATGTTTTTATTGGTTGTCTAGGAAAATCGTTTTATAATTGTCGAGGAGTTAAAGTTGATTTAAGTATTCGTTAATTAATTTTGGTTTGTGCATGTGTGTTAATCACACTTTTCTAGTAACTCAAGAGAGTGTTAATTTTTATATTACTATGTGACGTAGTTTTTTTCTAGTTGACGTCATATTAAGTTGCTTAGAGACAAGCTTGGTAGATTGAGTTAGTTGCTTTCTAGTTCATGAACATATAAGATGTACTTTGTAGATTGAGTTACATTATAGATCCTATACGTGTAGGACAGATATTTTATTCAACTTTGAAGAAGTTATTAATTTGATTTAGACTAGCAAGTGATAGTTTATTAGATACTTCTAAGATGTGCCTATGTCATATACCTTCGTATAAAGCTTCATAATATTGTTAATGTCTACGTTCGATAATAAAATAATGAATCAGCAACATTGAATTGTGCATTGATTGGACTAGTGTTTGTGTGTGAAAAATTAAGTGACACGCTACCAAAGTAACGCCTCCAGGTTCAGTCTGACTGCAACTGCAGTCAGACCCCCAACATCAAGATACCTAACAAACCTTCACAATAATGTTGTTGGCCTATCTGGCTAACAGAATCTCCAGTTAAAATACCAGCCATTCCGGGTGGAAAAGTAATTACCGCACGGGTCAGATCGACCTATCCGCCACTGCCTACTTACGCAACTGAATATGTTTTATCCTATAAACCATGTGTTATATTAATTATGTTTTATCCTATAAACCATTTGTTATATTGTTTATGTTTTATCCTATAAACAATTTGTTATATTGTTTATGTTGTATCCTATAAACCATTTGTTATATTGTTTATGTTTTGTACTATAAACCATTTGTTATACTGTTTATGTTTTATCCTATAAACCATTTATTATACTGTTTATGTTTTATCCTAAAAAACCATCTGTTATATTGTTTATGTTTTATCCTATAGACCATTTGTTATATTGTTTATGTTTCATTCTATAAACCATTTGTTATATTGTTTATGTTTTGTCCTTATGTTCGTGAAATCTATGTGTGTTTGTACTATATTATGGTCGTAGTAACTAGTGTGTCCACAATGATCTAACGCCACTCACTGTTATGTACATGTTTATAGGTTGTCAATTTTTTTTGTCACTTTCTCAATCTTTTAGTAAAATATTTAATCTTTTTTCTTTTATGTATTTCATGTTTCTTTAATCTCATTTTTTATCTCATCTTTGGGGGGGGGGGGGTTGTGTGAGGGACGTCCCTGTACGGATGAAATGAAATCTCTTAGATCCTTTAATAAACTAATAGGACACTTTTTGAAGATCCCTTCTTTCATCCCCACCATAGACGATATTGCAATGGTCATGGTTGCACCACGAAAAAACATAGCGGGGACTTTACCCATGACCTGAATTATCCATTGGTCCTCACCGAAAATCGAACAAGATAAATATATAAATAAACCGCTGCCCCCAAAATATAGACTCTTGTGTCGTGAACGTATAGCAACCGAACCGAACGAACACAGACACAAGAAATATACAATGACAAGTTTGTTAACTTGAAATAAAACACCAAGTTTTATAAAAAAGAAACATATGTAGTTGTTAAGATAATATAAAACATACTGGAGTAGACATAATAAATAAAAGTCCCATTATTAAATCAGGTGTTCAGGGTGATGATTAGCGTCCGACTGGTAAGAGCTTTCAAAGTAGTCTGATGTTGGTGCTTTTCTTCTCTCTCAACGGCTCCGAATGATCCCTTGACCACATTACCGTTAGTGACGTATTTACACATTGGCGATGTAATATCGTTTGCAGACTATTCAAAAAAATTAATCTTGAAACAATAAATAAATTAAAATCAGAATTGTACATTTGTTCATGTCTGTTTCAGATACTACATTAGGTGTTTAATTAGTTTTTTTTTTACTTTAATTATTTATAAAATATTACATTTTATCAATAATATTTTTTAATCTTATGTTTGTCTATTAACAGAACCAAACCCTTGAAAAATGTGAAATGATATCATCAACTAATATGTCTTGTAAAACTCGAAAAATGACCGGCATCTTTAATAGAACCACAACAACAAATTTATCATTTACCACAAATGGAAATTGTATGGAAACATATATGTTTACAATAAGGGAAGACCCCATATTTGATGATAAGATGTATACAATTTCAAAGAACAAAGACATTCTTATTATAGAGGTAACATGGAGTTTTAAGTATTTAAAATTTAAATATATTGACTATTTAGTTATTAGTATCTAGTCTTAATCACACTACCCTGGAGTTATGGAGCATTTGACTGCAGATATGAGAGTCACATGTTCGATACTCAGTGAGGACCAAAATGGAATTTTTTCCAAGCTCTGATGAAAGTTTGTTCATGTCCCTCAAATTTACCCAGCTTCAAATGGGTACCGGACATTAGGTTGAGGAAGTAAAGAAGCTGGGTGTTGTCCTATCCACACAATCATTTTATAATTAGTAGCTAAAGAAACAAATGAATTCTACACTTCATCTGCCCCTATGGGGTCTACCGTAATTAATTATAGTACAACCTCAGTTTAAGAATATATTTTTTTACTTTCAATTTATAAATTATATAAAATGGATATTTTAATTTCTGTGTCCCTACAAGATCTCGGTTATTTACATTTCTTAGTCGTCAGCTGAAATCTGTTGTGTTTACCACAAAGACTGGGGGTATCTGTTGTGTTTACCACAAAGACTGGTGTATCTTGTGCTTCAGTTCAATTAAACATTAGAATCTCTTTATAAAACTACTAAAATCTATTATAGGATCTACACTAATTTAATTTTACATATTATGCTTTAATGCTGCGCCAGTACAACAACAAACCAGAATACAAACTGATTTATCGTGCCGTACTGGTGTATAAAATGTGAAAAATCAGTTGTGGAAATTTTAAGTCGTTGTAGTTCCCTATGAATATTTGTCTTCTTAAATTAAGATAAAATATAACCCATTTGGGTTCTAACTTCATGAGCTCCGCGCCTCTCATCAAGATGACACAGTAGGGTGATTAAAAATTATTTTTTTAAATTTAATATTGCATTGTTGTTCATTTTTTTCCTTTTATATTCCAATATTTTCATGCAAAATTTTATTGAAATTGAATTACAATTAGAGGTCGCTCATCGAGACTGAAAATTATAGTATCTTCTTTAATGACAAGAATTCTTAAAATATAAACATTAAAGTAAACATTATCTTAAAATCAACATTAAACATTAATTACAACGAATTAGATATCTTGAAATGTTAAATAACATAAAATATAATGATATGCAACAGTTACTGCTTGTTTATCCATGTATACATTGTATTATAAACATAAACAATACACTTTACTAATGATCTTCAGTTCAACGCTTCTTATATAACTTCAGTGCACTTTTCTTCAAATTTGGCACTCTCTGTCTGTGATCTTCTACAATTTGAAGCAATCTCTGCATTTCAGATTCCGTTTTAGTGATTGACTTATTAAATGATGACATCAGTGCAACTGACCTCTCGGCTGCATCATTGACGCCTGATTACAATACACTTAGCTTCAGCAAATGACGGCAATTGATCCCAGGATACTGGATCAACTTCATTGAAACTGATATCAATATCGACTGAACGCATTGCAGATAGTGATGAGGTACCTACAAAGTGATGCAGTTATTGCAATCCTTCACTTTAAACACTCGATCCGTCCAATCAACGTCAGTCTTCGGCATCGCTTCAGCAATACTGCGGTTTTCAACTGGAGAAACTTTTTCAGAAAACAACTCAAGAAAAAGCACCTCTGGACTTCTATACCAAAGATGGTTTTCAAATTTCCTTTTCGCAGCATCAGACACCGTTTTGTATATGACAGAATTTCGTGAGATCTGCTTGGATAACAACAGATCGTTAACCCGAGCATCACGACTCACAGGACATGAGATCCAAGCTTTGACGTAAATGTGAGTGGCAAACAAGCAGAATTCTCGCAAAATCTTTACATCTGAAGGTGTGAGCTAGAAATGATTTCTAAACAAGTAGATCTTGAAGCAGTATATCATTTTTGCCATCCAGCGAGCCATATGGTAATTGCCTAGCGCATGAAAGCTGTACGGTTGGTTACTTACAATGACGCCAAATACCAACAATCAGATTTTGATCATCCCTCTGTAAACTCCACGTGGTATGTAACTTGATTGTCTTACATGAATGACATAACACTGTATTTGTGTTCCACGATAAACGAATCATCTAGTCTCGAATCTTCCAGCGGACTATACAGCTACTGATCAACCTTAGGCCGAAATCGTTTAAAACGTTTGAACGGTGGAATGTTAGGGATGTTTGTGGAGCCATAGAGAAAAAACAACTACAATTATCAGTTCATGCATATGATGTCGGCAGGCAAAAATGTAACAGCTCCTCTTGAACAATTTACATGTCCTGTTAGTAATACCAGTGTTGACGGATGTTGTGTCAAAACACATACCAATAATCTCATCAGATACCTACCCATAGCTTTAACAGCTGTATTGTTGCATTGGCTCGTGCCTTACCAGCACAATTGGTATTTTAGCTAAACCTAAAATCTTCTCAACTTCTTACTCAGTTAAAACTACAACTAATCTGTCTACGTTTGACTGCAGCTCTGGATAATCTGTAGTTCCCTCCATTATAATTCCGTCCCAGAGAATGACCAGTGGGCATTTACGTCTAAATTAAAATTCTGATATCAAATGTCTTCGTCTGGCATCGAACTCTCTGACAGAAGCTTCTTGTAGTAAACAGGAATCTCAATTTCAAAATCTTCGTCATCTTTGCCTTCATCCTCACTTTCGCTGTTGCTTGTAGACCAAGTAACAGTTGCCTCCGTATGTCTTCTTTCGCCTTCAACTACTCATTGATTCTCTCCGAATGCTTTTCTTTTTGAAGATCGTTAACAGTTACACTAATGCTTTCGGATATTGTCTTCTTCAGTACCTTGCGATTATAGAAAACCATCTTCATAGCATGACCCAAGGTTAGTAACACATCGCTAGGTAGACAAGAATCCGTTTGTCCAATCAACCAAACTTCAGTTACACGTCTTGTCAATACACTTTGTGAATTACCATTTGATGTGGATGCCATATCAATTCAATGATTTGTAGTTAGTCAAAAACTACTTTATTATCCAGCAAGCTTGAATAATAAAATTAGATCTGATCTAAAATTTAAATATCACGATATACTTTTAATTTTACAATCAACTAAAATTGCACTATAGCAAAAGCAAGCAAGCAACACATCAGAACTGCCGCATTATCTCATACAGTGAAACTTCGGGTCGCTTTTTCAAAAAGTTTAGTTTTTCTTGATTTGCTTGACAAAAGGAAAAAAAATGAGCCACAATGCATTAGAAGCGGAAAAATTTTTTCCCCATGGAATGATGATTCACCCTAATGATACAGTTGTTTGACGCATCTGAAAATTAAATAGTCATAACAATTCTATTGAGTTTTACGGCACATTCAAAAAACGTAATATCAACATTTACTATAGACTTGTCACAGAATCACCAGCACGCCACCACCAACTTTAAAAATTATTTTTAACTGATTTCAACTTTTAAATTTAATCCCGTACACAACGGAACAATTTATGGAAAATGTGTTAAAATAATTGATAGACATGTATGAGTAGTTGGGTCGTTAACAGATCGGGTACATTCTATACTAATTGATAGACATATACAGTGATACCTCAACATACGAGTGCCCTAACATACGAGGTTTTTTAGATACGAGCCCTAGAGCGAGCGATGTTTTGCTTTGAATTCTGCGAAAATTTGAGATACGAACGGGTCGGCAGGCTGCACACAACCAAGTTTACTGCGCCTCGTGCGTCTCGTATTTTCCCGCGATTAAGTTTTCCTCTCTGTCATAGTATCTTTTATGTTTGTCGTTTATTTACAGTACTTTATTACATTCTTTTTATAACCGGTATTTAAAGAAACTAAGTGGAAAGGTTTTGTGCTCAGAAGAAGCGTGAAATCATAGAAAAATATGAACAAGGTGTGCGAGTGACTGACTTGGCGAGGCAGTCCGGGTGTAGCTTGTACTGTGCTTAAACAGGAGGAGTCGATAAAGGTTTTAACACCAGCTATTAGCATTACAATAATTTCTAAGCCACTCTGCCTATCTCCCCTAAACATCCACCAGCATTCTTTCGTAAGATCAAGTCGGCTAATTTCGAGGTAAATACATTTAACAAAACCAGTTTATTTCTTTACATTCTCTTATGTTATGTTTTTATGCAACATTTGTCATTTATAAATGCAATTTTCTTATCCAAAACACGGAGTAAAAACAACTGGGATGGCATTTTGGGGGATAGAACGGATTATACCATTTCAAATGATTTCCATTGGGTAAATTGCTTTGCGATACGAGTCAACTGACGTACCGGAAACGTTATGGAACGAATTAAATTCGTATCTCGAGGTACTACTGTAAATAGCTGTGTCGTTAACAGATCGGGTGCATCCTGTAATAATTGATAGACAAATAGTTGCGCCGATAACAGATTCAGTACTTCCTGCAGATTTTTCAAGAGGGATCACAGTCATTCCCCATATCAATGACGATTCTGCAGTAAGCATTATTACAAATACTATGTTACAAATGTTTCTAGCATAATTATCATATTAAAAACATTAACCTGCGTGTTTTGTGCATTTATCCGTTTAAATTTCTAATGTGAATTATTTCTCACAATGAATACAATTTTTTTTTTGCAATTTACTAGTTAGAGACATCCAAAAAATAATTTTCCTCAGTGGTGGGGTATTTGAGTCTTTGTTTTAAAACTAGGGAAGGTCCATTAGTTAATGAGGAGGGTATTTGAGTCTTTGTTTTAAAACTAGGGAAGGTCCATTAGTTAATGAGGAGGTTATCAGTGGCATAGTGATGGCGTGGCAAGGGTGCATCATGCCCCTGGCGGTAATCACATAGGGGCGCCAAATGGTATATTTTACTTATAATATTATCTGGTTTTCAAGTGGGAGAGCGGTAAAAACGTATAGAGCCCCGGGTGCGAGTTAAGCTCGCTGCGCCACTGGAGGTTATTTGTATGTTTTTCGCTAATATTATAAGAGAACAGTTCGTTGGTTTTTAAGGTGCAGATAGTAATCGAAAATTTGACATTTCTCCCAAGAAATAATGTAAAATGTGCTCACATTTGTTGACATAATAGATCATAAATTGAAATTTTAATAACAAAATGTTTGGGGATTTCATTCTTATTAAACTATGTTGATTGTTACGGGCTCTTTCAATATATGTCTTAAATGTGGCTGGCTTGTTATCACATACACCAGGGGTATATATGTGTCAAATGTGGCTGGCTTGTTATCACATACACCAGGGGTATATATGCCTTAAACGTTATTGTGTTATTATTCCAATATAATCAATTCAAAGCTTTTTTTTCTACAGGGAAAAGATATACCAATGGAATTAGAGAAAGAAATAATCATTAAAATAGGAAGTACAACGTGTAGAGTTGTCGATGTAAACAAACACAGAATAGTGTGTCGTGCAAAGAAAACCGTAGAAATAGCTGAAGAGAATAGAAAAAATCAGATGAATTTGAATAGCTCAAAAGAAAACAATACATCGACTACACCATCAACTAACTCCAGTCATAAAGACTCGCCTGTTGCCGCCGGAGTGATAAACACTAATGTTGTAACGAAACCAACAGCCTATAAAAGTACACAAAAAAAAATTATTCTTGATGATTACAGTAATGCCACTGTAACTATTGAAATTGGATATTTTAGCCAAGTTCTGGGATATTTAAAAGTAGACCTCGAAGAGCCAGGCAATGATCTAAATAAGACAGATCTTTTCATCGGAGTAGCAACCTTCATTTCTTTGATTGTGACTGGGATTCTACTTGTTATAGTCATTGTCGTGAAACTTAAAAAAATGAAACAACTTTTGGGCAAGTTCATTCTCTTTTAATATGTTATTATTTACGAATGATAACTTAAGACAATATATTTATCAACGATTCTATCTTTTTATATAATGTTATTTATTTTCATTTTCAGTGAATTTTTCTTTGTCGGTCTCAAACATAATAACTCAATTTATACAATTTTCTTCAAATGTTAAACCGTGTCAAACATCTTTTTTTTCCCCAGTCACAGATTATATATGGTTCCAGTTTAATTAATTGAAATTTTAGCGAAAAAATTATCCATTTAGTCGTAAGTATAAGAAAAAAAATAACAGTCTTGGAAACAGAGGCCAACTTGAAAAATCACAAACTTTATTAAAATGTAAATTATTTTCAAAGTATGAAAATTAGGGGTATGACTAAAATATAACTAAAATATAACCCTATTTCCCCATATCATATTTGGTGGAGCTTTGTATCACAAATAAAGAAAATATAGGTAATTTTTGTTTTACATAAAAAAAGTTCACCCTTCGATCGACACGAATATTTTATAACCTACAAATTTTCAAATATTTCAATACAGGTTTCACCATTATAAATAAAAGTCAAATAAATATAATATTGATAATTGTTACAATGTACATTTCTGCTGTGCATTAGTAGAAGAAATTTAATATTCAATTTTTCAATGGACTTGCAAGTGGAAGTAAATCTTGTATCACTTTAATTGCACGCTCTGCACAGATATTAGAACGCTTCGTTGGCATAGAAGTTGAATATGTGGACCATAATGTCTTTAATGACTTCAAAGTCTTTGTATGCTGCTTACAAGCTTATAATAAATTATCAAAGTCAGTAGTATTGAAACACTGGGCAGTGAACCAGATGTCAGCCCACGTACCACTGATGAAATCACATGCTGCCATAGCTGTTTGCAGATACTCATCAGAACGAATGATGACAAACAATAAATTGCCCTTGAGTTCCATCTCTCATTACTGATTTTTGGAAGTGATTGAAAATTTACTTTTGGTAAGCTTCCTTTAGTTTTGAAAATCCTGTAGCATTATGTTAAAGCCATGTCATCTCGCCAGCACTCTTGTTCTGATTTCTTTAGTGGTGCTCAGGCATTATCAATTGATGTTTTGAGTTGTTCATACTTTTCTGCTATTGTTGAAATAAACGAGTAGCTGATGTTTGGTGAAGTTGTTGATGTACTAAAATGATTATTCATGACATGGTTCAATATTGTATCTAGAATGTGGTGATATCACCTAATCCAACATCTTGAAAGTGTTTCTGTAACACTGTAACTGCACCAATTATTGTGTCAGATACAATAATTTATATTCATTGAGCACAGTTTTCATTCGGGAAAAAGTGGAGAAGAGTAGTATGGCAGGCTAGGGCCCTAAATGACATGTAGAGCTAAAGAAAGAAAGAAGAAGACAGTTTTTAGAGCATTTTCGAAAAGAAATGCTCTATTGTCCCCATTTTGTCTGTCTGTCATCACTCTAGATCTCAGCAACCAAAAGTCCTAGACCCATGATGTATATATCATTTTGTAGGTCTTGGCCTGCCATGTGTACATCAAAAGTCCATTTCGCGATCTGACCTCTGAGGGCCGAATACCAGGTACCAATTAATTACTATATAAGCTATATTAACAAAGGGGCTGACAAAGGGGCGTAACTCATTATTTATTTTTGTAACAGTTATTCAACATGACTTACTTCCCTTACCTATAACACGAAAATGCGCTAACTCGTCCTGTGTCCAGGCTTAGATCAGTTGTTAATCATTGAATATTGTCTCCCCTTCTGCATTTGCGAGCATAAGAACAGCGAGTCTGACCTCCCTTTTTTTCATTTTTTATAACAACAACGTCATAAGCTTTATTTTGTATTGTCTTTCCATCAATTTGTAAGCACCAGTGTTCTTTTTTAAAGTTTTCCTTGAAATTACTTTGTAATTTTCTCCATCTTTCATTAGACCAGGGGTCGGCAACCTGCGGCTCGCGAGTCGCATGCGGCTCTTTTGATGTCAAGTTGCGGCTCTTTCGATGTCGAATTGATGCCTTCCACAAAGCGCGATTGCTTTCCAGGGATAACTTATTGAAACATTTTGCTTCTTGCCTAAGTAAAATAAAAAAACAAGACAAATGGCTTCAAAAATTCAACCTCATTGTGAATATCACAAAGAAACTAAATGAGCTAAATGTAAAACTGCAAGGAAAATGAAACCCAACTAGAGCCATGCTTGAAGAAATGGTTTGTTTCGAAAATAATGTTTTTTTTCTTTTTGTTGAAGACCTATAGAACGGTAAATTAAATCATTTCGAAAATCTGAGGCAGTTAGTGTTGCAGAAGACTGGTAAGTCTAGTAACAATATTTGGATTAAATTTACCGAGATAGTTAAGGAATTCAATAAATATTACGTTATAATATATCATCGCATAAAGCACCAAAGAATATAAATTATACAGAAAGCGCCTTTATATTTAAAAAAAAAAAACAATTCACACGGATTACTTTAGTATGACTATAAACAAAATGAAGATCAGAGTCGCTGAGAGATTTGAGCAATTCAAAACGAATGCAAGTACTCTGGTGTTCATATTAAATCCTCTCAATACACACAACTGAGATCAACATTGAGCCATATGGAATAGATGCCGGTTTGCTTCAAATGCAATGGCTGGATTTGAAAACCAAACACTTGTGCAGTGGCAAGTTCACAGAACTCAAGAGCAAGTTAGAAGAGTTGGATGTCCAGAAAAGTATGCACGTTGTGTGCAGAAGAGGACAGATCGAACAGAAAAACCGCGAGTTGAGGCACTCATATTAGACGCATGGAAGAGATCTCCACAGTTCTACAGTGAAGTGAAGAAGTTGGCATTTGGAGTGCTGAAGATCTTTGGGTCAACATATTTGTGCAAGCAAGCGTTCTCCTGCATGAATATAATACAATGTCAAGTAAGAAGCCAACTAACAATTAAAACATGTAGAGGCGTACTTGAAACTGAAAATAACAAGTTATGAGCCAGATTTAATCAAACTTTCAAAAAAGCGTGCAAGGCTAATGCTCCCATTGATGTAACTATTGTAGTGATCTTTTAAAATCATTTATTTAAAGTTTAAAATTGTATATGAATAAATATTATTTCGTATTTAAGCCATTTATTTTAAATCAAAAATCAAATGTAAATGCCTAATCCTAATCAAATGCCATAATATTGAAACAACAATTTTAGTGGCTCTTTAAAAACTGAGAAAAAATGTAAATTATAACTTTTCGTTCCTCCGTCTCAAAAGGTTGCCGACCCCTGTATTAGACCTTTGTAAAAGCCGCTTTGAGTTGGAGTAAATATGCAAACTCCAGTTCCCAACTTTTTGGACCTTCCTTGTACTCAATTTTGCTACAGCCACTAAACGCGCTGAAGAAGTTTTTTGTCTTTTAGACATTAATGGTTTCTCATTATCTTTACTACTACTGGAACACTGTTCTTCACTCACAAAATCTTCTTTACTCACAGAATCTTCTGTATCCAAATTTGGTAACACACTTGATTCAACACTTTCTTCAGTAAAGCTTTCTGTGACTGATACTTTCCCTTTAAGTAAATTCATTTTTCTTGGGTGAATCTTTAGTGAATCATCTTCCATAGCATACTTTTCCTATTGTTGAAATCTAAGTGCATAGAAATCTCTGTCTTCTCGGCACAACCACTCTACTTTCTCATCTCTTACATTAAACATCGCTGTGAAATCATAGTACGATCATGACTTTTCTGCTTTTTACATCAGAAGCAATTGTTTTATATCTGATCACGATATGTAGTTCCATTGGAATTTTTTGCATTTGATCAAGACTTTCTAAAGTCTTTGGTGATTTAATGCCTTTTCCGAAATACACTAAAGTTGAAGTCCTAATTCTCTTGCTCGTCTCGGAAGCTGGAGCATTTTTTACAGATCTGCTCTGAGACAATCAAGAAATAACACAAATACTAATTATGCATATAATAGTTGCCAACTAAAATGCTGACGGAACAACAAAGAACAAAATTACAGTTAAAATACTAAATGCGGGTGTGACATACGATTTACTGGGCGTGTGGAGGGTAAACTTTTTTAACAGTTGATAATTGTTATTGATATTTTTTGTTTAGATATGATAAATATCCACTTGTGCCAGTATCGGGAATAAAAAATAATGAAAAAAAAATTGTTGTCATATACCTAATGAATTTATTAAGAAATCTTTATTTAACAATTACAATATCTTTTAAAAATATCAGGGTTTAAGCTAAGCCATGTAAAATGTTGGAAAAATTTGGCAAACAGTTGTTTTTTTAAAGTCAAATTTATGCCAAATTGATTGTATGTTTTTAGAGCATTTTCGAAAAAAAATGCTCTATTGTCCCCATTTTGTCTGTCTGTCTGTCATCACCCTAGATCTCAACAACCATAAGTCCTAGACCCATGATGTATATATCATTTTGTAGGTCTTGACCTGCCATGTGTTCAGCAAAAGTTCATTTCGCGATCTGACCTCTGAGGGCCGTAAAAGGGGGCTTAGTACCGTTTTTTACTATATAAGCTATATTAATAAAGGAGCGCCTATATCTCAGCAACTATAAGACCTAGACCCATGATGTATATATCATTTTTGTAGGTCTTGGCCTGCCATGTGTACATCATAAGTTCATTTCGCGATAGGACCTCTGAGGGCCGGGCTTCAGGGCTCCTAAGAGGCTTGTATATTATATATACACCTTGTACGTTCAATAACCCATTCATTTGGTGCGAAATACTGCAGCACGTAGTTTCACTAAGATTTATTAAGAAACTCATCAAATGAAATAGTAAGCTTGTGTTCTGAGTTTAATTGAAAGTATCAGAGCTGTGCAACAATTGATGGAGTTTTCGGACGATTAAATGACTATAATTTCGAATGTTTTCAATTATGAGTCCTATTTCAGTAACCACAAACCACTTGTAGTTCGATTTAAGAGACAATAATTTTTTTTCAAATATAAAGAAACGTCTTTACAATTTTTTTTTACAGATATAAGCATTACACAATTGAATTTATAAACATTTCCAAAATTTTCAAATATTTACTGAAAGCTAACAAACGTACTGATACATAACACGAAAATGCGCTAACACGTCCTGTGTCCAGAATGGAACAGGCTTAATTGCTTGTTTTTCTTAATATCTATCTTATTCATTAATTAAATTACAAAAAAAGTTTCTTGAGTAAATCGTGCGTGACAGTAGAAAAATAAATATTGTTATGACATTTAAAGTTTCGAAATCCCATTGAAACATTTATTATTCAAGAAAAGTCTTTCATTGGCTAATTTGTTTTCATTTTGACCGATGTTTTATATTTAAACTAGAAAGCGGAAAGATCACATTTTGTTTATTGTCCTGCAATGTGAACTTTGTTAATATTATATAGTCGGTGCATTTAATTCATGTGTACTTCTAAAACTAATTTTTATTTATTTTAAATTAATGTTGACGTATGGGAAAATATATTAGGCTTTCAAAAAAAATGAGAAATACAACAAAATGTATGTTAAACACAATGTACATCATTGATTTGGATGGTATGAAACTGTGTAATTTTACTAGGTCTTTCACACGATTATTGTGCGTTGCAGTCTTGAATCCCCTCTTTCAGTTATCCAAAATCTCTAGAAATTGTCCCACCATGCCCTGATAAACTACGTAGTTCTTCCTACACTATTATACTGTCAAGACATTTTAACCATTATGACTTGATAAGTTGATATCGTTGTGTATTTTTAATCACATATTTTATATGAGTTATTCATTTTTTTTACTTTAAATTTTAACAGTTTAATTACTTAATACCGTAGATATTAGAATCTCAAATTTTTACCTTTCGCGACCCACTATAAAAACTTTCTTTTTGGTTTTGAGACCAAAGAGAATACAAGCGATATTAAATTGTTGAAATAGATTTACCCTTTCAACCTTTCAATTTAGCATCAGGCTTGTGGAGCCGCCAATTCTTTCCGGCTCCACAAATTTCACGGCTCCGGCACGGCTCCGGCTCCCTATTAAGATAGTATCACACGAGACAAACATTTTTGTAACTGCGCCACGCAAACATGCCGCTGATAAAAAGTTATGCAAATTTTACCGCGTTCACCCCCATAGTCAGGAACTTGAAAAAATATACGCATGTCGGTATTACTAAAAAAACAAACCATTACCTAAACTCATGATATAGAATGTAATACTTGTAAAGTCAATTGAATCAATATATTAATATAGTGAAATTATATTAAACAGGTTTTCATTTATAGAAATTAAAGTATGTTAGAAAGGTCTGGACCTAGATGTTTGTGTTCATGCGCCCAACATTTTTCGTTTTATAAAAATTAGAAGCGCTTATAAAGTCTATTTCTGTAACGAATGAAATATATACTGGTTTGAATCACCATTTAACGGATTGCAATGAGAAACTCAATTCATGTTCCATGGTTCATAATAGTTTATTAACAATACAATAAAATATAGACAGTAGAATAAATCCAATATGAACTGAATTATCACAATGACAATAATCTCCTTAAGTCAATGAATAAACACTTATCAACTTTCCAATAAACTCAACTCGAATAATTGAACTCATATACTCTGTACTCTTTAACTGAACTCTTTGATTGAACTGAACTCTCTCTTCTAACTGAACTGACTCGCTAACTGACTGATGATCCTCGTATCTTACAAACAGCCTCTTATATAATATGCACTCATCATTACTCGAACATTCTACGTCCGTCTCTATCACATTTCTTAGACAATCCTATTTTCTATAAACATAATATCTAGACTCTCGAAATAACTAGAGTCTTGACCCCGTGACTTTAGGTTGACATGGTTGGCCAAGCTCCAAAACATACACACACACCTGTGTGCATAGTACAACAACTACACTGTGACAATTACCATGTGACCAATTTATTCAGAAATTATTGTGTGCTTTTTAGTACGCAAGAAAAACGTTGTTATAATGTAATTTTTATTTTCTACTTTTTAGTTGTTGTTTTTTTCAATTAATACATATGAAGAGTTATAACAAGAAGTGACCCCGGAAAGACAAACAAGAAGTGACCCCGGAAAGACAAACAAGTAGTGAAGTTAATAAAAAAAAACGTTGTTTTCGAAAAATACTTACAAAACTCATCAAATCATAATGAAATAGTAAGAATATCGCATTGTCATCGGGTTCTGAGCTATATTGAAAGTGTCAGAGCTATAGCTTATCGGAAAGTGGTCTAAAATTGGATTGCCAAAGTCCGGAAGACAAACAACAAGTGACCCCGGAAAGACAAACAAGAAGTGAAGTTAATAAAAACGTTGTAAAAAAGACAACATTCAGCACAACTTTGATTTTATGATCATAGTACAGACAAATTTCGTATTTAGTGTAACAAAACAAAGACTTGTATATATTTTCATTCAAGCAGTCTAATAAAAAAAAACACGCGCATGATAAATAGACAAACACAGTCGAATATCACTTTAAAAGGTTCAGAAATTATAATCTTTCAAACATTTGCGAGTGTACTTCGAATTGCATACTGGAAAAAGCCCCCAAATATAGGCTCCCTTCATGTTTTCGTTGTAGGACGGGTGGCCGAGTGGTGTAGACACTCGACTGTCGACCTGAGAGTCATTGGTTCAATCCTCGGTGAGAACCATGGGGAAATGTGTTTCAAAGTCGTCGCACAAGTCCACCCAGCTTTAAATGGGTACCTGACTTAGGTTGGGGAGAGTAAAGGCGGCTGGGCGTTGAGCTAACCACACAATCCCTTTCTATGCCGAGTTTATAGAAACAGATGAATTCTACACTTCTTCTGCCCCGATGGCCCATTAGGGCTAAGGGAACTTTACATGTTTTCGTTATACTGTCCTTGATAACGATGTTCAAAGTTCAATATATCTTGATGAAAGTAAAATCTCATTTTCTACTTGAATTTTCATGATGAACATCATTGTATTATTATGAGAAATCATGTATCCCATTTAGGCGTAATTCTGAACCAACTGCACATAGTTCTCGGCCTTGTGATTACAACTGCTACAAACTATTCCAATCCTTATTCTAATTCCTCTTCTTGATCTGAGGTCGGATGAGGATAACAGCCTTGACATTTACCTCGGTCAACTTTAGAAAAAGATCTTCGGGGCTCCTGAAAGATGCTGGCTTCGTAGGTTTGTGAAACTGTCTTGAAGGCCCCTCAGGAATGACACCATTTTGAAGTCTCCGATGACGTCCCATACATAGTGGTCATACTACAAGGTACTCACCAACTTCTTGACACTGGTGTAGTACTCTTTTGAGAAGCACAGAGTGAGCATTATGGAGAGAAGGGTAGTTGTTTGCCTGTTGTGAAGCAGTCACACTTGAGGATCCGAAATGAGCTGTCTATGAATTGGCATCATTCACTAAGTCACAGGTGGTACATGTAGCCAGAAATAGACCTGGCCATATTGTTGCAGAAGCGCATCACATCTTGAAGAAGTTGGAAAATGTTTGGTGACGCTTTGTCTGATCAGTGAATTGCACGGCTTCATCGCAACAAGTGTTCCATTGGTTACCAGTGTGTCGACCCTGGAAGGTATCTGATTGGATCGTTGAAATCTTTCTGTTTAGATAAGTGCGTCCTTCTCCCCTCAACCGCATCTGTGAAATCGTTAGTCCGGATCTCCAATATCTTCCTCGCTGGGCTCACTTATGTTGTGCCTTAAGATGGCTGATCCCTTTATCGGGGATTCGGGAACAGGCCGCTAAAGGCAGTGTGAGTACTCAGGCAAATGGAAGAATGAATGTGCGGGTGTGCACTATCGCCAGTGCGATATTTGGTAGGATCCGCCATACAGAAGTAGAAATTGACGGACGGTTTTTTCTACACTGTACCCAATGGGCATGTTTTACAATGCCTTGTGGGCCTCCCACATCTTACGACATGCTTTCACGGAATATTTTCTGGCTTTTTTTTCTTAATAAATTTTCCACACACGTAGTAAATTCATCTGTTGGGTGCAAACAACCTCTTGATGTCATCTAGATCAATAATTTTTCTTTAACTACGATTTGTTATTATCTTTCTCAGCAATAAAATAAAACGAAATGTTTGAAATAGTTAGCTGTGCTTTTATACTTGTATGACTACTATTGAACAGTACCAGAAAAATTAGAATTTAGACTTTGAAAAAACGTAAAAATAACAATAGCACTAGCAAATTAATAACTTACATTTGATTTAACATATTACTACAAATGTTGCTAACTTAAGTATATGTTTCTAACTGAAGTATATGTTGTTAACTGAAGTATATGTTGCTAACTGAAGTATATGTTGCTAACTGAAGTATATGTTGCTAACTCAAGTATATGTTGCTAACTGAAGTATATGTTGCTAACTGAAGTATATGCTGCTAACTCAAGTATATGTTGCTAACTGAAGTATATGTTGCTAACTGAAGTATATGTTGCTAACTAAAGTATATGTTGCTAACTGGAGTATATGTTGATGTTTAGTGAGTCAAGAAAACGCCAGGAATGATTCTTGGAAAAATTGGATCGGAGAAAAATAAACAAAATAAATTGATGAATTCAAAAGCCATTTCGGCGTGTGGCAAAATGATTATTTGATGTGATCTGTCTGAACTCTTTCTGAATTCCCCAATAACTTTTCTCTAACTCCTTCTCCTTGAAATTATCTTTTTTTTTTACTTGGGCACCCCACTACTCACATCATCATTGTCCCTTTTATAGACTCGCCAACATAATGCGTGGACAGCTCCCCATCAAAACTATAGGTCAATGCTATTGCGTGGGTCAAGTCCCGCCAAAGGTGAAGCTATTGCGTTGGTAATTTCCCGCCAAAACTTAGGCAAATGACACGATTTTATCACTCGTATTGATGCATGCTTGACGTTACAAAAACCAGGTCACAAGCATCTAACATACAAAGGGGAACAACAACATAATCAAACAATGAGTGATCATAAGGGCTAGGAAAATTATTAATACAAGTTTGGGCTTATTATAATCTTTTCTTTGTGGCACTTAGTACTTGAATTTTTTTCAGAGGATGTAAATAATGTTTTTTTCTAACTAAAAGTATCAAGCATATTGAGCATTGAGTTCAATTAAAAAATCATCAGGTGTTCTCTCTGGACAGAATTCAATTAAAATAAGCCTCCAAATAAACTTTTTCATTCTTGTAAAAATATTAACCTTTACAATTTATAGAGTAAAATATTTTATGCACTGTTATCTAGTCGTTTTAAAAATTTTCAGACAATAAACAGCCAACATTGGAAAGTATCTTACATTCTGTTGTGGACAAAGAGAAACTGAAAAATGTTAACCAACTTATTCTCAACCCTGGGAAGGATATAACTTTTAGAAATGTTTAATTGGTAGGTAAATATGACGTTTCTAATCATATCTTTATTTATTTTAAATTATGTAGGCTAGAAAAATTCAAAAATTTTCACTGAATCGCATGAAAAAAAAAATTCATTCTGCATCAGCGAACGATTGAAAAAAAAATTTCATTGTTCATCAGTCGAACGATTGAAAAAAAAATTCATTGTGCATCAGTTGAACGATTGAAAAAAAAATTCATTGTGCATCAGTCGAATGATTGAAAAAAAAAATTCATTGTGCATCAGTCGAACGATTGAAAAAAAAAATTTCATTGTGCATCAGTCGAACGATTGAAAAAAAATTTCATTTGCATCAGTCGAACGATTGAAAAAAAAATTTCATTGTGCATCAGTCGAACGATTAAAAAAAAATTTCATTGTGCATCAGTCGAACGATTGAAAAAAAAAATTTCATTGTGCATCAGTCGAACGATTGAAAAAAAAATTTCATTGTGCATCAATCGAACTATTGAAAAAAAAATTCATTGTGCATCAGTCGAACAATTGAAAAAAAAAATTTTATTGTGCATCAGTCGAACGATTAAAAAAGAAAAATTCATTGTGCATCAGTCAAACGATTGAAAAAAAAAATTCATTGTGCATCAGTCAAACGATTGAAAAAAAAAATTCATTGTGCATCAGTCGAACGATTGAAAAAAAAATTTCATTGTGCATCAGTCGAACGATTGAAAAAAAAAATTTCATTGTGCATCAGTCAAACGATTGAAAAAAGAAATTCATTTGCATCAGTCAAACGATTGAAAAAAAAATTCATTGTGCATCAGTCGAACGATTGAAAAAAAAATTTCATTGTGCATCAGTCGAACGATTAAAAAAGAAAAATTCATTGTGCATCAGTCAAACGATTGAAAAAAAAATTCATTGTGCATCAGTCGAATGATTGAGAAAAAAAATTTCATTGTGCATCAGTCGAACAATTGAAAAAAAAAAATTCATTGTGCATCAGTCGAACGATTGAAAAAAAAATTCATTGTGCATCAGTCAAATGATTGAAAAAAAAAATTCATTGTGCATCAGTCGAAAGATTGAAAAAAAAAATATTTTATTTTCCTGGGCTAATTATCTCATGGGAGATAGTGAAGAGGTGCAGAGCACTAGACCGCCGACTTAAGGGTCCAGGGTTTGATTCATGCTGAGAACCTCGGAGTTTGTCAAGGTTTTTTTTTTTTTGGAAATTAACAAGTTAACCAAGATGGGTATCTAACTTTATTGCGAAGTAAAGCCTGCTGGGATTTTTAGCTAGCTAGAGGCTACAGATATCGGTAAATTAAATTTTTATATCTGCTTTTTTTTATCTGCATGATAGTCTTAATGACTTAATGACAGTCGAACGATTAAAAAAAAATTTCATTGTGCATCAGTCGAACGATTGAAAAAAAAAATTTCATTGTGCATCAGTCGAACGATTGAAAAAAAAATTTCATTGTGCATCAATCGAACTATTGAAAAAAAAATTCATTGTGCATCAGTCGAACAATTGAAAAAAAAAATTTTATTGTGCATCAGTCGAACGATTAAAAAAGAAAAATTCATTGTGCATCAGTCAAACGATTGAAAAAAAAAATTCATTGTGCATCAGTCAAACGATGGAAAAAAAAAATTCATTGTGCATCAGTCGAACGATTGAAAAAAAAATTTCATTGTGCATCAGTCGAACGATTGAAAAAAAAAATTTCATTGTGCATCAGTCAAACGATTGAAAAAAGAAATTCATTGTGCATCAGTCGAACGATTGAAAAAAAAATTTCATTGTGCATCAGTCGAACGATTAAAAAAGAAAAATTCATTGTGCATCAGTCAAACGATTGAAAAAAAAATTCATTGTGCATCAGTCGAATGATTGAGAAAAAAAATTCATTGTGCATCAGTCGAACGATTGAAAAAAAAATTTCATTGTGCATCAGTCGAACGATTGAAAAAAAAAATTCATTTGCATCAGTCAAACAATTGAAAAAAAATTCATTGTGCATCAGTCGAACGATTAAAAAAGAAAAATTCATTGTGCATCAGTCAAACGATTGAAAAAAAAATTCATTGTGCATCAGTCGAACGATTGAAAAAAAAATTTCATTGTGCATCAGTCGAACAATTGAAAAAAAATTTTCATTGTGCATCAGTCGAACAATTGAAAAAAAAATTTCATTGTGCATCAGTCGAACGATTAAAAAAAATTTCATTGTGCATCAGTCAAACGATTGAAAAAAAAAATTCATTGTGCATCTGTCGAACGATTGAAAAAAAATTTTCATTGTGCACCAGTCGGACGATTGAAAAAAAAATTTCATTGTGCATCAGTCGAACTATTGAAAAAAAAAATTCATTTGCATCAGTCAAACGATTGAAAAAAAAATTCATTGTGCATCAGTCGAACGATTGAAAAAAAAATTTCATTGTGCATCAGTCGAACGATTGAAAAAAAAATTTCATTGTGCATCAGTCGAACGATTGAAAAAAAAATTCATTGTGCATCAGTCAGGCGATTGAAAAAAAAATTTCATTGTGCATCAGTCGGATGATTGAAAAAAAAATTCATTGTGCATCAGTCGAACGATTAAAAAAAAAAATTCATTGTGCATCAGTTGAACGATTGAAAAAAAAAAATTCATTTGCATCAGTCGAACGATTGAAAAAAAAATTCATTGTGCATCAGTCAAATGATTGAAAAAAAAAATTCATTGTGCATCAGTCGAAAGATTGAAAAAAAAAATATTTTATTTTCCTGGGCTAATTATCTCATGGGAGATAGTGAAGAGGTGCAGAGCACTAGACCGCCGACTTAAGGGTCCAGGGTTTGATTCATGCTGAGAACCTCGGAGTTTGTCAAGGTTTTTTTTTTTTTGGAAATTAACAAGTTAACCAAGATGGGTATCTAACTTTATTGCGAAGTAAAGCCTGCTGGGATTTTTAGCTAGCTAGAGGCTACAGATATCGGTAAATTAAATTTTTATATCTGCTTTTTTTTATCTGCATGATAGTCTTAATGACTAGTGAATTTTAAGATAATTTAAAGATAACTGCTGTTACATTTTCTTATTTCATAGTTATAGAACAAGTGAATAGAGCCATTGTTATAGAACAAGTGAATAGAGCCATTGTTATAGAACAAGTGAATAGAGCCATTATTATAGAACAAGTGAATAGAGCCATTGTTATAGAACAAATGAATAGAGCCATTGTTATAGAACAAGTGAATAGAGCCATTGTTATAGAACAAGTGAATAGAGCCATTGTTATAGAACAAGTGAATAGAGCCATTGTTATAGAACAAGTGAATAGAGCCATTGTTATAGAACAAGTGAATAGAGCCAATGGTTACAGAACTTTCTTCATCCAAAGCTCCGGTTAGTAAATAAATACTCTATTCACCGCCCCTCCACACATATTTTGTGAGGCCTAGTCTGACTCTGACATAGGCCCCCGTCGGGTAATGCTAAGGCTGCCTCTGGTTACCCGCTTTAATAGAAGATTTAAAACGTCAATTATTTGATTTTCTACACTTGATAAGTTCGGATTGAAAGGTTTCACTGTAATTATATATAATTATAAATGCCGGCGGTAAATAAAATATTTATATTCTTGTATGTGGATAACTTGCAACTGACCCATACGTATCGTAACTATGAGAGAAAAATCTGAATCGGAACTTTATTTAGACTTCGGACTATTTCCAGAACTGAGATTCGCATACTAAGTGACGCAGATGCCGCCCCAGGCCAAAGGCTAAAAATTGTGAAAAGTAGAATTTACCGGGATCTTGAACGGAACAATTTATGTTATATGATTTATTGCTTATAAAAAAAAAGTTTTTCAAAACTTCAACAATTTTTTTATTTGATTGATTGCCTACAGCGGAATGAGTTGCGATTAAATGTACTTTTACACATGTACATTAGTGCACCATTGTAGGGATCCAGAAACTTATTTATTTTATATATTATATAAGAGAAGGGGGAATTTAATCATAGATTGAACGATTTTAAATTAAAATCAATTTATGATAAATTTAATTCATATTCTGAGGAATCACTGTCTCCACCAAGCACGACCGATACTGCAATTCTCTTCTCCTCCACCATCATAAATCGAAAGTCATCGCTTTAACTAAATTCGGCAGATGCCGCCCTTGTCTGTACAATAACAATGTAAATAATGGAATTTTTGACGGGATCCAGCAATGTGTGTGAAGTCCCTGTACGGATGAGATGAAATCTCTTAGAACCTGTAAACCACTAATGAGGCGGTTTTTTGCAATGTCCTTCTTTCATCCCCACAATTGGCGATAGTGTAATGGCACCACGGGAGATTTAATGGGGACTTTAACCATGACCTGAAAATCCACTGGGATCCAGCAAAGATCCTGTAACGGATTGTATTGTTTATTATTATGTTGTCTTTATGATGCACACACTTCTCATACGTATACATCATCAATCCGTCATGAAATAAGTAACTCCATTCATGATCCATGGTTCATTATAATCTATTAACATGACAATAAAATATAAACAATAGAATAAATCCAAAGTGAACTGAATTATCACTATGTCAGATAATCTCCTTAAGTCAATGAATAAACACTTATCAACTTTCCATAAACTCATCTAACTATATACTGACTGAATTCGACTCGATTAACTGAACTATCTGACCGACGGTGAAACATTTTGAAAACATCGTGTTGTGTTTAGTGGATGTTCATTAATTGTTTATTTTTATAAAGGGAACTAAAAATATAAAACTTTATTTGGAACATTTTTATACAGTTTAATTCGTATTCTGCAGTACACGGTACTGAACACCCAACACTGCTCTTTAAGCCGCATGCTACTCTTCGATGAGTTTTTTTCGGCACCAAAATGAGCCAGTTTTATAATTCTATCATTTAATGTTTTAATTCAGTAAATCTTGTTACATTCACTATGGTGGTTGGCAGTTATAAATATTGTTACTATTAAAATAAAGGATTCTGACTTTTATTCCTCTCAAGAGTCGCTACCCTTTCTATATTCTATCACATTACATTATGATTAAGTCATTGTAGGTTATGGATGAGTTATCTTTAACAGTAGCAGCATTTAAACATGATGGCCATCACATCATGTTATTAAAATCTTAGGACATTTGTTGCAAAGATATCAATAATAAATGCACTGTAATTTAACATTTTAAAAATGTTTGTTTTTTTTTACTAATTTATTTTAAATAATTATAACATAAGTATAATATTTAAGATAAACTTTTTTTTCTTTTTTAAATGAAATAGTAATGTATTTATTTATTTGTCAACTTTTTAAAATTAAATTCACAAATTGGTGAAGGTTTTAATAATTTATAAATAAATGGATTGTCATGTTGTACTTAACAAAATTGTCATAAACAGAGCTTTCATTCATCACAAAGTAATATTTCACATATCGATGAAGATATAAATGTAACCGTGTTTCAAAATTATAAACAAACATTTTAAACTTTAGGAATATATTTTGTTTCATTTTCTAGGAAACTTTGGCTGTGTATATGACGGTGTCTTATGTAAAGATCAATTAAAAGTTGCAGTAAAAACTATGCAAGGTAAATAATTGAAATTAAATATAAAACCCAGTTCTACGTGGTAACGGTTATTTAGTATTGTGGTATAGGCTAACATATTATTATTAGCTGTGATGATAGAAATAATATTGTTATCATCTGTAATGTCAGCCACTGGCGCAACGGGGGGGGGGGCTCAAGCCACCCCCAGGTCAAATCGGAGGGACCCTGCAATTTTTCCAAATCTAATGATTTTTTTTGGATGCTGGTTTGAGAGTGAGTTTGACTCAATCAGCAGTCTTTCTTTTGTATCATCAATATAAATTTAAAGTTATAACAAAGACAGTATATCTAATCTGTTCTATCCTTAATTCTTTATTAATTATAATTTTTTGTTTTGATTCGTAGAGTTTAAACAAAAATTTCGACTGCGGCTTATACTTATAAGCTGCAATGAGAGCCATAATATACTTATAAGCTGCAATGAGAGCCATAATATACTTATAAGCTGCAATGAGAGCCATAATATACTTATAAGCTGCAATGAGAGCCATAATATACTTATAAGCTGCAATGAGAGCCATAATATACTTATAAGCTGCAATGAGAGCCATAATATACTTATAAGCTGCAATGAGAGCCATAATATACTTATAAGCTGCAGTAATGAGAGCCATAATATACTAAGCTGTCAATGAGAGCCATAAAATACTAGCTGCATACTTAGAGATAATATGCTTATAAGCTGCAATACAGAACTATAATAACTCTTATAAGCTGCAATGAGAGCCATAATATACTTATAAGCTGCAATTTTATCATACGTTTAAAAGCTTTTTTTTTTTTTTAATAAAAATACAAAACTACAAAAAATAGAAAAATAGTAAAAAATAAAAAAATGAACGGGTTTGAGGATACAAAGATTTACAATGGAGATAAAACTTTGTAGCTTAAAGCCTTTAACTAGTTTTGTTGTTCTTGTTCTATTTTCTCCTACTCGCCTGTCAAAGTTTCTGTGAGTTCTTAATAAAATCCTCCAAATATTTCCGTCTTAACCACCCACACCCTTCCCGCGGTTGCGTTATCAACCCATTCAATAGTAGTAAAGGGAGTAGACAAAGGGTCTGGTCAGCCATAGATTAGCAAAGGTGCGAAACACTCGTCTAGCACAAGATGCCGACCAGCGGATGTTCCCCATTCAGACAGACTAAATGGCACCACATGGGAATAGGGTTTAGTAGATCTGTGCAGGTGAGGGTGTGCATTCTGCCACTAATCATCCACCATGCATGTGGGTTACTGACCCATACAATAGTTGGGGCCTAATATCTGATGGTCACTGACCCACACAATGGTAAGGGACTAATACTTGATATTCACTGACCCACACAATGGTTGGGGCCTACTTACCTGAAAGTCACTGACCCATTGACAATGGTTAGGGACTAATACCTGATGGTCACTGACCCACACAATGGTTAGGGACTAATACCTGATGGTCACTGACCCAAACAACAAGTTGGGGCCTTAACATCTGATGGTCACTGACCCACACAATGATTAGGTGCCTAATACTCTGATGGTCACTGACCCACGCAAATGGGTAGGGCCTAATATCTGATGGTCACTGACCCACACAATGATTGGTGCCTAATACCTGATGGTCACTGACCAACGCAATGGGTAGGGCCTAATACCTGATGGTCACTGACCCACACAATGGGTGGGGCCTAATACCTGATGGTCACTGACCACGGACCCATACAATGGGTAGGGCCTAATGTCTGATGGTCACTGACCCACGCAATGGGTGTGGCTTATGGTGGTCGCTGATCGTTTGGTCAGCGGATCGGAAATCTGCGTGCGCATGAAGTGTGGGATAAAAGTCATGCGCGTCGTTGAGACTTGAGTGGAGTGGAGTTGAAGGTCAGTAGAGTTTAGCTTGGACTGCGAGCCAGTGCAGTCGACTTCAGGTCTTGAGCAGGACGTCTACGAGAGATAGAGATAGAAACGTTTTTATTCACTTTGGATTTTATTTAGCCCTTTGCACCATTGTTGTCCCTTCATGTATATAAACGCTCTTCATTGTATGTACATATGTGTCGGTATTCTTTTCTTGTTCTGTTGTGTGCGTCTTGTGTCTGGGGGAAATACAAATACTCGCCTAAACTCAGTAGGTGATCATACACCCAAGACAACGGCCGTCACAGATCTCCTATGATCTTGACGTTCCTACTCGCCTATCTTGTTTATAAAACTTTTCATCAAAATGTTTAGAATTTGGTGTTAGTCGGAAGAAAACAAACATGATAGGCCCAATTGTTTCTTAGAATACACCGAAGATAAATGATTAATATTAAGATAAATATTACAAAATATAATCTTAATATATTATACGTATATTTATTTAAGAAAATAACAAAGCCAACCATGGTCACAAAGATTTTTTCAGCCTTAGACGTGAGAAAGGGGATCAGTCCAACTTCTCAAGTCACTCAAATTTCCATACTAAAGCTCCCAGCAAAAACGATAATTATATACCGTCTATGATAACACTGTTAAACACATATTTCGTTGTTGCGTGATATTGAATCATTTTATACAAAGTCAACCAGTGCTGATTTAGAATATGTGCGTTTTTGTTAGATTGGTTCTATTTTACGAGATAATTAAAATTACAACGAATAATGTATGAAAATCTCGTGTTTGAATTATTAAGAACGTCAAATAAGGTATGTTAAGGTACATCAACAAAGTCATATCATGCGAATTTGTTAAAAAATATGTAATAGTGTTATAGAAGAAAACATTTTCATATTTGAAAAATTAACGTGCTTTAATTGATTCATTAATATGTTAATTGTTCATAGTAATGCATTAGCAACTGCTTACTTGCTCGACTTCCTTTAAAGCGTCGTTGGTACTACGCTGGAGGTTCAACAGTAGTCAGCCATCATATATATGTCCCATCTTCCTTGATATCTTCCTCCATCACCATCGTTATCCTGATGGAACCTCCGCCTTGTTCCTCAACTGAAGTCCCCAAGGTTACCTGAGATCTGTCTAAATGACTGTGCAGGTAATGTACCTTGATGCCAATATTCTGCTCCTAAATGCTTCTTGAAGTTAGCGAGCATATTCCTTGCACCAGTTTTTCGTAATTTCTATGCTCTGTTATTACCTAAGAAGTTCATGACAATTGAAACAAAACTGTTCCATGAAGAAGCTTCAAGGTGATCCATGAAATTAGTATAATGTCGATCGTTGATGAGTTTCAGAATCTGAGGACCGTCAAAAATCCCAGCTTTCAGCTTCTCCATGCTCAATCCGGGGAATGATCTGCAAATATACTTGAAGCATTTGCCAGATTTGTCCAAAGCCTTAACAAATAGTTTCATTAAACCTAATTTGATATAAAGCGGTGGGAGAATGATCTTATTTTTGTCTACAGTCATGGTTTCCCTTGCAGGCCATGTTACTCTTGTCCAATGATCTTGCTTTGCCCTGCTATCCCAAAGGCACATGAAGCATGGGTATTTTGTGTATCCTGACTGCTGCCCAAGCAAGAAGTTTACCATTTTTAGATCAACACAAATTGACCACTGATGCTCTTAATAACGGACTTTCTGCAATACTGTTTTGATATTCTCATACTCTTCTTTAAGTGTTGTTGAGTGAGCAATGGGAAGAGATGCATATCGGTTACCATTGTGTAACAGAACACATTTCAAGCTTGTGATGGAACTGTCTATAAAAAGACGCCAGTCTTCGGAATGGTAGTCTTGTAGTCCCATTTGGAGCGGAAGTCCAGGGATGTCATTACAGTAAACTTAAATATTGAAGAAGAAAATCTTCTCTTTTCCGATAAAATGTTATTTTAACTTCTGGTTTGAGAAAATTTCTTTCATTGAGCCTGGACACTAAAAGCTCAGATGCTTGTTTGGACAGATTTAGGTCTCGTATTAGGTTATTGAGTTCTTCTTGGCTGAATGGTTGAGGTGTTGAAGAACTTCCTTCATAATCGCTTCCACTGTTTTCACCTGCCAAAAACTCCAGATCTTGCCCCTCGTCGGAGTCTGATGGTGAAAGCTCTAATAATCCAGTAAACACTGGTATAGGAACTTCACTGCTATGTGGAATTGGTCTCATTGCAGATTCAAGATCAGGATAACCCCACTTAGATTTCTTGTGGCGATTGAAGCCTTTAACATTCACAATACAAAAATAACAATCACCAAAATGGTCTTTCGGCTCTCGCCATATCATTTGTACACCGAAACTTTGACTTTTCTTCTCACTATTTGTCCACTGCCGTAGGCTCTCCACGCAGTTTTTGCAGACCTTATGGGGAACCCAAGACTTGTCTTGGTCTTCCAGCTTCACACCGAAATAAGCCAAATATGCCTGCTATACAAAGTCAGTTATATTTCATCTTTGCTTTTCAATCATGTATTCTCCACAGATGCAACAGAATACATTCGGATTATTTTTGCAGCATCATCATGATGAACTCATGATGTCTTTAGAAAGCAGCTATAAAAGAGAAAAAAATAAACCAAGTTATAACTTGGTATTGTTAAATAAAACAACAGACACCAAACGTATTGCATTTGTTTTACACAAAGGGTACAATCATATTTTCAAGATTGTCCAATATCTCAGAAACTAGAGCCAATTCAGCAAAAGCAGTGGCAGTTTTGAAATCAGCACCCATGAATCGCTATAAATTCATTCAAATATTCTTGGCAATTCGAAAAAAAAATTTTTTGTTGAGCTGTGTAATGCTTGTACGCTCGCTTATTGATATTAGAAAAACGCAGATTATTAACTGAAAAATAAGCCTACACCTGTTTGTAGCAAATTATATCAAAATATTCGTGAACATAGTAAAATATGAATTGAAGATGTAATGTTCATTTACAACATTTCATAAATTGTTCACATTGTTTTAAATAAAAAAATGACACGCATTTTGAGATTTTATATAGCGCTTTAATGGCACAAATTATTTACATTTAAATAAGAGAAATGTTGTATTTATGGCCTATAAAACGCATTGGACATAAGACGCACCTAGACTTTAGAACAGTAAAACAAGAAAAAAAATATTTGAAAGACTTTCAAGACATTATTTGGACTATAAAACGTACCTTTATTTACGCTCAAACTTTTAGAAGAGGAAAAAGTGCGTTTTATAGTCCTAAAAATTTGTTAAGTTGATTTACCCCACAGAACGAATATTTATTTTCTACATTCCCTTCATGTATATGCAGTTATACCTTATTACTTCAGCCTATGTCTGATTGTCGGCCAATAGCAGCTATTTGCCAGCTAAACCAGTTGTAGACATTGGATGGCCAATGTGGACATTGACTGGGTGCAACCGGACAATGTCGAAGTCACAATCGGGAAAATTCGCGTGAAAGAGATAACATCAATTACGAACTTTTTAAACATTAAATCAAAATAAATTTACAACAAACAGATTTACCATTGGTCATGGCGACATATTGTATTAAATTTGAACAGATTTAGTTGAGATTTGTAGTTTGTCTTTATAATACTAATTGACAGAATTAAAACTGTTCATTATTTTTCCGTGTTATCCTTATAATGCTGAGCATTATTTTTTTCTACGAGCAACTGGTCAACATCGGCCGGTTCAGCTGGCCAACATCGCCCGGTTCAGCTGGCCAATAACTGCTAATAGCCGACCATCAGGCATTGACCGTAACATATGCACTATAAAAGTATTCCACTTATTTACATTTCTCCTCAGACACGCAAAGTGCGCAACTCAAAGAGTTTATTATTGAGGCCTTAATTATGAAAGATTTTGAACATCCAAATGTTTTGAAACTGATTGGAATGGCAGAGAAAGATCCAGGTGTTCCGTACGTTATTTTACCATTTATGGACAATGGTGATCTGCTGACCTATGTCCGCAAAGAGTCTTTGGTATGTAGCAGCAAACTATTTTCGTAATTGTTTACAACCACGTGCGATGTTGGTATGCGGATGTGGATTCTTGTATATTATTTTTATATAGCGTGTACTATGGGCAAGTCAATCAACACATCATCTCATGAACAACGCAGTTAATAACCTATAAAATTTCAATCAAAATTCATACGTTTATTGAGACGAGCGAATCAAATAATGTTCATAGAAATCGGTACTTTACTGACATAGTGATATAATTCACAGTTCATTAGAATAAACTAAGCACAACTTAACACATTATTCACTCCCGTCTCTGTGATCCTACTCTCAGGAGACTAAGTACTTCTTGTTACCCACAACAGTTTTATAGATAGTTCATCTAGAAACTTGAAGGTTGTTTTGATATAGATGAGAATAAGTATCCGTCTATTCTTTTGGCTCACTCCCTGTCTGTTAAATCAAAATTATATAACGTCACGACTTTGTTGAAGATAGTGATACGTTAAGGAGATTTTAAGATGGTAACTTATGGGTTTACAGATGGTAACGTTTCTTATGGGTTTACAGATGGTAACACAAAATATCCCTGCAACTTTTGTCTGTGGGACCACAGTCACCACAGTCTGACCACCACGTGTTGTTTTCTTTCCCTTAAGCAATGTAAAATAGGAGCAGATGGTCAGGCCCCACAAGCTGTTAATGCCACACCCCCATCTCAAATTGTCACTTATGAAACAGTTTGTCGCTGGTCTAGCTTTCACATACCTTCTAAATATCTTTTCGTACCTGAGGTCACCTCGACAGGTTTAAAGATAATAAAGGGGCAGGGCATTATTTAAGTAGCAAGGGGGGAGTGGTTTCATTAAGATATTCTGCAATTTAAACGTTACTACATTGAACAGTACAACTCAAACATGATGGGAAATTCATCTAGAGACTCAATCTAACAAGTAACTTACAGTATCAACGTAAATCTATGAAGCAAACATACTTTTAGTTGAATGTCTTGACTCTTACATTAATGTACGATGACATCTGTTTTCTATGACATTTCGTTACAGAATATAAAGGTAAAAAGATGAATATGTCATTATATTTTACTAATATGAGACATGTTTTTACTTGTCAATAAAAGCAAAGTTGTAAAATAATAACTGGAATTATCAGTACAATCATAAGACAGGCTAACTAAACAAGTAGGGTTAAATATTGACATCTGACTATGACAGGCTAACCAAACATGTAGGGTTAAATATTGACATCTGACTATGACAGGCTAACTAAACAAGTAGGTTTAAATATTGACATCTGACTATGACATGCTAACCAAACATGTAGGGTTAAATATTGACATCTGACTATGACAGGCTAACTAAACAAGTAGGGTTTATTATTGACATCTGGCTATGACATGCTAACCAAACATGTAGGGTTAAATATTGGCATCTATGACACGCTAACTAAACATGTAGGGTTAAATATTGACATCTGATTATGACAGGCTAACTAAACAAGTAGGGTTAAATATTGACATCTGACTATTGTGGGTATGTGTTGATAATAACAACTATAGTATTAATTGATATAGTCTGCATTAAACCCATCCCTTTCATAATCATGAAGTATTAAACTTTAATAACTTCTGACATATGAAGAAACAAAAAGTATAAAATAAATATAAACATAAAATATCGATAACTTTATGACAACAATCTTTATAATTACATAATTGCATATAATTTCTTTACCTGTCGATTGATAATATTATTTCACAGGACTTAAGTCTCCATGACGTCATCAAGTTTGGTGCAGACATTGCAAGTGGCATGGCGTACTTGAGTTCTCTCAAGTTTGTACATAGAGATCTGGCAGCAAGAAATTGCATGTAAGGAAAAGAAGTATATTGAGTATTTAAAATTAAAATGACTTCCCTTCATTGCTTGCCATTACTAGAAGGGCCGTAGTAAAAAAAAAATATTTCTTCTTTCTTTAAACAAAACAACTTAGAACTTTATTCCTATACACTAAATAAATATGTAAAAAAAAAACCTCACAATGGTATATACATACCAACATAATGTGCCCATCTTGATATATACATCTTTTTCTTTTGAAAAAAAAGCACTATCATATTGATTTTTACTTTAAAATTAGTTACAGCTAATCAAATGAATAGTTACACCCGAAATAAAAAAAATAAAGCAGTTTAACTTTTTTTTAACTCTCTTCCAACTTTTTTACATGCATTTTTTTAATTACAAAATATTTATAAAATCAAATATCAGTCGAAGTAATGGCTTGATGTTGACAAGTCTATTATGGAACTAATAAGAACCTACATGTAAAAAATTAGAATTTGTATTTGCCAAACAGATTTGTATGTGTAAGAGTTGGCTCTAATTGTCTATTACATGATTAAACTTGAGCTTAAGTAATTGCTGGCGCTACATGTTTACTAGTTATAATTCCACTAACACAGACACAGCAACGTGTTTACTAGTTATAATTCCACAAACACAGACACATCAACGTGTACGTGTTTACTAGTTCTACTTTGACAAACACCGACATATCAACGTGTTTACTAGTTTTACTCCCACTAACACAGACACATCAACGTGTTTACTAGTTATAATTCCACTAACACAGACACATCAACGTGTTTACTAGTTATAATTCCACTAACACAGACACATCAACGTGTTAACTAGTTATAATTCCACTAACACAGACACATCAACGTGTTTATTAGTTATAATTCCACTAACACAGACACATCAACGTGTTTACTAGTTATAATTCCACTAACACAGACACATCAACGTGTTTATTAGTTCTACTTCGACAAACACCGACACATCAACGTGTTTACTAGTTTTACTCCCACTAACACAGACACATCAACGTGTTTACTTGTTCTACTTCGACAACACAGACACATCAACGTGTTTACTAGTTCTACTTCGACAAACACCGACACATCAACGTGTTTACTAGTTTTACTCCCACTAACACAGACACATCAACGTGTTTACTAGTTCTACTTCGACAAACACCGACACATCAACGTGTTTACTAGTTTTACTCCCACTAACACAGACACATCAACGTGTTTACTAGTTATAATTCCACTAATACAGACACATCAACGTGTTTACTAGTTATAATTCCACTAACACAGACACATCAACGTGTTTACTAGTTATAATTCCACTAACACAGACACAGCAACGTGTTTACTAGTTATATTTCCACTAACACCGACACATCAACGTGTTTACTAGTTATAATTCCACTAACACAGACACATCACCGTGTTTTCTAGTTATAATTCCACTAACACAGACACATCAAAGTGTTTACTAGTTTTACTCCCACTAACACAGACACATCAACGTGTTTACTAGTTATAATTCCACTAACACAGACACATCAACGTATTTACTAGTTATAATTCCACTAATACAGACACATCAACTTATTTTCTAGTTATAATTCCACTAACACAGACACATCAACGGGTTTACTAGTTATAATTCCACTAACACAGACACATCAACGTGTTTACTAGTTGTAATTCCACTAACACAGACACAGCAACGTGTTTACTAAATATAATTCCACTAACACAGACACATCAACGTGTTTACTAGTTATAATTCCACTAACACAGACACATCAACGTGTTTACTAGTTATAATTCCACTAACACCGACACATCAACGTGTTTACTAGTTATAATTCCACTAACACCGACACATCAACGTGTTTACTAGTTATAATTCCACTAACACAGACACATCAACGTGTTTACTAGTTATAATTCTACTAACACAGACACATCAACGTGTTTACTAGTTTTACTCCCACTAACACAGACACATCAACGTGTTTACTAGTTCTACTTCGACAAACACCGACACATCAACGTGTTTACTAGTTATAATTCCACTAACACAGACAAATCAACGTATTTACTAGTTATAATTCCACTAACACAGACACATCAACGTGTTTACTAGTTATAATTCCACTAACACAGACACATCAACGTGTTTACTAGTTATAATTCCACTAACACATACACAGCAACGTGTTTACTAGTTATAATTCCACTAACACAGACACATCAACGTGTTTACTAGTTATAATTCCACTAACACAGACACATCAACGTGTTTACTAGTTATAATTCCACTAACACAGACACATCAACGTGTTTACTAGTTATAATTCCACTAACACAGACACAGCAACGTGTTTACTAGTTATATTTCCACTAACACCGACACATCAACGTGTTTACTAGTTATAATTCCACTAACACAGACACATCAACGTGTTTACTAGTTATAATTCCACTAACACAGACACAGCAACGTGTTTACTAGTTATATTTCCACTAACACCGACACATCAACGTGTTTACTAGTTATAATTCCACTAACACAGACACATCACCGTGTTTTCTAGTTATAATTCCACTAACACAGACACATCAAAGTGTTTACTAGTTTTACTCCCACTAACACAGACACATCAACGTGTTTACTAGTTATAATTCCACTAACACAGACACATCAACGTATTTACTAGTTATAATTCCACTAATACAGACACATCAACTTATTTTCTATTTATAATTCCACTAACACAGACACATCAACGGGTTTACTAGTTATAATTCCACTAACACAGACACATCAACGTGTTTACTAGTTGTAATTCCACTAACACAGACACAGCAACGTGTTTACTAAATATAATTCCACTAACACAGACACATCAACGTGTTTACTAGTTATAATTCCACTAACACAGACACATCAACGTGTTTACTAGTTATAATTCCACTAACACCGACACATCAACGTGTTTACTAGTTATAATTCCACTAACACCGACACATCAACGTGTTTACTAGTTATAATTCCACTAACACAGACACATCAACGTGTTTACTAGTTATAATTCTACTAACACAGACACATCAACGTGTTTACTAGTTTTACTCCCACTAACACAGACACATCAACGTGTTTACTAGTTCTACTTCGACAAACACCGACACATCAACGTGTTTACTAGTTATAATTCCACTAACACAGACAAATCAACGTATTTACTAGTTATAATTCCACTAACACAGACACATCAACGTGTTTACTAGTTATAATTCCACTAACACAGACACATCAACGTGTTTACTAGTTATAATTCCACTAACACATACACAGCAACGTGTTTACTAGTTATAATTCCACTAACACAGACACATCAACGTGTTTACTAGTTATAATTCCACTAACACAGACACATCAACGTGTTTACTAGTTGTAATTCCACTAACACAGACACAGCAACGTGTTTACTAAATATAATTCCACTAACACAGACACATCAACGTGTTTACTAGTTATAATTCCACTAACACAGACACATCAACGTGTTTACTAGTTATAATTCCACTAACACCGACACATCAACGTGTTTACTAGTTTTAATTCCACTAACACCGACACATCAACGTGTTTACTAGTTATAATTCCACTAACACAGACACATCAACGTGTTTACTAGTTATAATTCTACTAACACAGACACATCAACGTGTTTACTAGTTTTACTGCCACTAACACAGACACATCAACGTGTTTACTAGTTATAATTCCACTAACACACACACATCAACGTGTTTACTAGTTATAATTCCACTAACACAGACACATCGACGTGTTTACTAGTTTTACTCCCACTAACACAGACACATCAACGTGTTTACTAGTTCTACTTCGACAAACACCGACACATCAACGTGTTTACTAGTTATAATTCCACTAACACAGACAAATCAACGTATTTACTAGTTATAATTCCACTAACACAGACACATCAACGTGTTCACTAGTTATAATTCCACTAACACAGACACATCAACGTGTTTACTAGTTATAATTCCACTAACACAGACACATCAACGTGTTTACTAGTTATAATTCCAATAACACAGACACATCAACGTATTTACTAGTTATAATTCCACTAACACAGACACAGCAACGTGTTTACTAGTTATAATTCCACTAACACCGACACATCAACGTGTTTACTAGTTATAATTCCACTAACACAGACACATCAACGTGTTTACTAGTTATAATTCCACTAACACAGACACATCAGCGTGTTTACTAGTTATAATTCCACTAACACAGACACATCAACGTGTTTACTAGTTATAATTCCACTAACACAGACACATCAACGTGTTTACTAGTTATAATTCCACTAACACAGACACATCAACGTGTTTACTAGTTATAATTCCACTAACACAGACACATCAACGTATTTACTAGTTATAATTCCACTAACACAGACACAGCAACGTGTTTACTAGTTATAATTCCACTAACACAGACACATCAACGTGATTACTAGTTATAATTCCACTAACACAGACACAGCAACGTGTTTACTAGTTATAATTCCACTAACACCGACACATCAACGTGTTTACTAGTTATAATTCCACTAACACAGACACATCAACGTGTTTACTAGTTATAATTCCACTAACACAGACACAGCAACGTGTTTACTAGTTATAAATCCACGAACACAGACACATCAACGTGTTTACTAGTTATAATTCCAATAACACAGACACATCAACGTATTTACTAGTTAAAATTCCACTAACACAGACACATCAACGTGTTTACTAGTTATAATTCCACTAACACAGACACATCAACGGGTTTACTAGTCATAATTCCACTAACACAGACACAGCAACGTGTTTACTAGTTATAATTCCACTAACACCGACACATCAACGTGTTTACTAGTTATAATTCCACTAACACAGACACGTCAACGTGTTTACTAGTTAAAATTCCACTAACACAGACACATCAACGTGTTTACTAGTTTTACTCCCACTAACACAGATACTTCAACGTGTTTACTAGTTCTACTTCGACAAACACCGACACATCAACGTGTTTACTAGTTATAATTCCACTAACACAGACACAGCAACGTGTTTACTAGTTATAATTCCACTAACACAGACACATCAACGTGTTTACTAGTTATAATTCCACTAACACAGACACATCAACGTGTTTACTATATTTACTCCCACTAGCACAGAGACATCAACGTGTTTACTAGTTATAATTCCACTAACACAGACACATCAACGTATTTACTAGTTATAATTCCAATAATACAGACACATCAACGTATTTACTAGTTATAATTCCACTAACACAGACACATCAACGTGTTTACTAGTTATAATTCCACTAACACAGACACATCAACGTGTTTACTAGTTATAATTCCACTAACACAGACACATCAACGTGTTTACTAGTTATAATTCCACTAACACAGACACAGCAACGTGTTTACTAGTTATAATTCCACTAACACCGACAAATCAACGTGTTTACTAGTTATAATTCCACTAACACCGACACATCAACGTGTTTACTAGTTATAATTCCACTAACACAGACACATCAACGTGTTTACTAGTTATAATTCTACTAACACAGACACATCAACGTGATTACTAGTTTTACTCCCACTAACACAGACACATCAACGTGTTTACTAGTTATAATTCCACTAACACAGACACATCAACGTGTTTACTAGTTATAATTCCACTAACACAGACACATCAACGTGTTTACTAGTTTTACTCCCACTAACACAGACACATCAACGTAATTACTAGTTCTACTTCGACAAACACCGACACATCAACGTGTTTACTAGTTATAATTCCACTAACACAGACAAATCAACGTATTTACTAGTTATAATTCCACTAACACAGACACATCAACGTGTTTACTAGTTATAATTCCACTAACACAGACACATCAACGTGTTTACTAGTTATAATTCCACTAACACATACACAGCAACGTGTTTACTAGTTATAATTCCACTAACAACGACACATCAACGTGTTTACTAGTTATAATTCCACTAACACAGACACATCAACGGGTTTACTAGTTATAATTCCACTAACACAGACACATCAACGTGTTTACTAGTTGTAATTCTACTAACACAGACACAGCAACGTGTTTACTAAATATAATTCCACTAACACAGACACATCAACGTGTTTACTAGTTATAATTCCACTAACACAGACACATCAACGTGTTTACTAGTTATAATTCCACTAACACCGACACATCAACGTGTTTACTAGTTTTAATTCCACTAACACCGACACATCAACGTGTTTACTAGTTATAATTCCACTAACACAGACACATCAACGTGTTTACTAGTTATAATTCTACTAACACAGACACATCAACGTGTTTACTAGTTTTACTGCCACTAACACAGACACATCAACGTGTTTACTAGTTATAATTCCACTAACACACACACATCAACGTGTTTACTAGTTATAATTCCACTAACACAGACACATCGACGTGTTTACTAGTTTTACTCCCACTAACTTAGACACATCAACGTGTTTACTAGTTCTACTTCGAAAAACACCGACACATCAACGTGTTTACTAGTTATAATTCCACTAACACAGACAAATCAACGTATTTACTAGTTATAATTCCACTAACACAGACACATCAACGTGTTCACTAGTTATAATTCCACTAACACAGACACATCAACGTAATTACTAGTTATAATTCCACTAACACATACACAGCAACGTGTTTACTAGTTATAAATCCACTAACAACGACACATCAACGTGTTTACTAGTTATAATTCCACTAACACAGACACATCAACGTGTTTACTAGTTATAATTCCACTAACACAGACACATCAACGTGTTTACTAGTTTTACTCCCACTAACACAGACACATCAACGTGTTTACTAGTTATAATTCCAATAACACAGACACATCAACGTATTTACTAGTTATAATTCCACTAACACAGACACAGCAACGTGTTTACTAGTTATAATTCCACTAACACAGACACATCAACGTGTTTACTAGTTATAATTCCACTAACACAGTCACATCAGCGTGTTTACTAGTTATAATTCCACTAACACAGACACATCAACGTGTTTACTAGTTATAATTCCACTAACACAGACACATCAACGTGTTTACTAGTTATAATTCCACTAACACAGACACAGCAACGTGTTTACTAGTTATAATTCCACTAACACCGACACATCAACGTGTTTACTAGTTATAATTCCACTAACACAGACACATCAACGTGTTTACTAGTTATAATTCCACTAACACAGTCACATCAGCGTGTTTACTAGTTATAATTCCACTAACACAGACACATCAACGTGTTTACTAGTTATAATTTCACTAACACAGACACATCAACGTATTTACTAGTTATAATTCCACTAACACAGACACAGCAACGTGTTTACTAGTTATAATTCCACTAACACAGACACATCAACGTGATTACTAGTTATAATTCCACTAACACAGACACAGCAACGTGTTTACTAGTTATAATTCCACTAACACAGACACATCAACGTGTTTACTAGTTATAATTCCACTAACACAGACACATCAACGTGTTTACTAGTTATAATTCCACTAACACAGACACAGCAACGTGTTTACTAGTTATAAATCCACGAACACAGACACATCAACGTGTTTACTAGTTATAATTCCAATAACACAGACACATCAACGTATTTACTAGTTATAATTCCACTAACACAGACACAGCAACGTGTTTACTAGTTATAATTCTACTAACACAGACACATCAACGTGTTTACTAGTTTTACTCCCACTAACACAGACACATCAACGTGTTTAGTAGTTATATTTCCACTAACACAGACACATCAACGTATTTACTAGTTATAATTCCACTAACACAGACACATCAACGTGTTTACTAGTTTTACTCCCACTAACACAGACACATCAACGTGTTTACTAGTTATAATTCCACTAACACAGACACATCAACCTGTTTACTAGTTATAATTCCACTAACACAGACACATCAACGTGTTTACTAGTTTTACTCCCACTAACACAGACACATCAACGTGTTTACTAGTTATAATTCCACTAACACAGACACATCAACGTGTTTACTAGTTATAATTCCACTAACACAGACACATCAACGTGTTTACTAGTTATAATTCCACTAACACAGACACATCAACGTGTTTACTAGTTATAATTCCACTAACACAGACACATCAACGTGTTTACTAGTTATAATTCCACTAACACAGACACATCAACGTGTTTACTAGTTATAATTCCACTAACACAGACACATCAACGTGTTTACTAGTTATAATTCCACTAACACAGACACAGCAACGTGTTTACTAGTTATAATTCCACTAACACAGACACATCAACGTGTTTACTAGTTATAATTCCACTAACACAGACACATCAACGTGTTTACTAGTTATAATTCCACTAACACAGACACAGCAACGTGTTTACTAGTTATAAATCCACGAACACAGACACATCAACGTGTTTACTAGTTATAATTCCACTAACACAGACACATCAACGTGTTTACTAGTTATAATTCCACTAACACAGACACAGCAACGTGTTTACTAGTTATAATTCCACTAACACCGACACATCAACGTGTTTACTAGTTATAATTCCACTAACACAGACACGTCAACGTGTTTACTAGTTATAATTCCACTAACACAGACACATCAACGTGTTTACTAGTTTTACTCCCACTAACACAGACAAATCAACATGTTTACTAGTTTTACTCCCACTAACACAGACAAATCAACGTGTTTACTAGTTTTACTCCCACTAACACAGACACATCATCGTGTTTACTAGTTATAATTCCACTAACACAGACACATCAACATGTTTACTAGTTATAATTCCACTAACACAGACACATCAACGTGTTTACTAGTTTTACTCCCACTAACACAGATACTTCAACGTGTTTACTAGTTCTACTTCGACAAACACCGACACATCAACGTGTTTACTAGTTATAATTCCACTAACACAGACACAGCAACGTGTTTACTAGTTATAATTCCACTAACACAGACACATCAACGTGTTTACTAGTTATAATTCCACTAACACAGACACATCAACGTGTTTACTAGTTTTACTCCCACTAGCACAGAGACATCAACGTGTTTACTAGTTATAATTCCACTAACACAGACACATCAACGTATTTACTAGTTATAATTCCAATAATACAGACACATCAACGTATTTACTAGTTATAATTCCACTAACACAGACACATCAACGTGTTTACTAGTTATAATTCCACTAACACAGACACATCAACGTGTTTACTAGTTATAATTCCACTAACACAGACACATCAACGTGTTTACTAGTTATAATTCCACTAACACAGACACATCAACGTGTTTACTAGTTATAATTCCACTAACACCGACACATCAACGTGTTTACTAGTTATAATTCCACTAACACCGACACATCAACGTGTTTACTAGTTATAATTCCACTAACACAGACACATCAACGTGTTTACTAGTTATAATTCTACTAACACAGACACATCAATTTGTTTACTAGTTTTACTCCCACTAACACAGACACATCAACGTGTTTACTATTTATAATTCCACTAACACAGACACATCAACGTGTTTACTAGTTATAATTCCACTAACACCGACAAATCAACGTGTTTACTAGTTATAATTCCACTAACACCGACACATCAACGTGTTTACTAGTTATAATTCCACTAACACAGACACATCAACGTGTTTACTAGTTATAATTCTACTAACACAGACACATCAACGTGATTACTAGTTTTACTCCCACTAACACAGACACATCAACGTGTTTACTAGTTATAATTCCACTAACACAGACACATCAACGTGTTTACTAGTTATAATTCCACTAACACAGACACATCAACGTGTTTACTAGTTTTACTCCCACTAACACAGACACATCAACGTGTTTACTAGTTCTACTTCGACAAACACCGACACATCAACGTGTTTACTAGTTATAATTCCACTAACACAGACAAATCAACGTATTTACTAGTTATAATTCCACTAACACAGACACATCAACGTGTTTACTAGTTATAATTCCACTAACACAGACACATCAACGTGTTTACTAGTTATAATTCCACTAACACATACACAGCAACGTGTTTACTAGTTATAATTCCACTAACAACGACACATCAACGTGTTTACTAGTTATAATTCCACTAACACAGACACATCAACGTGTTTACTAGTTATAATTCTACTAACACAGACACATCAACGTGTTTACTAGTTTTACTCCCACTAACACAGACACATCAACGTGTTTACTAGTTATTATTCCACTAACACAGACACATCAACGTGTTTACTAGTTATAATTCCACTAACACATACACATCAACGTGTCTACTAGTTTTACTCCCACTAACACAGACACATCAACGTGTTTACTAGTTCTACTTCGACAAACACCGACACATCAACGTGTTTACTAGTTATAATTCCACTAACAAAGACACAGCAACGTGTTTACTAGTTATAATTCCACTAACAATGACACAGCAACGTGTTTACTAGTTATATTTCCACTAACACAGACACAGCAACGTGTTTACTAGTTATAATTCCACTAACACAGACACAGCAACCTGTTTACTAGTTATAATTCCACTAACACAGACTCAGCAACGTGTTTACTAGCTATAATTCCACTAACACAGACACATCAACGTGTTTACTAGTTATAATTCCAATAACACAGACACATCAACGTATTTACTAGTTATAATTCCACTAACACAGACACATCAACGTGTTTACTAGTTATAATTCCACTAACACAGACACATCAACGTGTTTACTAGTTATAATTCCACTAACACATACACAGCAACGTGTTTACTAGTTATAATTCCACTAACACCGACACATCAACGTGTTTACTTGTTATAATTCTACTAACACAGACACGTCAACGTGTTTACTAGTTATATTTCCACTAACACAGACACATCAACGTGTTTACTAGTTTTACTCCCACTAACACAGACAAATCAACGTGTTTACTGGTTTTACTCCCACTAACATAGACACATCAACGTGTTTACTAGTTCTACTTCGACAAACACCGACACATCAACGTGTTTACTAGTTATAATTCCACTAACACAGACACATCAACTTGTTTACTAGTTATAATTCCACTAACACAGACACATCAACGTGTTTACTAGTTATAATTCCACTAACACCGACACATCAACGTGTTTACTAGTTATAATTCCACTAACACCGACACATCAACGTGTTTACTAGTTATAATTCCACTAACACAGACACATCAACGTGTTTACTAGTTATAATTCTACTAACACAGACACATCAATTTGTTTACTAGTTTTACTCCCACTAACACAGACACATCAACGTGTTTACTAGTTATAATTCCACTAACACAGACACATCAACGTGTTTACTAGTTATAATTCCACTAACACCGACAAATCAACGTGTTTACTAGTTATAATTCCACTAACACCGACACATCAACGTGTTTACTAGTTATAATTCCACTAACACAGACACATCAACGTGTTTACTAGTTATAATTCTACTAACACAGACACATCAACGTGTTTACTAGTTTTACTCCCACTAACACAGACACATCAACGTGTTTACTAGTTATAATTCCACTAACACAGACACATCAACGTGTTTACTAGTTATAATTCCACTAACACAGACACATCAACGTGTTTACTAGTTTTACTCCCACTAACACAGACACATCAACGTAATTACTAGTTCTACTTCGACAAACACCGACACATCAACGTGTTTACTAGTTATAATTCCACTAACACAGACAAATCAACGTATTTACTAGTTATAATTCCACTAACACAGACACATCAACGTGTTTACTAGTTTTAATTCCACTAACACAGACACATCAACGTGTTTACTAGTTATAATTCCACTAACACATACACAGCAACGTGTTTACTAGTTATAATTCCACTAACAACGACACATCAACGTGTTTACTAGTTATAATTCCACTAACACAGACACATCAACGTGTTTACTAGTTATAATTCTACTAACACAGACACATCAACGTGTTTACTAGTTTTACTCCCACTAACACAGACACATCAACGTGTTTACTAGTTATTATTCCACTAACACAGACACATCAACTTGTTTACTAGTTATAATTCCACTAACACATACACATCAACGTGTCTACTAGTTTTACTCCCACTAACACAGACACATCAACGTGTTTACTAGTTCTACTTCGACAAACACCGACACATCAACGTGTTTACTAGTTATAATTCCACTAACAAAGACACAGCAACGTGTTTACTAGTTATAATTCCACTAACAATGACACAGCAACGTGTTTACTAGTTATATTTCCTCTAACACAGACACAGCAACGTGTTTACTAGTTATAATTCCACTAACACAAACACAGCAACCTGTTTACTAGTTATAATTCCACTATAACAGACACAGCAACTTGTTTACTAGCTATAATTCCACTAACACAGACACATCAACGTGTTTACTAGTTATAATTCCAATAACACAGACACATCAACGTATTTACTAGTTATAATTCCACTAACACAGACACATCAACGTGTTTACTAGTTATAATTCCACTAACACAGACACATCAACGTGTTTACTAGTTATAATTCCACTAACACCGACACATCAACGTGTTTACTTGTTATAATTCTACTAACACAGACACGTCAACGTGTTTACTAGTTAAATTTCCACTAACACAGACACATCAACGTGTTTACTAGTTTTACTCCCAATAACACAGACAAATCAACGTGTTTACTGGTTTTACTCCCACTAACATAGACACATCAACGTGTTTACTAGTTCTACTTCGACAAACACCGACACATCAACGTGTTTACTAGTTATAATTCCACTAACACAGACACAGCAACGTGTTTACTAGTTATAATTCCACTAACACAGACACATCAACGTGTTTACTAGTTATAATTCCACTAACACAGACACATCAACGTGTTTACTAGTTATAATTCCACTAACACAGACACATCAACGTGTTACTAGTTATAATTCCACTAACACAGACACATCAACGTGTTTACTAGTTTTACTCCCACTAACACAGACTCTTCAACGTGTTTACTAGTTCTACTTCGACAAACACCGACACATCAACGTGTTTACTATTTATAATTCCACTAACAAAGACACAGCAACGTGTTTACTAGTTATAATTCCACTAACAATGACACAGCAACGTGTTTACTAGTTATATTTCCACTAACACAGACACATCAACGTGTTCACTAGTTACAATTCCACTAACACAGACACATCAACGTGTTTACTAGTTATAATTCCACTAACACCGACACATCAACGTGTTTACTAGTTATAATTCCACTAACACAGACACATCAACGTATTTACTAGTTATAATTCCACTAACACCGACACATCAACGTGTTTACTAGTTATAATTCCACTAACACAGACACATCAACGTGTTTACTAGTTATAATTCAACTAACACAGACATATCAACGTGTTTACTAGTTTTACTCCCACTAACACAGACACATCAACGTGTTTACTAGTTCTACTTCGACAAACACCGACACATCAACGTGTTTACTAGTTATAATTCCACTAACACAGACACATCAACGTGTTTACTAGTTATAATTCCACTAACACAGACACAGCAACGTGTTTACTAGTTATAATTCCACTAACAACGACACATCAACGTGTTTACTAGTTATAATTCCACTAACACAGACACAGCAACGTGTTTACTAGTTATAATTCTACTAACACAGACACATCAACGTATTTACTAGTTTTACTCCCACTAACACAGACACATCAACGTGTTTACTAGTTATAATTCCACTAACACAGACACATCAACGTGTTTACTAGTTATAATTCAACTAACACAGACATATCAACGTGTTTACTAGTTTTACTCCCACTAACACAGACACATCAACATGTTTACTAGTTCTACTTCGACAAACACCGACACATCAACGTGTTTACTAGTTATAATTCCACTAACACAGTCAAATTAACGTATTTACTAGTTATAATTCTACTAACACAGACACATCAACGTGTTTACTAGTTATAATTCAACTAACACAGACATATCAACGTGTTTACTAGTTTTACTCCCACTAACACAGACACATCAACGTGTTTACTAGTTCTACTTCGACAAACACCGACACATCAACGTGTTTACTAGTTATAATTCCACTAACACAGTCAAATTAACGTATTTACTAGTTATAATTCTACTAACACAGACACATCAACGTGTTTACTAGTTATAATTCCACTAACACAGACACATCAACGTGTTTACTAGTTATAATTCCACTAACACAGACACAGCAACGTGTTTACTAGTTATAATTCCACTAACAACGACACATCAACGTGTTTACTAGTTATAATTCCACTAACACAGACACAGCAACGTGTTTACTAGTTATAATTCCACTAACACAGACACATCAACGTGTTTACTAGTTATAATTCCACTAACACAGACACATCAACGTGTTTACTAGTTATAATTCCACTAACACAGACACATAAACGTGTTTACTAGTTATAATTCCACTAACACAGACACAGCAACGTGTTTACTAGTTATAATTCCACTAACACAGACACATCAACCTGTTTACTAGTTATAATTCCACTAACACAGACACATCAACGTGTTTACTAGTTATAATTCCACTAACACAGACACATCAACGTGTTTACTAGTTATAATTCCACTAACACAGACACATCAACGTGTTTACTAGTTATAATTCCACTAACACAGACACATCAACGTGTTTACTAGTTATAATTCCACTAACACAGACACATCAACGTGTTTACTAGTTATAATTCCACTAACACCGACACATCAACGTGTTTACTAGTTATAATTCCACTAACACAGACACAGCAACGTGTTTACTAAATATAATTCCACTAACACAGACACATCAACGTGTTTACTAGTTATAATTCCACTAACACAGACACATCAACGTGTTTACTAGTTATAATTCCACTAACACAGACACATCAACGTGTTTACTAGTTATAATTCCACTAACACCGACACATCAACGTGTTTACTAGTTATAATTCCACTAACACCGACACATCAACGTGTTTACTAGTTATAATTCCACTAACACAGACACATCAACGTGTTTACTAGTTATAATTCTACTAACACAGACACATCAACGTATTTACTAGTTTTACTCCCACTAACACAGACACATCAACGTGTTTACTAGTTATAATTCCACTAACACAGACACATCAACGTGTTTACTAGTTATAATTCAACTAACACAGACATATCAACGTGTTTACTAGTTTTACTCCCACTAACACAGACACATCAACATGTTTACTAGTTCTACTTCGACAAACACCGACACATCAACGTGTTTACTAGTTATAATTCCACTAACACAGTCAAATTAACGTATTTACTAGTTATAATTCTACTAACACAGACACATCAACGTGTTTACTAGTTATAATTCCACTAACACAGACACATCAACGTGTTTACTAGTTATAATTCCACTAACACAGACACAGCAACGTGTTTACTAGTTATAATTCCACTAACACAGACACATCAACGTGTTTACTAGTTATAATTCCACTAACACAGACACATCAACGTGTTTACTAGTTATAATTCCACTAACTTAGACACATAAACGTGTTTACTAGTTATAATTCCACTAACACAGACACAGCAACGTGTTTACTAGTTATAATTCCACTAACACAGACACATCAACGTGTTTACTAGTTATAATTCCACTAACACAGACACATCAACGTGTTTACTAGTTATAATTCCACTAACACAGACACATCAACGTGTTTACTAGTTATAATTCCACTAACACAGACACATCAACGTGTTTACTAGTTATAATTCCACTAACACAGACACATCAACGTGTTTACTAGTTATAATTCCACTAACACCGACACATCAACGTGTTTACTAATTATAATTCCACTAACACCGACACATCAACGTGTTTACTAGTTATAATTCCACTAACACAGACACATCAACGTGTTTACTAGTTGTAATTCTACTAACACAGACACATCAACGTGTTTACTAGTTTTACTCCCACTAACACAGACACATCAACGTGTTTACTAGTTATAATTCCACTAACACAGACACATCAACGTGTTTACTAGTTATAATTCCACTAACACAGACACATCAACGTGTTTACTAGTTTTACTCCCACTAACACAGACACATCAACGTGTTTACTAGTTCTACTTCGACAAACACCGACACATCAACGTGTTTACTAGTTATAATTCCACTAACACAGACACAGCAACGTGTTTACTAGTTATAATTCCACAAACACAGACACAGCAACGTGTTTACTAGTTATAATTCCACTAACACCGACACATCAACGTGTTTACTAGTTATTATTCCACTAACACAGACACATCAACGTGTTTACTAGTTATAATTCCACTAACAGACACATCAACGTGTTTACTAGTTTTACTCCCACTAACACAGACACATCAACGTGTTTACTAGTTCTACTTCGACAAACACCGACACATCAACGTGTTTACTAGTTATAATTCCACTAACACAGACACATCAACGTGTTTACTAGTTTTACTCCCACTAACACCGACACATCAACGTGTTTACTAGTTATAATTCCACTAACACAGACACATCAACTTATTTACTAGTTTTACTCCCACTAACACAGACACATCAACGTGTTTACTAGTTATAATTCCACTAACAAAGACACAGCAACGTGTTTACTAGTTATAATTCCACTAACAATGACACAGCAACGTGTTTACTAGTTATATTTCCACTAACACAGACACATCAACGTGTTCACTAGTTATAATTACACTAACACAGACACATCAACGTGTTTACTAGTTTTACTCCCACTAACACAGACACAGCAACGTGTTTACTAGTTATAATTCCACTAACACAGACACATCAACCTGTTTACTAGTTATAATTCCACTAACACAGACACATCAACGTGTTTACTAGTTTTACTCCCACTAACACAGACAAATCAACGTGTTTACTGGTTTTACTCCCACTAACACAGACACATCAACGTGATTACTAGTTATAATTCCACTAACACAGACACATCAACATGTTTACTAGTTATAATTCCACTAACACAGACACATCAACGTGTTTACTAGTTTTACTCCCACTAACACAGACACATCAACGTGTTTACTACTTCTACTTCGACAAACACCGACACATCAACGTGTTTACTAGTTATAATTCCACTAACACAGACACATCAACGTGTTTACTAGTTTTACTCCCACTAACACAGACACATCAACGTGTTTACTAGTTATAATTCCACTAACACAGACACATCAACTTATTTACTAGTTTTACTCCCACTAACACAGACACATCAACGTGTTTACTAGTTATAATTCCACTAACACAGACACATCAATGTGTTTACATGTTATAATTCCACTAACACAGACACATCAACGTGTTTACTAGTTATAATTCCACTAACACAGACACATCAACGTGTTTACTAGTTATAATTCCACTAACACCGACACATCAACGTGTTTACTAGTTATAATTCTACTAACACAGACACATCAACGTGTTTACTAGTTTTACTCCCACTAACACAGACACATCAACGTGTTTACTAGTTATAATTCCACTAACACAGACACATCAACGTGTTTACTAGTTATAATTCCACTAACACAGACACATCAACGTGTTTACTAGTTTTACTCCCACTAATACAGACACATCAACGTGTTTACTAGTTCTACTTCGACAAACACCGACACATCAACGTGTTTACTAGTTATAATTCCACTAACACAGACAAATCAACGTATTTACTAGTTATAATTCCACTAACACAGACACATCAACGTGTTTACTAGTTATAATTCCACTAACACAGACACATCAACGTGTTTACTAGTTATAATTCCACTAACACAGACACATCAACGTGTTTACTAGTTATAATTCCACTAACAACAGACACATCAACGTGTTTACTAGTTATAATTCCACTAACACAGACACATCAACGTGTTTACTAGTTATAATTCCACTAACACAGACACATCAACGTGTTTACTAGTTATAATTCCACTAACACAGACACATCAACGTGTTTACTAGTTATAATTCCACTAACACAGACACATCAACGTGTTTACTAGTTATAATTCCACTAACACAGACACAGCAACGTGTTTACTAGTTATAATTCCACTAACACAGACACATCAACGTGTTTACTAGTTATAATTCCACTAACACAGACACATCAACGTGTTTACTAGTTATAATTCCACTAACACAGACACATCAACGTGTTTACTAGTTTTACTCCCACTAACACAGACACATCAACGTGTTTACTAGTTATAATTCCACTAACACAGACACATCAACCTGTTTACTAGTTATAATTCCACTAACACAGACACATCAACGTGTTTACTAGTTTTACTCCCACTAACACAGACACATCAACGTGTTTACTAGTTTTACTCCCACTAACACAGACACATCAACGTGATTACTAGTTATAATTCCACTAACACAGACACATCAACGTGTTTACTAGTTATAATTCCACTAACACAGACACATCAACGTGTTTACTAGTTTTACTCCCACTAACACAGACACATCAACGTGTTTACTACTTCTACTTCGACAAACACCGACACATCAACGTGTTTACTAGTTATAATTCCACTAACACAGACACATCAACGTGTTTACTAGTTTTACTCCCACTAACACCGACACATCAACGTGTTTACTAGTTATAATTCCACTAACACAGACACATCAACTTATTTACTAGTTTTACTCCCACTAACACAGACACATCAACGTGTTTACTAGTTATAATTCCACTAACACAGACACATCAACGTGTTTACTAGTTATAATTCCACTAACACAGACACATCAACGTGTTTACTAGTTATAATTCCACTAACACAGACACATCAACGTGTTTACTAGTTATAATTCCACTAACACCGACACATCAACGTGTTTACTAGTTATAATTCCACTAACACAGACACATCAACGTGTTTACTAGTTTTACTCCCACTAACACAGACACATCAACGTGTTTACTAGTTATAATTCCACTAACACAGACACATCAACGTGTTTACTAGTTATAATTCCACTAACACAGACACATCAACGTGTTTACTAGTTTTACTCCCACTAACACAGACACATCAACGTGTTTACTAGTTCTACTTCGACAAACACCGACACATCAACGTGTTTACTAGTTATAATTCCACTAACACAGTCAAATCAACGTATTTACTAGTTATAATTCTACTAACACAGACACATCAACGTGTTTACTAGTTAATAATTCCACTAACACAGACACATCAACGTGTTTACTAGTTATAATTCCACTAACACAGTCAAATCAACGTATTTACTAGTTATAATTCTACTAACACAGACACATCAACGTGTTTACTAGTTATAATTCCACTAACACAGACACATCAACGTGTTTACTAGTTATAATTCCACTAACACAGACACAGCAACGTGTTTACTAGTTATAATTCCACTAACAACGACACATCAACGTGTTTACTAGTTATAATTCCACTAACACAGACACAGCAACGTGTTTACTAGTTATAATTCCACTAACACAGACACATCAACGTGTTTACTAGTTATAATTCAACTAACACAGACACATCAACGTGTTTACTAGTTATAATTCCACTAACACAGACACATCAACGTGTTTACTAGTTATAATTCCACAAACACAGACACAGCAACGTGTTTACTAGTTATAATTCCACTAACACAGACACATCAACGTGTTTACTAGTTTTACTCCCACTAACACCGACACATCAACGTGTTTACTAGTTATAATTCCACTAACACAGACACATCAACTTATTTACTAGTTTTACTCCCACTAACACAGACACATCAACGTGTTTACTAGTTATAATTCCACTAACACAGACACATCAATGTGTTTACATGTTATAATTCCACTAACACAGACACATCAACGTGTTTACTAGTTATAATTCCACTAACACAGACACATCAACGTGTTTACTAGTTATAATTCCACTAACACCGACACATCAACGTGTTTACTAGTTATAATTCTACTAACACAGACACATCAACGTGTTTACTAGTTTTACTCCCACTAACACAGACACATCAACGTGTTTACTAGTTATAATTCCACTAACACAGACACATCAACGTGTTTACTAGTTATAATTCCACTAACACAGACACATAAACGTGTTTACTAGTTTTACTCCCACTAACACAGACACATCAACGTGTTTACTAGTTCTACTTCGACAAACACCGACACATCAACGTGTTTACTAGTTATAATTCCACTAACACAGTCAAATCAACGTATTTACTAGTTATAATTCTACTAACACAGACACATCAACGTGTTTACTAGTTATAATTCCACTAACACAGACACATCAACGTGTTTACTAGTTATAATTCCACTAACACAGACACAGCAACGTGTTTACTAGTTATAATTCCACTAACACCGACACATCAACGTGTTTACTAGTTATAATTCCACTAACACAGACACATCAACGTGTTTACTAGTTATAATTCCACTAACACAGACACATCAACGTGTTTACTAGTTATAATTCAACTAACACAGACACATCAACGTGTTTACTAGTTATAATTCCACTAACACAGACACATCAACGTGTTTACTAGTTATAATTCCACTAACACAGACACAGCAACGTGTTTACTAGTTATAATTCCACTAACACAGACACATCAACCTGTTTACTAGTTATAATTCCACTAACACAGACACAGCAACGTGTTTACTAGTTATAATTCCACTAACAACGACACATCAACGTGTTTACTAGTTATAATTCCACTAACACAGACACATCAACGTGTTTACTAGTTATAATTCCACTAACACAGACACATCAACGTGTTTACTAGTTATAATTCCACTAACACAGACACATCAACGTGTTTACTAGTTATAATTCCACTAACACAGACACATAAACGTGTTTACTAGTTATAATTCCACTAACACAGACACAGCAACGTGTTTACTAGTTATAATTCCACTAACACAGACACATCAACGTGTTTACTAGTTATAATTCCACTAACACAGACACATCAACGTGTTTACTAGTTATAATTCCACTAACACAGACACATCAACGTGTTTACTAGTTATAATTCCACTAACACAGACACATCAACGTGTTTACTAGTTATAATTCCACTAACACAGACACATCAACGTGTTTACTAGTTATAATTCCACTAACACAGACACATCAACGTGTTTACTAGTTATAATTCCACTAACACAGACACATCAACGTGTTTACTAGTTATAATTCCACTAACACAGACACATCAACGTGTTTACTAGTTTTACTCCCACTAACACAGACACATCAACGTGTTTACTAGTTATAATTCCACTAACAAAGACACAGCAACGTGTTTACTAGTTATAATTCCACTAACAATGACACAGCAACGTGTTTACTAGTTATATTTCCACTAACACAGACACATCAGCGTGTTCACTAGTTATAATTCCACTAACACAGACACATCAACGTGTTTACTAGTTTTACTCCCACTAACACAGACACAGCAACGTGTTTACTAGTTATAATTCCACTAACACAGACACATCAACGTGTTTACTAGTTATAATTTCACTAACACAGACACATCAACGTGTTTACTAGTTATAATTCCACTAACACAGACACATCAACGTGTTTACTAGTTATAATTCCACTAACACAGACACAGCAACGTGTTTACTAGTTATAATTCCACTAACACCGACACATCAACGTGTTTACTAGATATAATTCTACTAACACAGACATGTCAACGTGTTTACTAGTTATATTTCCACTAACACAGACACATCAACGTGTTTACTAGTTTAACTCCCACTAACACAGACAAATCAACGTGTTTACTGGTTTTACTCCCACTAACACAGACACATCAACGTGATTACTAGTTATAATTCCACTAACACAGACACATCAACATGTTTACTAGTTATAATTCCACTAACACAGACACATCAACGTGTTTACTAGTTTTACTCCCACTAACACAGACACATCAACGTGTTTACTACTTCTACTTCGACAAACACCGACACATCAACGTGTTTACTAGTTATAATTCCACTAACACAGACACATCAACGTGTTTACTAGTTTTACTCCCACTAACACCGACACATCAACGTGTTTACTAGTTATAATTCCACTAACACAGACACATCAACTTATTTACTAGTTTTACTCCCACTAACACAGACACATCAACGTGTTTACTAGTTATAATTCCACTAACACAGACACATCAATGTGTTTACATGTTATAATTCCACTAACACAGACACATCAACGTGTTTACTAGTTATAATTCCACTAACACAGACACATCAACGTGTTTACTAGTTATAATTCCACTAACACCAACACATCAACGTGTTTACTAGTTATAATTCCACTAACACAGACACATCAACGTGTTTACTAGTTATAATTCTACTAACACAGACACATCAACGTGTTTACTAGTTTTACTCCCACTAACACAGACACATCAACGTGTTTACTAGTTATAATTCCACTAACACAGACACATCAACGTGTTTACTAGTTATAATTCAACTAACACAGACACATCAACGTGTTTACTAGTTTTACTCCCACTAACACAGACACATCAACGTGTTTACTAGTTCTACTTCGACAAACACCGACACATCAACGTGTTTACTAGTTATAATTCCACTAACACAGTCAAATCAACGTATTTACTAGTTATAATTCTACTAACACAGACACATCAACGTGTTTACTAGTTATAATTCCACTAACACAGACACATCAACGTGTTTACTAGTTATAATTCCACTAACACAGACACAGCAACGTGTTTACTAGTTATAATTCCACTAACACAGACACATCAACCTGTTTACTAGTTATAATTCCACTAACACAGACACATCAACGTGTTTACTAGTTATAATTCCACTAACACAGACACATCAACGTGTTTACTAGTTATAATTCCACTAACACAGACACATCAACGTGTTTACTAGTTATAATTCCACTAACACAGACACATCAACGTGTTTACTAATTATAATTCCACTAACACCGACACATCAACGTGTTTACTAGTTTTAATTCCACTAACACCGACACATCAACGTGTTTACTAGTTATAATTCCACTAACACAGACACATTAACGTGTTTACTAGTTATAATTCTACTAACACAGACACATCAACGTGTTTACTAGTTTTACTCCCACTAACACAGACACATCAACGTGTTTACTAGTTATAATTCCACTAACACAGACACATCAACGTGTTTACTAATTATAATTCCACTAACACATACACAGCAACGTGTTTACTAGTTTTACTCCCACTAACACAGACACATCAACGTGTTTACTAGTTCTACTTCGACAAACACCGACACATCAACGTGTTTACTAGTTATAATTCCACTAACACAGACACAGCAACGTGTTTACTAGTTATAATTCCACAAACACAGACACAGCAACGTGTTTACTAGTTATAATTCCACTAACACCGACACATCAACGTGTTTACTAGTTATTATTCCACTAACAGACACATCAACGTGTTTACTAGTTTTACTCCCACTAACACAGACACATCAACGTGTTTACTATTTATAATTCCACTAACACAGACACATCAACAACTTTACTAGTTATAATTCCACTAACACAGACACATCAACGTGTTTACTAGTTTTACTCCCACTAACACAGACACATCAACGTGTTTACTAGTTATAATTCCACTAACACAGACACATCAACGTGTTTACTAGTTATAATTCCACTAACACAGACACATCAACGTGTTTACTAGTTTTACTCCCACTAACACCGACACATCAACGTGTTTACTAGTTATAATTCCACTAACACAGACACATCAACTTATTTACTAGTTTTACTCCCACTAACACAGACACATCAACGTGTTTACTAGTTATAATTCCACTAACAAAGACACAGCAACGTGTTTACTAGTTATAATTCCACTAACAATGACACAGCAACGAGTTTACTAGTTATATTTCCACTAACACAGACACATCAACGTGTTTACTGGTTTTACTCCCACTAACACAGACACATCAACGTGATTACTAGTTATAATTTCACTAACACAGACACATCAACATGTTTACTAGTTATAATTCCACTAACACAGACACATCAACGTGTTTACTAGTTTTACTCCCACAAACACAGACACATCAACGTGTTTACTACTTCTACTTCGACAAACACCGACACATCAACGTGTTTACTAGTTATAATTCCACTAACACAGACACAGCAACGTGTTTACTAGTTATAATTCCACTAACACAGACACAGCAACGTGTTTACTAGTTATAATTCCATCAACACCGACACATCAACGTGTTTACTAGTTATTATTCCACAAACACAGACACATCAACGTGTTTACTAGTTATAATTCCACTAACAGACACATCAACGTGTTTACTAGTTTTACTCCCACTAACACAGACACATCAACGTGTTTACTATTTATAATTCCACTAACACAGACACATCAACATGTTTACTAGTTATAATTCCACTAACACAGACACATCAACTTGTTTACTAGTTTTACTCCCACTAACACAGACACATCAACGTGTTTACTAGTTCTACTTCGACAAACACCGACACATCAACGTGTTTACTAGTTATAATTCCACTAACACAGACACATCAACTTATTTACTAGTTTTACTCCCACTAACACAGACACATCAACGTGTTTACTAGTTATAATTCCACTAACACAGACACATCAACGTGTTTACTAGTTATAAATCCACTAACAAAGACACATCAACGAGTTTACTAGTTATAATTCCACTATCACAGACACATCAACGTGTTTACTAGTTATAATTCCACTAACACAGACACATCAACGTGTTTACTAGTTATAATTCCACTAACACAGACATATTAACGTGTTTACTAGTTATAATTCCACTAACACAGACACAGCAACGTGTTTACTAGTTATAATTCCACTAACACAGACACATCAACGTGTTTACTAGTTATAATTCCACTAACACAGACACATCAACGTATTTACTAGTTATAATTCCACTAACACAGACACATCAACGTGTTTACTAGTTATAATTCCACTAACACAGACACATCAACGTGTTTACTAGTTATAATTCCACTAACACAGACACAGCAACGTGTTTACTAGTTATAATTCCACTAACAACGACACATCAACGTGTTTACTAGTTATAATTCCACTAACACAGACACATCAACGTGTTTACTAGTTATAATTCTACTAACTTAGACACATCAACGTGTTTACTAGTTTTACTCCAACTAACACAGACACATCAACGTGTTTACTAGTTATAATTCCACTAACACAGACACATCAACGTGTTTACTAGTTTTACTCCCACTAACACCGACACATCAACGTGTTTACTAGTTATAATTCCACTAACACAGACACATCAACTTATTTACTAGTTTTACTCCCACTAACACAGACACATCAACGTGTTTACTAGTTATAATTCCACTAACACAGACACATCAATGTGTTTACATGTTATAATTCCACTAACACAGACACATCAACGTGTTTACTAGTTATAATTCCACTAACACAGACACATCAACGTGTTTACTAGTTATAATTCCACTAACACCAACACATCAACGTGTTTACTAGTTATAATTCCACTAACACAGACACATCAACGTGTTTACTAGTTATAATTCTACTAACACAGACACATCAACGTGTTTACTAGTTTTACTCCCACTAACACAGACACATCAACGTGTTTACTAGTTATAATTCCACTAACACAGACACATCAACGTGTTTACTAGTTATAATTCCACTAACACAGACACATCAACGTGTTTACTAGTTTTACTCCCACTAACACAGACACATCAACGTGTTTACTAGTTCTACTTCGACAAACACCGACACATCAACGTGTTTTACTAGTTATAATTCCACTAACACAGTCAAATCAACGTATTTACTAGTTATAATTCCACTAACACAGACACATCAACGTGTTTACTAGTTATAATTCCACTAACACAGACACATCAACGTGTTTACTAGTTATAATTCCACTAACACAGACACAGCAACGTGTTTACTAGTTATAATTCCACTAACACAGACACATCAACCTGTTTACTAGTTATAATTCCACTAACACAGACACATCAACGTGTTTACTAGTTATAATTCCACTAACACAGACACATCAACGTGTTTACTAGTTATAATTCCACTAACACAGACACATCAACGTGTTTACTAGTTATAATTCCACTAACACAGACACATCAACGTGTTTACTAGTTATAATTCCACTAACACAGACACATCAACGTGTTTACTAGTTTTAATTCCACTAACACCGACACATCAACGTGTTTACTAGTTATAATTCCACTAACACAGACACATTAACGTATTTACTAGTTATAATTCCACTAACACAGACACATCAACGTGTTTACTAGTTTTACTCCCACTAACACAGACACATCAACGTGTTTACTAGTTATAATTCCACTAACACAGACACATCAACGTGTTTACTAGTTATAATTCCACTAACACAGACACAGCAACGTGTTTACTAGTTTTACTCCCACTAACACAGACACATCAACGTGTTTACTAGTTCTACTTCGACAAACACCGACACATCAACGTGTTTACTAGTTATAATTCCACTAACACAGACACAGCAACGTGTTTACTAGTTATAATTCCACTAACACAGACACAGCAACGTGTTTACTAGTTATAATTCCACTAACACCGACACATCAACGTGTTTACTAGTTATTATTCCACTAACAGACACATCAACGTGTTTACTAGTTTTACTCCCACTAACACAGACACATCAACGTGTTTACTATTTATAATTCCACTAACACAGACACATCAACAACTTTACTAGTTATAATTCCACTAACACAGACACATCAACGTGTTTACTAGTTTTACTCCCACTAACACAGACACATCAACGTGTTTACTAGTTCTACTTCGACAAACACCGACACATCAACGTGTTTACTAGTTATAATTCCACTAACACAGACACATCAACGTGTTTACTAGTTTTACTCCCACTAACACCGACACATCAACGTGTTTACTAGTTATAATTCCACTAACACAGACACATCAACTTATTTACTAGTTTTACTCCCACTAACACAGACACATCAACGTGTTTACTAGTTATAATTCCACTAACAAAGACACAGCAACGTGTTTACTAGTTATAATTCCACTAACAATGACACAGCAACGTGTTTACTAGTTATAATTCCACTAACACAGACACATCAACGTGTTTACTGGTTTTACTCCCACTAACACAGACACATCAACGTGATTACTAGTTATAATTTCACTAACACAGACACATCAACATGTTTACTAGTTATAATTCCACTAACACAGACACATCAACGTGTTTACTAGTTTTACTCCCACAAACACAGACACATCAACGTGTTTACTACTTCTACTTCGACAAACACCGACACATCAACGTGTTTACTAGTTATAATTCCACTAACACAGACACAGCAACGTGTTTACTAGTTATAATTCCACTAACACAGACACAGCAACGTGTTTACTAGTTATAATTCCATCAACACCGACACATCAACGTGTTTACTAGTTATTATTCCACAAACACAGACACATCAACGTGTTTACTAGTTATAATTCCACTAACAGACACATCAACGTGTTTACTAGTTTTACTCCCACTAACACAGACACATCAACGTGTTTACTATTTATAATTCCACTAACACAGACACATCAACATGTTTACTAGTTATAATTCCACTAACACAGACACATCAACTTGTTTACTAGTTTTACTCCCACTAACACAGACACATCAACGTGTTTACTAGTTCTACTTCGACAAACACCGACACATCAACGTGTTTACTAGTTATAATTCCACTAACACAGACACATCAACTTATTTACTAGTTTTACTCCCACTAATACAGACACATCAACGTGTTTACTAGTTATAATTCCACTAACACAGACACATCAACGTGTTTACTAGTTATAAATCCACTAACAAAGACACATCAACGAGTTTACTAGTTATAATTCCACTATCACAGACACATCAACGTGTTTACTAGTTATAATTCCACTAACACAGACACATCAACGTGTTTACTAGTTATAATTCCACTAACACAGACATATTAACGTGTTTACTAGTTATAATTCCACTAACACAGACACAGCAACGTGTTTTCTAGTTATAATTCCACTAACACAGACACATCAACGTGTTTACTAGTTATAATTCCACTAACACAGACACATCAACGTATTTACTAGTTATAATTCCACTAACACAGACACATCAACGTGTTTACTAGTTATAATTCCACTAACACAGACACATCAACGTGTTTACTAGTTATAATTCCACTAACACAGACACAGCAACGTGTTTACTAGTTATAATTCCACTAACACAGACACATCAACGTGTTTACTAGTTATAATTCCACTAACACAGACACATCAACGTGTTTACTAGTTATAATTCCACTAACTTAGACACATCAACGTGTTTACTAGTTTTACTCCAACTAACACAGACACATCAACGTGTTTACTAGTTATAATTCCACTAACACAGACACATCAACGTGTTTACTAGTTTTACTCCCACTAACACAGACACATCAACGTGTTTACTAGTTCTACTTCGACAAACACCGACACATCAACGTGTTTACTAGTTATAATTCCACTAACACAGACAAATCAACGTATTTACTAGTTATAATTCCACTAACACAGACACATCAACGTGTTTACTAGTTATAAATCCACTAACAAAGACACATCAACGTGTTTACTAGTTATAATTCCACTAACACAGACACATCAACGTGTTTACTAGTTATAATTCCACTAACACAGACACATCAACGTGTTTACTAGTTATAATTCCACTAACACAGACACATCAACGTGTTTACTAGTTATAATTCCACTAACACAGACACAGCAACGTGTTTACTAGTTATAATTCCACTAACACAGACACATCAACGTGTTTACTAGTTATAATTCCACTAACACAGACACATCAACGTATTTACTAGTTATAATTCCACTAACACAGACACATCAACGTGTTTACTAGTTATAATTCCACTAACACAGACACATCAACGTGTTTACTAGTTATAATTCCACTAACACAGACACAGCAACGTGTTTACTAGTTATAATTCCACTAACACCGACACATCAACGTGTTTACTAGTTATAATTCCACTAACACAGACACATTAACGTGTTTACTAGTTATAATTCTACTAACTTAGACACATCAACGTGTTTACTAGTTTTACTCCCACTAACACAGACACATCAACGTGTTTACTAGTTATAATTCCACTAACACAGACACATCAACGTGTTTACTAGCAATAATTCCACTAACAATGACACAGCAACGTGTTTACTAGTTATATTTCCACTAACACAGACACATCAACGTGTTTACTGGTTTTACTCCCACTAACACAGACACATCAACGTGATTACTAGTTATAATTTCACTAACACAGACACATCAACATGTTTACTAGTTATAATTCCACTAACACAGACACATCAACGTGTTTACTAGTTTTACTCCCACAAACACAGACACATCAACGTGTTTACTACTTCTACTTCGACAAACACCGACACATCAACGTGTTTACTAGTTATAATTCCACTAACACAGACACAGCAACGTGTTTACTAGTTATAATTCCACTAACACAGACACAGCAACGTGTTTACTAGTTATAATTCCATCAACACCGACACATCAACGTGTTTACTAGTTATTATTCCACAAACACAGACACATCAACGTGTTTACTAGTTATAATTCCACTAACACAGACACATCAACGTGTTTACTAGTTTTACTCCCACTAACACAGACACATCAACGTGTTTACTATTTATAATTCCACTAACACAGACACATCAACATGTTTACTAGTTATAATTCCACTAACACAGACACATCAACTTGTTTACTAGTTTTACTCCCACTAACACAGACACATCAACGTGTTTACTAGTTCTACTTCGACAAACACCGACACATCAACGTGTTTACTAGTTATAATTCCACTAACACAGACACATCAACGTATTTACTAGTTTTTCTCCCACTAACACAGACACATCAACGTGTTTACTAGTTATAATTCCACTAACACAGACACATCAACGTGTTTACTAGTTATAAATCCACTAACAAAGACACATCAACGTGTTTACTAGTTATAATTCCACTAACACAGACACATCAACGTGTTTACTAGTTATAATTCCACTAACACAGACACATCAACGTGTTTACTAGTTATAATTCCACTAACACAGACATATTAACGTGTTTACTAGTTATAATTCCACTAACACAGACACAGCAACGTGTTTACTAGTTATAATTCCACTAACACAGACACATCAACGTGTTTACTAGTTATAATTCCACTAACACAGACACATCAACGTGTTTACTAGTTATAATTCCACTAACACAGACACATCAACGTGTTTACTAGTTATAATTCCACTAACACAGACACATCAACGTGTTTACTAGTTATAATTCCACTAACACAGACACAGCAACGTGTTTACTAGTTATAATTCCACTAACACCGACACATCAACGTGTTTACTAGTTATAATTCCACTAACACAGACACATCAACGTGTTTACTAGTTATAATTCTACTAACTTAGACACATCAACGTGTTTACTAGTTTTACTCCCACTAACACAGACACATCAACGTGTTTACTAGTTATAATTCCACTAACACAGACACATCAACGTGTTTACTAGTTTTACTCCCACTAACACAGACACATCAACGTGTTTACTAGTTCTACTTCGACAAACACCGACACATCAACGTGTTTACTAGTTATAATTCCACTAACACAGACACATTAACGTATTTACTAGTTATAATTCCACTAACACAGACACATCAACGTGTTTACTAGTTATAAATCCACTAACAAAGACACATCAACGTGTTTACTAGTTATAATTCCACTAACACAGACACATCAACGTGTTTACTAGTTATAATTCCACTAACACAGACACATCAACGTGTTTACTAGTTATAATTCCACTAACACAGACACATCAACGTGTTTACTAGTTATAATTCCACTAACACAGACACAGCAACGTGTTTACTAGTTATAATTCCACTAACACAGACACATCAACGTGTTTACTAGTTATAATTCCACTAACACAGACACATCAACGTATTTACTAGTTATAATTCCACTAACACAGACACATCAACGTGTTTACTAGTTATAATTCCACTAACACAGACACATCAACGTGTTTACTAGTTATAATTCCACTAACACAGACACAGCAACGTGTTTACTAGTTATAATTCCACTAACACAGACACATCAACGTGTTTACTAGTTATAATTCCACTAACACAGACACATTAACGTGTTTACTAGTTATAATTCTACTAACTTAGACACATCAACGTGTTTACTAGTTTTACTCCCACTAACACAGACACATCAACGTGTTTACTAGTTATAATTCCACTAACACAGACACATCAACGTGTTTACTAGTTATAATTCCACTAACACAGACACATCAACGTGTTTACTAGTTTTACTCCCACTAACACAGACACATCAACGTGTTTACTAGTTCTACTTCGACAAACACCGACACATCAACGTTTTTACTAGTTATAATTCCACTAACACAGACAAATCAACGTATTTACTAGTTATAATTCCACTAACACAGACACATCAACGTGTTTACTAATTATAATTCCACTAACACAGACACATCAACGTGTTTACTAGTTATAATTCCACTAACACAGACACAGCAACGTATTTACTAGTTATATTTCCACTAACACCGACACATCAACGTGTTTACTTGTTATAATTCCACTAACACAGACACATCAACGTGTTTACTAGTTTTACTCCCACTAACACAGACACATCAACGTGTTTACTAGTTATAATTCCACTAACATAGACACATCAACATGTTTACTAGTTATAATTCCACTAACACAGACACAGCAACGTGTTTACTAGTTATAATTCCACTAACACAGACACATCAACCTGTTTACTAGTTATAATTCCACTAACACAGACACATCAACGTGTTTACTAGTTATAATTCCACTAACACAGACACATCAACGTGTTTACTAGTTATAATTCCACTAACACAGACACATCAACGTGTTTACTAGTTTTACTCCCACTAACACAGACACATCAACGTGTTTACTAGTTATAATTCCACTAACATAGACACATCAACATGTTTACTAGTTATAATTCCACTAACACAGACACAGCAACGTGTTTACTAGTTATAATTCCACTAACACAGACACATCAACCTGTTTACTAGTTATAATTCCACTAACACAGACACATCAACGTGTTTACTAGTTATAATTCCACTAACACAGACACATCAACGTGTTTACTAGTTATAATTCCACTAACACAGACACATCAACGTGTTTACTAGTTATAATTCCACTAACACAGACACAGCAACGTGTTTACTAGTTATAATTCCACTAACACAGACACATCAACGTGTTTACTAGTTATAATTCCACTAACACAGACACATCAACGTGTTTACTAGTTATAATTCCACTAACACAGACACATCAACGTGTTTACTAGTTATAATTCCACTAACACAGACACATCAACGTGTTTACTAGTTTTACTCCCACTAACACAGACACATCAACGTGTTTACTAGTTATAATTCCACTAACACAGACACATCAACGTGTTTACTAGTTATAATTCCACTAACACAGACACATCAACGTGTTTACTAGTTATAATTCCACTAACACAGACACATCAACGTGTTTACTAGTTTTACTCCCACTAACACAGACACATCAACGTGTTTACTAGTTATAATTCCACTAACACAGACACATCAACGTGTTTACTAGTTATAATTCCACTAACACAGACACATCAACGTGTTTACTAGTTATAATTCCACTAACACAGACACATCAACGTGTTTACTAGTTATAATTCCACTAACACAGACACATCAACGTGTTTACTAGTTATAATTCCACTAACACAGACACATCAACGTGTTTACTAGTTATAACTCCACTAACACAGACACATCAACGTGTTTACTAGTTATAATTCCACTAACACAGACACATCAACGTGTTTACTAGTTATAATTCCACTAACACAGACACATCAACGTGTTTACTAGTTATAATTCCACTAACACAGACACATCAACGTGTTTACTAGTTATAATTCCACTAACACAGACACATCAACGTGTTTACTAGTTATAATTCCACTAACACAGACACATCAACGTGTTTACTAGTTATAATTCCACTAACACAGACACAGCAACGTGTTTACTAGTTATAATTCCACTAACACCGACACATCAACGTGTTTACTAGTTATAATTCCACTAACACAGACACATCAACGTGTTTACTAGTTATAATTCCACTAACACAGACACATCAACGTGTTTACTAGTTTTACTCCCACTAACACAGACACATCAACGTGTTTACTAGTTATAATTCCACTAACACAGACACATCAACGTGTTTACTAGTTATAATTCCACTAACACAGACACATCAACGTGTTTACTAGTTTTACTCCCACTAACACAGACACATCAACGTGTTTACTAGTTCTACTTCGACAAACACCGACACATCAACGTGTTTACTAGTTATAATTCCACTAACACAGACACATCAACGTGTTTACTAGTTATAATTCCACTAACACAGACACATCAACGTGTTTACTAGTTATAATTCCACTAACACAGACACATCAACGTGTTTACTAGTTATAATTCCACTAACACAGACACATCAACGTGTTTACTAGTTATAATTCCACTAACACAGACACATCAACGTGTTTACTAGTTTTACTCCCACTAACACAGACACATCAACGTGTTTACTAGTTCTAATTCCACAAACACCGACACATCAACGTGTTTACTAGTTATAATTCCACTAACACAGACACATCAACGTGTTTACTAGTTATAATTCCACTAACACAGACACATCAACGTGTTTACTAGTTATAATTCCACTAACACAGACACATCAACGTGTTTACTAGTTATAATTCCACTAACACAGACACAGCAACGTATTTACTAGTTATATTTCCACTAACACCGACACATCAACGTGTTTACTAGTTATAATTCCACTAACACAGACACATCAACGTGTTTACTAGTTTTACTCCCACTAACACAGACACATCAACGTGTTTACTAGTTATAATTCCACTAACATAGACACATCAACATGTTTACGAGTTATAATTCCACTAACACAGACACAGCAACGTGTTTACTAGTTATAATTCCACTAACACAGACACATCAACGTGTTTACTAGTTATAATTCCACTAACACAGACACATCAACGTGTTTACTAGTTATAATTCCACTAACACAGACACATCAACGTGTTTACTAGTTATAATTCCACTAACACAGACACATCAACGTGTTTACTAGTTTTACTCCCACTAACACAGACACATCAACGTGTTTACTAGTTATAATTCCACTAACATAGACACATCAACATGTTTACTAGTTATAATTCCACTAACACAGACACAGCAACGTGTTTACTAGTTATAATTCCACTAACACAGACACATCAACCTGTTTACTAGTTATAATTCCACTAACACAGACACATCAACGTGTTTACTAGTTATAATTCCACTAACACAGACACATCAACGTGTTTACTAGTTATAATTCCACTAACACAGACACATCAACGTGTTTACTAGTTATAATTCCACTAACACAGACACAGCAACGTGTTTACTAGTTATAATTCCACTAACACAGACACATCAACGTGTTTACTAGTTATAATTCCACTAACACAGACACATCAACGTGTTTACTAGTTATAATTCCACTAACACAGACACATCAACGTGTTTACTAGTTATAATTCCACTAACACAGACACATCAACGTGTTTACTAGTTTTACTCCCACTAACACAGACACATCAACGTGTTTACTAGTTATAATTCCACTAACACAGACACATCAACGTGTTTACTAGTTATAATTCCACTAACACAGACACATCAACGTGTTTACTAGTTATACTTCCACTAACACAGACACATCAACGTGTTTACTAGTTTTACTCCCACTAACACAGACACATCAACGTGTTTACTAGTTATAATTCCACTAACACAGACACATCAACGTGTTTACTAGTTATAATTCCACTAACACAGACACATCAACGTGTTTACTAGTTATAATTCCACTAACACAGACACATCAACGTGTTTACTAGTTATAATTCCACTAACACAGACACATCAACGTGTTTACTAGTTATAATTCCACTAACACAGACACATCAACGTGTTTACTAGTTATAATTCCACTCAACACAGACACATCAACGTGTTTACTAGTTATAATTCCACTAACACAGACACATCAACGTGTTTACTAGTTATAACACTAACACAGACACATCAACGTGTTTACTAGTTATAATTCCACTAACACAGACACATCAACGTGTTTACTAGTTATAATTCCACTAACACAGACACATCAACGTGTTTACTAGTTATAATTCCACTAACACAGACACATCAACGTGTTTACTAGTTATAATTCCACTAACACAGACACATCAACGTGTTTACTAGTTATAATTCCACTAACACCGACACATCAACGTGTTTACTAGTTATAATTCCACTAACACAGACACATCAACGTGTTTACTAGTTATAATTCCACTAACACAGACACATCAACGTGTTTACTAGTTTTACTCCCACTAACACAGACACATCAACGTGTTTACTAGTTATAATTCCACTAACACAGACACATCAACGTGTTTACTAGTTATAATTCCACTAACACAGACACATCAACGTGTTTACTAGTTTTACTCCCACTAACACAGACACATCAACGTGTTTACTAGTTTTATTTCCACTAACACCGACACATCAACGTGTTTACTAGTTATAATTCCACTAACACAGACAAATCAACGTATTTACTAGTTATAATTCCACTAACACAGACACATCAACGTGTTTACTAGTTATAATTCCACTAACACAGACACATCAACGTGTTTACTAGTTATAATTCCACTAACACAGACACAGCAACGTGTTTACTAGTTATAATTCCACTAACACAGACACATCAACGTGTTTACTAGTTATAATTCCACTAACACAGACACATCAACGTGTTTACTAGTTATAATTCCACTAACACAGACACATCAACGTGTTTACTAGTTATAATTCCACTAACACAGACACATCAACGTGTTTACTAGTTATAATTCCACTAACACAGACACATCAACGTGTTTACTAGTTTTACTTCCACTAACACAGACACATCAACGTGTTTACTAGTTATAATTCCACTAACACAGACACATCAACGTGTTTACTAGACACATAATTCCACTAACACAGACACATCAACGTGTTTACTAGTTATAATTCCACTAACACAGACACATCAACGTGTTTACTAGTTATAATTCCACTAACACAGACACATCAACGTGTTTACTAGTTATAATTCCACTAACACAGACACATCAACGTGTTTACTAGTTATAATTCCACTAACACAGACACATCAACGTGTTTACTAGTTATAATTCCACTAACACAGACACAGCAACGTGTTTACTAGTTATAATTCCACTAACACAGACACATCAACGTGTTTACTAGTTATAATTCCACTAACACAGACACATCAACGTGTTTACTAGTTATAATTCCACTAACACAGACACATCAACGTGTTTACTAGTTATAATTCCACTAACACAGACACATCAACGTGTTTACTAGTTATAATTCCACTAACACAGACACCTACTTTGTCATGTATTAAATGTTTTATTTTGTTAGAGGCTTTATACAAACCCAGGGAGACGTAATCCTAGATGTTTCATCGCCGCCTGAACATGATATGCGACATGAATAGTACACAAGTATTAATATAAAATGTAATGTTGAGCTTTGTATCCGGACTAAACTTTTGAACCAAATTATTTCATTTAGATGTTTAAATATGTGTTGTTTATAATACATCAATTATTTCATAACATTTCTAGATTTTAGTTTTTTTTTCTTGTCTTTTGACAAGTGTAATCCCCCTTCCCGTCCTCTTCCATGTAAAAAGCCAGTCACGTAACAATCCTTAAATAAGTATGCCGATTATAAGTTTTGTCAATATCAATAGTTGTACAGCAGACAGAACTCTTTAATCCATTCAATGCTGAACACGTCTGTACCCGTTAAAGGCTGGATGCTGTGATAGGCTTCCTCAGAGGGTGGCAGAGGGCAAAGTAACAATAGGAAGTGAAGGCGGCTGGATTTTGTGCTAGCCATACAAACTCTAAATCCACGTCCTCTCCCCCGATGGGTATTTTGTGCTAGCCACACAAACTCTGAATCCACGTCCTCTCCCCCGATGGGTATTTTGTGCTAGCCACACAAACTCTAAATCCACGTCCTCTGCCCGATGGGTATTTTATTTTTTTGCTTCATCCTAGTGACAGCAATGGTAATGTATATGCAACAGTTAAATCTTTTTTGTTTTGACAGTGCAACGGTTTCCCCCCCCCCCCCACCCCTCGGTCAACCGCTCATTGGAGAAACCTATCCTACAGTATCCGCGAGTTACGCTCAAAAACAAAACCTGTTAAGGGGCAAAAGAAAATATAGTAATCTTGTTCTAATATAGAGTTTAAATCAGCCCCGTAGCGTGAAAATTCTACAGGAGGGGCCAGGCATTCTACAGCAGGGGCCAGGCAATAGCAGGGCGCCAGGTAATACATTTTACTAAGTAGAACAAATAAGCAGGGGAGCCAGACAAAACGCAGGGGGCCCGGCCCCCTGCCCCTCCCCGCACGCTACGGGCCTGGTTTAAATATAGAGTAATCATGTTCCAATATATAGAGTTTAAATATAAAGTAATCGTGTTCCATTATAGAGTTTAAATATAAAGTAATCGTGTTCCGATATAGAGTTTAAATATAAAGTAATCGTGTACAAATATAGAGTTTAAATATTGAGTAATCGTGTTCCGATATAGAGTTTAAATATAAAGTAATCGTGTTCAAATATAGAGTTTAAATATTGAGTAATCGTGTTCCGATATAGAGTTTAAATATAAAGTAATCGTGTTCAAATATAGAGTTTAAATATTGAGTAATCGTGTTCCGATATAGAGTTTAAAAATGTTCGATGTATTTGCAGGTTGGACAGCTCATTAACAGTGAAAGTTGCAGACTTTGGTTTGTGTCGTGACGTCTACGAAAAAGGGTACTACAGCAGTGATAATAAAAAGGTGTTACCTGTCAGGTGGATGGCCATTGAATGTATTGACAGTGGATCCTATACTACCAAGTCTGATGTGGTATGCAGATATAGTATATACTAATGTATAAGGTATATTACATAAGATTACATCAGGCTATGAAGAAATGTTTAAAACAAATAGAAGCTTAGATTGCAAAAAGAAATAAGTTTGTGTTTATAATAATAAAATAAATATTTGAACTATTAAATAAATTTGAGTGAGAACAACAAAGTGAAAATATTCTGATTTATCAATAGTTCAAAAATAATGTAGAAACAATCTAAATAAATAATAGCGGTGTGGGTTCTGCATTATATCGAAAGTTAAGAATTAATACAACAGTATTCCAGTTTAAAATGCAGTCATGAAAAAATCGGATCTGTCCTAAACCAAAAATAACCTAGCCTACCGATTAAGCTTACAGGGATAGAACTCTGTGCAAAGGTTTTGCAGGGTACATCTAGTTGTATATAATTTAGACATTTTTACTGTTTGTGTTGGTTTGTCGATGGATAATAATAAAAAAAAAACTAAGAAAAATTTACTTAATGATTATACAGCCCTGGGGACAAGAGAGTAAATTTTGTTATTTCTGTAGTAACAGGTATCGATAATTTATTTTAATGAATCATATGTACTTGTTTCCAGTGGTCACTCGGTGTTGTATTATGGGAATTGTTGACCAGAGGAATGACGCCATATCCGGGTGTTGACGGCTGGGACATCATTAACTACTTACGTCATCGACGTCTGGCCATGCCATTTTTCTGCCCCGATCGTTTGTGAGTCAATTATTGTATTTTGTAGCAAGATTGGTCATCTAGATAGGTCATAACAAGATAGGTCATCTATAGAAACCATAACAAGATAGGCCATCTAGATAGGTCATAACAAGATAGGTCATCTAGATAGGTCATAACAAGATAGGCCATCTAGAGAGACAATAACAAGATAGGCCCTCTAGTTAATCACTTAAAGAAGATCAGCGAAATAAGAAGTTCGAAGTTTGGGTCCATTTCAGCATGTAGAGACCAGGGCCGTCATCTGCTATAGGATCAGTAAGCACGACCCGTAAAGGGCCCACGAAATTAAAAAATAAAGATACCTATGGCCCAAAATATTATCATTTTTAAAAAAATATTATAATTGTGTTTGTTAAATTTGATAGAGTCGTACTTTTTTATGGTAGATTTGATATTGTCGTAATTGTGCATGGATCCTTGATAAATTAATTCTAAATTCAAAATGTGTCGCAATTAAACTCCATCGGGTCGACTGATCGTGACTGACAGTGCTGTGATTAATGAAAGGATTTAGTTTTTTATTCATGTTATTGACATAAGGACCGCGAATAATTCAGTATCAAACGATCCATGGATGCCATGTAAGCACTTCATTTAGGCAATGATGTTCTTTTAGCTACTAGTTTTATGGATACAGTGGATAGAATTATCTTTAATGAAGAATAAAATAAAAAGAGAAATGACAGAGCTCTGTGAAATAGAAACAAAAATAAAATATACTAGTCATACCGTGGCGTAGCATACGCCGCCTTATCAATCAATATAATTACTGGAATTTTTTTTTTAAATAAGCAATCAAACAAAATAACTGGCAGACATTCATGGTATGCAAAGTTGAACTTTGACCTATCATTGCGGACTTTATGGTCACAATCTGGTACCTTCCAGCAACTTGTTTTTTATTTTATTGTTTACAAATTTTTAGTTAATTCTTTGCATGCCTTGATTATCGATGAGCTGCCAGACTTAAGTTTCTCTTTATTGGTTAGATATATTGTAATGCCTTTTTTTAAGATCAGAATTTTTTTCTTTGAATTGTAATTTTTTTTTCTTTCAGTTTCTAGCAAACATATTTCGGGAGGGTGGGGGGGGGCGTTTTAATTTGCATTACTTTTTTATTTTTGGTTCCCTTTGTGTCTGCCTCAATCCAGCCCTTTCCCCAGCACACTATAGAGTTATTTTGATGTAACATTTTTAGAGCATTTTCGAAAAAAAATGCTCTATTGTCCCCGTTTTGTCTGTCTGTCTGTCTGTCATCACCCTAGATCTCAACAACCATAAGTCCTAGACCCATGATGTATATATCATTTTGTAGGTCTTGGCCTGCCATGTGTAAAGTTCATTTCGCGATAGGACCTCTGAGGGCCGGGCTTCAGGGCTCCTAAGGGGCTTATATATTATATATATGGCCCCATTCTACACCTTGTACGTTCAATAACCCATTCATTTGGTGCGAAATACTGCAGCACGTAGTTTCACCAAGATTTATTAAGAAACTCATCAAATGAAATAGTAAGCTTGTGTTCTGAGTTTAATTGAAAGTATCAGAGCTATGCAACAATTGACGGAGTTTTCGGACGATTAAATGACTACAATTTCGAATGTTTTCAATTATGAGTCCTATTTCAGTAACCACAAACCACAAAGATTTAAGAGAAAATAATTTTTTTTCAAATATAAAGAAACGTCTTTATAATATTTTTTTTACAGATATATGCATTACACAATTGAATGTATAAACATTTCCAAAATTTACAAATATTTACTGAAAGCTAGCAAACGTACTGAATCATAACACGAAAATGCGCTAACACGTCCTGTGTCCAGAATGGAACAGGCTTAATTGCTTGTTTTTTCATTCTGGACAGTCTCCATATTATTTTTTTAGACTTAAGATTCTTTTCGTATAACCTTCATCCTACAGTACCTAAACTATTCATTACAGATAGATGTTAGTTAATATATTTTGTAATGCGTAAATTTTCTGAAACAGTTACCATTTGTTTGTAATGCGCCATACATATTTATAATTTACTTAATTGGGATTTTCCCCAAAACAACATCACAAAGAAATCAAAACAAAAGATTTCACCATATCTAATATTTTATTGTTTACACTTCAGCGTTGAATGTGTTTTCTTGGCCCACTTTGTAGCCTAATGTTAGCGCCGGGCCCAGCCACAGCATTTTCACATCTTATCTATATTTATACTCCATTTTTTAAATTCTAAAATTGGAAATGATTTCAATTTTACTTTATTCTTCACACATAATTGTATTATTAAATGTGTTTTATTATTTCTTTTTATTTACAATAATCAGTTTGCATGCTAATGTTATTTTATGTACAGCATTCCCTCATTTTACGCGGTTAAACGGATACAGAATATACGCGACGGGGATAAATGAAATAGTTTCTTAGCTAGAGCACATAAAAACATGATTACGACCAAACAATACTGTTTTTAGAATTACTGGAGCTGTCTAGACATGAAATAGTATTGTACAACCAGCATTGTGCTCGTATTGCTTAATATATTTCACTAAATAAAAGGAAAAACGTCATATTAGAAATTAAAATAAACTGGTTTTATAAAAGAAATCAGAAAACGAACGTAATTGAAAGCGTCTTGCTTGCTTTGACTTGTTCTGGAATTCCACAAACGCGACACACACACACACACACACACATATATATATATATATATATATATATATATATATATACATATATATATATAATTGCGTCTTGCAGGCTACCGTTGTCCCGCAAGAGAATTATATATATATAGATTAGAGAAGAGCCAGGTACTACCAGCATTCATCAGCTGTTTTCTGATTCACCTATTTCTAGTGATAGTGATTTTGAAAAACATTTGGACTTAAGAAAATTCAAGCCTACAATGAAAAGAGAAAAACTTGTAGTACTAGCCAGTATATTTGTCACAGTACTTTAGTATCCAAAATTGTCACAGTACTTTAGTATCAATCATATTTGTCACAGTACTTTAGTATCCAGCATATTTGTCATAGTACTATAGTATCCAGCATGTTTGTCACAGTATATTAGTAGCCAGCATGTTTGTCACAGTACTTTAGTAGCCAGCATGTTTGTCACAGTATTTTGATAGCCAGCATGTTTGTCACAGTACATTAGTCGCCAGCATGTTTGTCACAGTACTTTAGTAGCCAGCATGTTTGTCACAGTATTTTGGTAGCCAGCATGTGTATCACAGTACTTTAGTAGCCAGCATGTTTGTCACAGTACTTTAGTAGCCAGCATGTCTGTCACAGTACTTTGGTAGCCAGCATGTTTGTCATAACACTTTAGACGAATTCATTGCAAACTTTCCCAATAACATGTTGAAGGTTTACATCATTGACAGAACAGATAAATCATCTGTTCATCAGTCTCTGGACATTTACCCAGATAGAATAAATTAATATGATAATTTTATCAAACAGTGTGCACTTAGCGAGAAATATTATTTTGTTTAAGATTCTCGCAATAAAAATGGGATGGGGTTAAGTAATAAATAAGTGCATGTTCACCACAAACAATTATGGCGACCCTGCCCCAATGTTTATGTAACTGATTAATTATTAGGTACTGCATTCATGAAATGCTTAATAAAATATTTAAAAAGGAAATATATATGCTTACTATAAAGCAATTATGCTGCATTATATATTTAAATAAAAGTACATATTTATATATTCTATTTCAAAATCATACGTTTTAAAAGTCGACAATAAAAAGCAACAACTATATACTCAAATTTTAACTCATGCATATTAAACTACACATATTAAACGTACATCTCTATACTTATAAGACGCATTTGTTGTCTGTCTGTCTGTCTGTCTGTTTCCTTATAACTCAAGATCCAGACAACCAAAAAACGTGAAATTTGTTACACATACACATAATTACATGAGGAAGGTTATAGGACAGGTTTCGTTTCATCTCGATGGGTAGTTTAATTGTAATTAATTATTTTTATTTTAGTATTTTACTATATTAAAGTAATCTCGACGGCGCCATAGATAAAATTCCTCTGTGACGTCATTTCCCGATGATACATTTTTAAATTTTCCTACTAATAAAGCCGAATAGAACTTGCGCGCTGGTGCTGTATAGTTCCTTTGTTGTTGTTTTTTCATGCTCCCTGATTTGTACAGTTTGAGGAAGGTAAAGGAATGAAGAAGGATTTTAGAAGAAGTGTGAAGCCATAATAATAAGTATATATATATAAATATATATATAGAGAGAGAAAGAGAGGGAGGGAGGGAGAGAGATAAAGAGAGGGGGCAGGGGGAGAGAGGAAAGGAGGGTAGGAGGGAGGGAGGGGGGGAGAGAGGGAGGGAGGGAGAGGGATGGACAGGGGGAGAGAAGAGGGAGATGGGAGAGGGAGGGAGAGAGAGAGGGAGATGGGAGAGGGAGAGAGAAAGGGAGGGAAGGAAAGAGAAAGGAAGGGAGGGAGAGAGGGGGTAGGGAGCAGAGATGAGCGGACAGCGGACGCGTCCGCTTGCGGACGCAGATCCGCAGACTTTTCCGAATCCGCGGACTGACAGCGGACGCTTCGTATGGTTAAGTTGCGGACTCGCGGACTGACGCGGATCTTCTTAAGCGTTACCATAAAAAATTTTAAGTCATTTAAACAGCTAAATTTCAGCAATGCGGACGCGCGGACTGACTGCGGACCAATGTTGTAAGATTCTGCGGACGCAGACGCGGATCATTTATAGAAATCCGCGGACGAACGCGGACGCAAAATTTCAAGATCCGCACACCTCTGGTAGGGAGGGAGGGAGAGAGGGTGGGAGAGAGATAAAGTGAGGGGGGCAGGGAGGGAGAGAGAGGGAATGAAGGAGGGAGGAAGGGGGGAGAGAGGGAAGGGTGAGAGAGGTGGGAGAGGGAGGGAGGGAGAAAAGGAGAAGGATGGAGAGAGAGGGAGAAAAGGAGAGAGGGAGAGAGAGGATGTGAGAAATGGGAGGAAGAGATAGAGAGAGGGGGCAGGGAGGGAGAGAGAGGGAAGGAGGAAGGGGAGAGAGGGAGGGGTGGACAGGGGGGAAAGGAGGGGAAGAGGGGAGATGGGAGAGGGAGGGAGGGAGAGAGAGAGGGAGGGAAAGGGGGGAGGGAGGGAGAGAGAGAGGAAGGGAGAGAGGGGGTAGGGAGAAAACAGAAGGTAAACAGAAAACCTTATTTTAAACCCGGGCAAAGCCGGGTACTTGCGATTAGTAAGTAAATATAGTATCAGATAAAGGCTCTCAAATTATCACATAGCAATTTTCCTTATCCCCCACCACATTCACCACAAGTTTGGGTTCCAAGTGAACTCATTCTTCGCTGGACATGTTTGGGCTCCAAGTGAACTCATTCCTCGCTGGACAAGTTTGGGTTCCAAGTGAACTCATTCTTCGCTGGACAAGTTTGTGTTCCAAGTGAACCTATTCTTCGCTGGACAACTTTTAAACAAATGTTTAAGTTAATTAGACCTTTATAATTAGTTGTTGTTTCTTTTCCTTGCAACATCCTAACGGTTAAATTATTTTTAAAAAAAAACTTTAAAAAATTTGTCATAGAGAACTAATTAGTTGTTACTTTTCTTTAAAACAACCAAAAGGATAAATTATATTTTTTTTAAATGTATCTAGATACTTATACATTTCGTTATATGTAACTCACTTTACAACGAATTATTATTTTTCTTTACATAATTTGAAGGCAGTATCCTCCGCTGCAAAGCGCTGGTATTGCGCTAGTTCATAATAATATTTTATTACTGTCAATAAGTTCATAAAAATGTTAACATTTTATTACTGTCAATAAGTTCATGGAAATATTTCCAGCAATTTTATTGACAAAATAATAGCGTGGGCGCAAGAAATAAATGGAATAATTAATCCATATTTGTGTTCACGATTTTGTAGCCAATATAATTTCTATAAATATTTTTATGATCTAAGCCAGGGGTCGGCAACCTTTTGAGACGGAAGTTATAATTTACAATCTTCTCAGTTTTTAAAGAGCCACTAAATTTGTTGTTTCAGTATTATGGTATTTGATTAGGTTTAGGTATATAAAATAATATAATTATTATTATCTGCACATGGAACAGGAAGGCCGCAATATGACATCGAAAGAACCGCATGCGGCTCGCGAGCCGCAAGTTGCCGACCCCTGATCTAAGCCAAAAGAATTATATTTTTACTTTTTAGTTCCAATCAATAAAAGTATATTTAAAAAAAAATATTTTTATACTGTTTCTTTACGTTTCTTTTTATTTCAGATATTATTTGATGATGTTGTGCTGGGCCAAAGATCCCAAAGTCAGACCAAGTTTTTCAGTCATTGAAAAGGAATTGCTACGTATGATCAAAGAAGAGAGTCCACAATCTTTGCAATGTTCAACTAAGTTGTCTAGAGGTGACATAACGGGATTTCATGAGTCTGAAGGTGTGTTAGAAACACTCCAAGAGACTATCACAAGTAATGAAACTGTTCAACCAAAAGATAATGATAGTTCTGAACCTCAAAGTTTCGGCTGTAACAAGTCTGTCACCGTAACTACAGATATAGAACTAATTGAACTTTCAAACAAAAATATTTCAGAAGGTAATTATATCAAGTTGAGTGAATCTAGTTGTCCTGAGGTTGATTCGGAAAGAAATGAGAACCACTATATCAATATTTTAAGTGTCAGGTACAAAGGTCTTGTAAATAATGTGGGAATCACCCAACCCGCATGTTACTCAGACAGAGAAGTTTCAAGAGAAGAGGCTGGAGTCTATGTTCACTTAGTTGATCATTATCAAACAATCCCAAACTTTAAACGTCTTGAGATGGTACATAATGAAACATCACCAGACTTTGACAACAAGCAGGAATTCCAGACAGGAATTTCAGAAGATGAAAGATTGAAATCTGCCGTGAACAATGATTTATCATATTTTGAACTGGAACCTTCAAGGAGATCTAGTGCCAGTATCGATGAGGAAATAGTACAGGTCCATTTTCAAGTTGTTTAGTCATTTTATAATTTACATCATTGGCGTTTTTATATATAGATGTCAGTGACGAGTGTGACATAAAGTGACACCTACATAATGGTGTGATATGAAATGACACAAAATGGTGTGACAAAAGTGACACTTACATAATGGGGTGACATGAAGTGACACTTCTTACAAAATGGTGTAGGATAAGATGTTTAATACCATCATTCCATTATTTATTGATTTCATTTTTAAAAAGACAAGAATCTGTGCTGAAATAAACTATTTATACAATCAATAAATAATTCAGCTTTTATCATTTTTTAGGCTTCCTGGTTTAAATTGTTTTATTGTACACACTATTTTTTATATGAAATTATGTTTCATTGGAATGGTAAAAAAAAACAGTCAACTTTCTATAATTATTGTACTTTTTTTCTCAAATTATAAAACAATTTTTAAAATAATATAAAGAAATATTTTTCTATTGTGATATTCTCAATAATGAGTTGCTGAATTTTTCTGTTATATTATTATACTACTAGTTTAAAAGTCTGCTGAAGCTGGGTATAACATAATGCACATGCATATGCCCAACTGAGTGAGGGCATTGGTTTTCTTTAGGCACCGTTTTTTTCCTATGTACCTTATATTTAAAATATGGTTATTTTCGGGGCCCTATATCAGAGATTTACAGCAGTGGCTAAAATTCAAAGGCCCCTGAGGACTAAAGTGCATCCATTCCTATAACTATATGGGGGATAACATAAATTGTAAGATGCCCTACTGAGTCAGGGCATTGGTTTTCTTTAGGCAACGTTTTTTCTAATATAACATATGTTAAAATATGGCTGTTTTTGGGGCCTTATATCATACATTTACAGCAATGAAGAAAATTCAAAAACCCCAGAGGTCTAAAGTACATTCATCTTTCTAGCTCTCCTGGGGGGGGGTTACATAATGTGTATGATGCCCTATTGAGTCAGGGCATTGTTTTTCTTTAGGCAACGTTTGTTCCTATATTACCTATATTAAAAATATGGTTAAGTTTTGGGCCCCATATCAGAGATTTACGGCTATTACCAAAATTCAAAGGACCCTAAGGCTTTAAGTACATCTATCCCTCTAACTATTTGGTTGGTTACATAATGCTTATGATCCCCTACTGAGTGGGTGCATTGGTTTTCCGTAGATACTGTTTTTCTTATATATCATATATTTAAAATCCGATAATTTTTGTGGCACAATATCAGAGCTGAAAATATCTAAATGGCATAGGGGCATTAAGAACCCCTATCCCTCTATATGTCCAGTGGATAACTTAATATGTACGATCATAGTATGATACCTTCCTGAATCAGGGCATTGGTTTTCTTAGCACATTTTAAAATGCATCTATATTAATAATATAGACCCAAGTAATTTAAGTTAGCTCATTACTCTACTATTTAAATTGTTTAGATATTATTTATGATGACCTTTTAAGACAATTATTGGTTTCTCATTAAACACGCTTTTTTCCTATTTTACCTTTGTAAATATTAGTTACTTATTGTCTTAAGTCTAAGAAAAGGAATTTTTATGTTGGCAACAGTAAACAATTTAGTTCGGGAAAAAATATGGTGGTTTTTTTTAATATAGAACAGTGGTTCCCAAAGTGGTCCCTACGGACCCCAGGGGTCCCTGGCATCATTCAGGTGGTCCGTGGAAAATAAAAATTCATTTGGGGGTCCCTGAGGGGTCCGTGAAAGGTTTAATGTAAAATAGTAAAAATATGATCTATTTTTATTATTATGGAAATTGAAATAAAAAAAATAAATAAACTAGTAGTATACATTAATTAAATTAATAACAAGCATGGCGCGGTGTGAAACAGATGGCCGAAAACACGTTTGTACCATATAAAGGAATGAAATAACGCCGCTGCACGCACTAATTTGTCTACAATATAAACATTAAAAGAGTTGTATATCGTACATCAAATTTAGTTCTATGTTATGCAGATACAAAGTATATAGACAAATTTTCTCAGTCTCAGACAAAAAGGATAAGGAATTAACGGGTTTTTTTTTTCAAACAAAGAAAAATATGTGAAAATACCGTCACTGCAACAACTCATAGGAACAACATCTAAGCGAGATGATGATGGACTGATTGCTGCTTCTTAGAACATTTCTTTATTGATTGCAAGGTCCGGAAAGCCGCATACTATTGATGAAGAACTTATTTTACCAGCTGCAAGTGAGGTAATACGCACCGTGTTACACAAACCAGCTTTCGATATTATAAAAATAACTCCACAGTGTAATAACATATTACAAAGAAGGATTGACAAATTGGCTCAGTCCGTAGAAAATTATTTTAAAACTTCTGAATTTTCTATACAGCTTGACGAGTCCACTATACCAGGAAACGAAGCTTTACTTTTAGCTTATGTACTGAATTAAAAAGATTGTTCAATGTAAAAGCTTTACCCTTGACTAATATCATTTCTGTTGCTCCTGACGGTGCTCCAGCAATGGTAGGAAGATAAAGAGGCTGTCTGGCATACTTAAAACAAGCTGCACCAAATGTATTTTTAGTGCATTGTGTCATTTATTGACATCATTTGGTCGCAAAAAATCTTAGTGATCGTTTGCATATATCACTAGATTATTTCATTAAAGCAGTTAATAAAATCAAAAGGAATGTCTAAAATTAGATATTGTTTACTCAACTTTGAAAAATGACGATGACTATAACCGTCTACTACTTCACACAGTAGTACGTTGATTATCTAAAAATGCATGTTTAAATCAACTATTTGCGCTCGTTGATTTAGTGTTGGAATTCATGGAAAGCAAAGACAATGATTTGCGACACAATTTAACATAGCATTTATGAGTGATTCATTTGACAAATTTAACGGAACTAATTTGAACCTACAAGGTGAAAAATTAAATTTAATTACAACTTAAAGCGTAATGGATGTAAAGTAAAGTTCCCTTAGCCCTAACTGGCCATCGAGGCAGATGAAGTGTAGAAGTCATCTGTTTCTATAACCTCGGCATATGAAGGGATTGTGTGGTTAGCACAACGCCCAGCCGCCTTTACTTCCCCAACTTAAAGCTGGGTGGACTTGTGGGACGACTTTGCACCAAATTCACCTGGAAAAATTCCATGGGCCTCACCGAGGATCGAACCCAGGACTCTCAGGTCGACAGTCGAGTATCTACACTACTAGACCATCCGTCCCACTCGCAATGGATGCGTTTGTGGCAAAACTTTTTCTGTGCAAAAAGAACTTGGAAAGAGGATAATGTTTTCAGACTCGAATCATTTCGAAATTGCAAAATAAAGTTGAAGACCAGCTTGCTTACTATCAACACTTAACGGTTTTTCATGTAGACCTGAGCCAAAGATTTGAAGACATTCTTCACTTGGATATTCCCGACTGGGCGTAGAGCCCGTGCACGCTTGGACACAGATGAATCCTTAATAATACAGGAGCAGCTTATTGAAATATTCACAAAGGAGGAATTTAAACCAGACCCCTATTTTATATCCTGCATTATGAGTTATTGTACAGAAGATGTTGACTGCATTATGAGTTATTGTACAGAAGATGTTGACTGCATTATGAGTTATTGTACAGAAGATGTTGACTACATTATGAGTTATTGTACAGCAGATGTTGATTGCATTATGAGTCATTGTACAGAAGATGTTGACTGCATTATGAGTTATTGTGCAGAAGATGTTGACTGCATTTTGAGTTATTGTGCAGAAGATGTTGACTGCATTATGAGTTATTGTACAGAAGATGTTGATTGCATTATGAGTTATTGTACAGAAGATGTTGACTGCATTATGAGTTATTGTGCAGAAGATGTTGACTGCATTATGAGTTATTGTACAGAAGATGTTGACTGCATTATGAGTTATTGTACAGAAGATGTTGACTGCTTTTGCGTATTACTATTTGGTAGAACGTTGATTCAGTGTCGTTATGAATTTCATCACACACACACAGACGCACACACACACACACAGACACACACACTCAGACATGCACACAGACACACAGACACACCCACACAGACACACACACAGACACACACAGACACACACAGACACAAACACACAGACACAGACACACAGACACAGACACACAGACACAGACACAAACAGACACACAGACACACACACAGACACTGACACACACAGACACACAGACACAGACACACTCACACACACACACAGACACACACACAGACACACACACACAGACACACACAGACACACACACAGACACACACACAGAGACACACACAGACACACAGACACACACGCAGACACACACACAGACACACACACAGACACACTCACAGACACAGATACACACACACACAACAACAACAATAACAAAAAACAACCAGAAATTTGTGCACGTGGGGATTTTCAGTCACTACTCACAAACATTGAGCTGGACATAAATACACTCGTATCATATCATCAAGTTTATCCACGTCATTGGTTTTTTTTAATTTTAAACGAAAATTATAATTTCAATAAATACTTTTTCAATAAATTGCTTTTTTTTTAATTTATAATGTTCATACCATGAATGTATGCAGCTTTTTTCAGTTGGGGGTCCGTGGGCAAGTTTTGACTATAAAAGAGGTTCATGAGTCAAAAAAGTTTGGGAACCACTGATATAGAATATAGAGAGGCTTTCTTTTGTAAATAAATGCAACTTATTACTAATATTTATGCTTTTTTTTTTTAAATGTGTTTATTATAATCAATAGTATAAATTAGTTCTGTGATATATCGATTTTTGTTATTTATAATTTCGTAATAATTGAGTATGCTATAATACGAGATTACCCGATTATGCATTAGAAGATATATGGCCTAGCCTACTTTACGCCCGGGTGCAAAATGCTTTTTGCCGTCTACACCACCCCCCTCCGCTCCAAGTTTAAATATAAAAGTGATATTTTACTTTAGATCTCATTAAAAGTATCATCATTTCAAAAGGTTTAAACAAACATTGATTCCCGCTGTTTGTTGTAATAATTACTAATTATATGTTTTGCCTTTCTCGTCATCTGGCATTTTAAATATCATTATGAGAATATTTTTAAAAACATCATCAACATTAGCATTAGCCCTTTGTAAAACTGAAATGAAACTAATGCAAACTGTTTATATAAAAAAGTGGCATTTAAAGAGAATTGAAATCATGAAAATAACATATATTTTTTTGTGATTATATGACCTTCATCAAAACACAAATTTGATGTGCGTGAACATGTTACAATTGGGTTAAGGTTGTAAGTATGGCCAATCTAATGTTGGTATCTCGTCGTGAGAAATATACATTTACTAAATAAAAGGCTTTGAACTGTTTCATCATGCTTATTTTTTAAATCAATTCTATCTCACGTGACAGTGTAGTAGTTTGTAGGAGAATTATGTCTCGAATTAAAAAGTCTACAATCATTTCGGCCATTGTTGTGTTAAAATGTGTAGCCTATATAAGTAAATTTCCCAAAATTTGTATGGATAGTGTAATATTTGATTTCGATTTTAGTTTAAATTTCGCTTTTTAGAATGTACTGGGATACAATATTTAGATTTATAAAATGTACTGGGATATAATATTTAGATTTATAAAATATACTGGGATATAATATTTAGATTTACAAAATATACTGGGATACAATATTTAGATCTATAAATTGTACTGGGATACAATATTTTGATGTATAAAATATACAGGGATACAATATTTAGATTTATAAAATGAAAAGGGATACAATATTTAGATTTATAAAATGTACTGGGATACAATATTTAGATGTATAATATGTACTGGGATACAATATTTAGATTTATAAAATGTACTGGAATACAATATTTAGATTTATAAAATGTACTTGCATACAATATTTAGATTTATAAAATGTACTGGCATACAATATTTAGCTAGAACACTATCAGGGGAACATTTATAATCTACACTAGTGATTCTCAAACTGTAACAAGTGTTATTTTTATTTTTTCTCTGTAAAGAGAAACTACGATAAAACAGAAAAAAATTAATACAGCTTCCATTTTAAATACATTTACCATTACAAATACATCTTCCATTTTAAATACATATACCGTTATAAATACATATACCATTATAAATACATCTTACATTTTAAATACATCTTCCATTATAAATGCATTTACCATTATAAATACATATACCATTATACATAAATCAACCAATATAAATACATCTACCACTATGCTTTGCAAATCAACGAGATTTTAGGTTCGTAATATGAAGAGAGATTTGTAATTAAACACAATTGAATCCTGTTAGAATTTGTCAGCGACCAATACTTTAAGAACCACTGCATTAATTAATACTCGAAGATGCGCCTAAACAATGTCATAAGCAGAGGTGGATCTAACAGCGGGAGTATCGGCGGGTGAGCGCCCGGATCATGGGTAGGCACAGAAAGACTAAATATATGCAGAATTCATATTCTTTTCAGCTGTCATTTTTTTTAAAATCCAGAATTTTCTTCTGCGTCCCGGAGACTCAACCAACATTCGTTTGCGTCTGGCCATTAATTACACATACAAGTACATAAAGTGCGTTATAACATTCATTGCCTTAGTTTACCAGAGCAGTTCTTACGGGGGGGGGGGGAGGTGGAGTCGGGAAAAAGAAAGTGTTAAAGCCTTTATGCGTATGAACCAGAGGTGTAACAGAAAATACTGGGCCATTTAAATTAAAAAGACATCAGAAAGTTGGGCTATACGGGTAGGACTATAGAGTTATTCTTTGCTCATGAAATTATGTAAATACTAAAGACAATGAGCAAATATTTACTTGGCCAATGAATACAAGGATCATGACCAAAGGGAAACCACTGAAGACTTCGGAGATTTCAAACATTGATTTTTGGTAGACAGAGACTTAAATGAATTTTTGTTTCATTTTGAAAACTATGAACATTTTCGTCTTTTTCTTTAAACTTTTGTTTTTATTCAGATATTTTATTTAGCTATTTGATATTTTACTACTTATGTACATAGATGCATGCATATTTTATTCAATATTTTAATTCGGTCTCTGCATAGATGTCAGCAGACACTGCCCTTTTGTTTTCTGTAACTTCAAACGCTTCAAGTTTTGCAGAGACAGATCAGCTACGGTTTGTTTTGTCCGTGTGGGAATATATTATTTTGAGATAATTTGCTTACATGCCTAAATCTCTTATATGTTTATGTGTAGAGTTTCATGAGGAAGTAAAAGTTTGTTCAATGATATAGTTTGCCGTAGTCCAAGAGGTGATGCTACAAGCCAAATAGGTCAACCCTATAGTGTAAGCGCACAAACATGTTTTAATATTTAGTCCAGGGATAATGACCCTACAGTCTACTTTAGTCCAGAGGTAGTAACCTACCTTATACATTAGTTATAGTATACATTAGTCAACTATACGTAAGTCTACTATACATAAGTCTACTATACATTAGTCTAATTTACATTAGTCAACTATACATTAGTCTACTATACATTAGTCTAGTTTACATTAGTCTACTATACATTAGTCTACTATACATTAGTCTAGTTTACATTAGTCAACTATACATAAGTCTACTATACATTAGTCTACTATACATTAGTCTACAATACATTTGTCCACTATACATAAGTCTAATGTACATTAGTCAAGTAAAAAATTTGTCTACCTTACATTTGTCTTCTATACATAAGTCTAGTATTCATGAGTCTACCATACATTAGTCTACCGTACATCAGTCTACTTTACATTAGTCTACCATACATTAGTCTACCATACATTAGTCTGGTATACATTAGTCTACCATACATCAGTCTAGTATACATTAGTCTAGTTTACATTAGTCTGGTAAACATTAGTCTACTATACATTAGTCTACCATACATTAGTCTACCATACATTACTCTAATATACATTAGTACTACAAATTAGTGTACCATACAACAGTCAACTATACATTAGTCTAGTTTACATTAGTCTGGTATACAATAGTATACTATATATTAGTCTACAATACATTTGTCCACTATACATAAGTCTAATGTACATTAGTCAAGTAAAAAATTTGTCTACCTTACATTTGTCTTCTATACATAAGTCTAGTATTCATGAGTCTACCATACATTAGTCTACCGTACATCAGTCTACTTTACATTAGTCTACCATACATTAGTCTACCATACATTAGTCTGGTATACATTAGTCTACCATACATCAGTCTAGTATACATTAGTCTAGTTTACATTAGTCTGGTAAACATTAGTCTACTATACATTAGTCTACCATACATTAGTCTACCATACATTACTCTAATATACATTAGTACTACAAATTAGTGTACCATACAACAGTCAACTATACATTAGTCTAGTTTACATTAGTCTGGTATACAATAGTATACTATATATTAGTCTAGTATATATTAGTCTGGTATACAATAGTCTACTATATATTAGTCTAGTATACATTAGTCTAGTATACATTAGTCTACCATACATTAGTCTAATATACATTAGTTTACCATGCATTAGTCTACCATACAATAGTCTAATATACATTAGTCTACCATACATAAGTCTAGTATATATTAGTCTAGTATTAATTAGTCTACCATACATTCGTCTTCAATACATAAGTCTACTATATAATAGTCTAGTATACATTAGTCTAGTTTACATTAGTCTACTATACATTAGTCAATTTTATGTTAGTCTACTATACATTAGTCTAGTATACATTAGCCTACTATATATTAGTCTAGTTTACATTAGTCTAGTTTACATTAGTCTACCATACATTTGTCTAGTATACATTAGTCTACTATACATTAGTCTACTATAATTAGTCTAGTATAGATAAGTCTAATATACATTTGTCTAACATACATAAGTCTACCATACATTAGTCTAGTATACATTAGTCTATCATACATTATTCTAGTATACATTAGTCTTCCATACATTAGTCTATTATACATTAGTACTACAAATTAGTCTACCATACATTAGTCTACTATACATTAGTCTAATATACATTAGTCTTCCATACATTAGTCTAGTATACATTAGTCTACCATACATTAGTCTACTATAATTTTGTCTACCATACATTAGTCTAGTATACATTAGTCTATCATACATAACTCTACTATACATTAGTACTACAAATTAGTGTTCCATACATTAGTCTAGTATACATTAGTCTACCATACATTAGTCTACTATAATTTAGTCTACCTTACATTAGTCTAGTATACATTAGTCTACCATACATTAGTCTACTATACAATAGTACTACAAATTAGTCTACCATACATTAGTCTGCTATACATTAGTCTAATATACATTAGTCTAATATACATTAGTCTTCCATACATTAGTCTAGTACTCATTAGTCTACCATACATTAGTCTACTATACATAAGTCTAGTTTACATTAGTCTGGTATACAATAGTCTACTATATATTAGTCTAGTATTAATTAGTCTACCATACATTAGTCTTCAATACATAAGTCTACTATACAATAGTCTAGTATACATTAGTCTAGTTTAAATTAGTCTACTATACATTAGTCTAGTATTAATTAGTCTACCATACATTAGTCTTCAATACATAAGTCTAATATAGAATAGTCTAGTATACATTAGTACTACAAATAAGTCTACCATACATTAGTCTGCTATACATTAGTCTACCATATATTAGTCGACCATACATTAGTCTACCATACATTAGTCTACCATACATTAGTCAAGCATACATTAGTCTTGTATACATTAGTCAATCATACAATAGTCTAGTATACATTAGTCTACCATACATTAGTCTAGTATACATTAGTCTACCATACATTTGTCTAGTATACATTAGTCTACCATACATTAGTCTAGTATACATTAGTCTACCATAAATTAGTCTACCATACATTAATCTACCATACATTAGTCTAGTATAAATTAGACTACCATACATTGGTCTACTATACAATAGTCTAGTATACATTAGATTAATTTTTACATTAGTCTGCTATACATTAGTCAAGTATAAATTATTCTACTATACATTAGTCTAGTATACATTAATCTACTGTATATTAGTCCAGTTTACATTAGTCTAGTTTACATTAGTCTGCCATACATTAGTCTAGTATACATTGGTCTACTATACATTAGTCTAGTATACATTAGTCTACTATACATTTGTCTACCATAATTAGTCTAGTATACATTAGTCTGCCATACTTTAGTCTAGTATACATTAGTCTACCATACATTATTCTATTATACATTAGTCTACCGTAAATTAGTCTACCATACCTTAGTCTACGATACATGAGTCTACCATACTTTAGTCTACTCTACATTAGTACTACAAGCTAGTCTACCATACATTAGTCTACTATACATTTGTCTAGTTCACATTAGTATGGTATACATTAGTCTAGTACACATTAGTCAAGTATTAATTAATCTACCATAAATTAGTCTTCTATACATTAGTCTACTATACATTAGTCTACTATACAATAGTCTAGTATACATTAGTCTAGTTTACATTAGTCTGCAATAGATTAGTCTGCAATACATTAGTCTAGTTTTTTTTAGTCTAGTTTACATTAGTCTACCATGTATTAGTCTTGTATACATTAGTCTAATATATTTTAGTCTAATATACATTAGTCTACTATTCATTAGTCTACCATATATTCAGAGGCGTAGCGGGGGGAGGCAAGGCAACTTGCGCCCGGGGCATTTTACCTTTTTAATACCTTTTAGCGCTTCCCCCATTCGAAAACCATATAATATTATATGTAAAATATACCATTTGGCACCCCTGAAACTCGGCGCCTGGGGACATATGTACCCCCGCCCCTCCTAGCTACGCATCTGCATACATTAGTCTAGTTAACATTAGTCTACCATACATTAGTTTACTATACATTAGTCTAATATACATTAGTCTACCATACATTAGTCTAGTATACATTAGTCTACCATACATTAGTTTACTATACATTAGTCTAAAATACATTAGTTTACTATAATTAGTCTAATATACATTAGTCTACTATACACTAGTCTACCATACATTAGTCTACCATACATTTGTCTAGTATACATTAGTCTACCATACATTAGTCTACCATACATTAGTCTACTATTCTTAGTCTACCATACAAAAGTCTACTATACATTAGTACTACAAATTAGTCTACTATACATTAGTCTAGTTTACATTAGTCTAGTTTACATTAGTCTGGTATACATTAGTCTAGTATACTTTAGTTTTCCATACATTAGTCTAATATACATTAGTCTACTATACATTAGTCTAGTATAAATTATTCTACTATACATTAGTCAACTATACATGAGTCTAGTAGATGTTCTTTAGTGGTTGAAAAAAAATAACAAGCCTGTTGTATTAGTCAGATAACTACCAATGTACTTACAAGTAGTGACTTCGTTAACAAAGTGTGAACCTTAACAATAGGTGTGGGTGCCCCACAAACTGGAGTTTTCGATATTTTCGGTGTTTCCTATTATGGTAAAATTAACTTTTCTTAGTTGATATATGCGTTATGAAAGCAAAAATGTCAATGTTTATGTGTTGTGTTGTGTTATAAATAATGAGACTAAGCCTGTATTGAGCCCCTTAAAATACAACCATGCCAGTGGAGTCCGAATACTTACATGAAATCTCAATCTAATTTCACGAAGATCAGACTATAAATAGAAAAACTCAGCATAATTCTCTTTCGAAAATATGCCAGCTGACAGAGATAACTTCGAAATAAGTATGTGCTTCGGTCTGTATTAGGCATGGAGCCGCCTACCAAATATTGTGAAGATGTGGCCATAATAAGACAGTTCAACATGGCAGACGTTGTCGCCTATTTCGAAAGAATATCATGTGAAACCTGGCTAACTATTTGGTTGCGTTGTGTGTTAATAACTTTAATAAGCAATGTTTTTAAACATTCGTTTTGAGATATAGATTTTGAAACATTTAAGAGATTCTTTGATTTGGATTGGGGAGGGGGGGTAAAGATGGTGTTAGGTAATACATTTATAGTTCATAAACGTTTTTATAAAATATTGCAAGGCAATATTCTGAAATAAATAATAATAAAAGTTGTCTTGATAACACAATGTCAAGTTGTCAACTAACCTGCCTGTAACACTAGAGAGTAAAACTTACTTAAAGTTGGCGCGCGCTTTAGGCAAACAATTGTTACATTTTGTTTACATCTATTCGCACAGATCTATTCCCAAATATTTTCCCTTGTGTTACATTACCAATTGCTTCCAACTGGTGCCAGTAGGCACGCCGAGAGGGGGGGGGCAGGGGGTCATTGCCAGGGGGCCCGCATCTGTAAGGGGGCCCGGCCGCCCCAACCATGTCAATTTTTTCACGACTTATTGTTTATTAAGGGGCCCGCAATGATGTCCTGCCTGGGGCCCGTGTTGGCTCTCGGCGCCACTGTGTGCTAGAGTCGGATTTTAAGACGGGCCCACCGGGTCCAGGACCCCGACAAATTTAGGGGCGCTACAGAACCCCATTTGAAACCCATAGATTTGTCTCACTTTTTCTAAAGTGTCCAACATTTTCTTCTGCACCCAGGGCTTCAATTGACATGAATTCTACACTTCATCGGCCCCGATGGCCCTCTAGGGCTAAGGGAACTTTACTTTTTTTACATTGAGTACTTCACTTGTAAAGATGATGACATTAAAAAAGTTTTCCGTCAAAACAATGATATGTGAAGTCCCTGTAAGAATGAGATTTAAACATATTATATTCTATTAATCACTTAAAGGAGAGTTATTTAGTGCCCCTTTTCATCCCCACCATAGTGTGATGGCCATGGAGACATCATGTAATATATAGAGGGAACTATCACCACGGCTTTACAATTCTCGAAGTTCTCTACAGAGATCGACTTCGTGACACGAAGTTCGACAGTTGCGCTCGGTCATCAAGACATTCCTCAAATTTCTGTGACCTGCGATCGAAGCGCTCGACTGAACTGTCTTTCAAAAATTTTAATTATTTTTTACATTTTCTGTTACCTAATCTGAAAAGAAAAAGAGGATGTAGAATGTTTATAATTGCTAACATTGCTGGAGATATTCGTGTATTTACCTTCTAAAATTTTTTGTAAAAGATTGTTAGAAACGTGCCTAATTAATTTACTCCTAACTGTTAAATTTGTTAACTGACATACGTGAATCTAATAAAGTTAATGTGCTGATATGAGTGCATTACATACGTGTATTTAATGACTAAATGTGCTGATATGTGTTCATTACATACGTGTATTTAATGACTAAATGTGCTGATATGTGTTCATTACATACGTGTAATTAAGAAAGTAAATGTGCTGATATGTGTACATTACATACGTGTAATTAAGAAAGTAAATGTGTTTATATGTGTACATTACATACGTGTAATTAAGAAAGTAAATGTGTTTATATGTGTACATTACATACGTGTAATTAAGAAAGTAAATGTGCTGATATGTGTACATTACATACGTGTAATTAAGAAAGTAAATGTGCTGATATGTGTACATTACATACGTGTAATTAAGAAAGTAAATGTGCTGATATGTGTTAGTTTGACTGTACAATTGAAATTTAAGACGAAATGGAATCAGAGGAGTAACCAGGGAGGGGGAGTCCTAATTCGAAAGTCCCCCCGGGCCCCAGCTTGAGGGGGGCACACAACAAAAATGTTTACATTAAATATTAAGTAGGCCTACATCATCTCATGTTACAATGTCAAATGTCAAAATGCAGGGGCCCCCAAAGAGGCCAAACCCCCCCCCCCATGTCCCCAAATCCCTAGGTTCGGCACTGAATGGAATCAATCAATTTCTTTATATATTGTTACCATTTGTGTAGTTTTCAATTCATCCATTAAAATGTACAACAATCAGAAGCATTCTTCATCGTCTTCATTACAACGTTGTATAAATGAATTGAATTCAACCAATGGCCTTTGACTTAGTGGGCATGAACCAAGGAGGTTGAATACATGGAGACGGCATGACGTCACTAGGCGAAAGCCGTGGGCGTAGCCTATCGCCGCCATGTTCGACTCAAAACATTGGTAGCTGTGTAGTGTGTATGTTATATTATTGTACTATTTTGAACGTTATAATTTTTTAAAAGTAATAAATGTCCTCTTGTTTGGCGTACGGTTGTACACAACGACAAGAAAACGGGATATTGCTTCATCAGTTAGCCGCTATAATAATAATGCTAATTAGTTAATTTGTTTGTGCTTAATACTGTTGCTGTAAAGCAGTGCTGTTGTGATATGCAATAAATATCTAGATGATGACACAATGCCGTTGGCAAAAAAGAGAGCCTAACGTTTATGATTGTTGCCGTCAATGGTTCATTTAAGTTGCCTGTTGGCTATGCTTTAATCGATGGATTAGGTGGCATTGAGAGAATGAAAAAGAATGTACCAGAATGTCCCACAATGAAAAAGAATGTACCAGAATGCCCCACAATGTACCACAATATACCACAATGAAACAGAATGTACCAGAATGTCCCACAATGTACCACAATGAAACAGAATACTATACAATGTAACAGAATATCCCACGATTTCAACAACGTTTCACAATGTAACAGAATGTACCACAATGTATCAGAATGTCCCACAATGTCTCACAATGCACCACAATGACCACATAATCCACAATGTACTACAATGTAACACAATATCCCCACGATTTCAACAACGTTTCACAATGTACATAAATATTGATACGGTGAAATGCGAAGACATACATTGTTGGTTTACGTGAATCGCCAAATGGCAGGCTCATGTTTGATTCTTGTCGTAAAACAGGTTTTATTGGCTTTTTAAATGTGCACCCAGGCCCACCGACAGAAATTTCGGGCCCCTGGGCAGGGCTGTCACGCCCCCCCCATCGTGCTGATATTTTCAAAAGTTGATTGGCCAGCTCTGTCTGGGCCCGTAAAACCCGCCGGGCCCCTGGGCATTTCCCCCCATGCCCCTCTCTCAGCGGGTCTTTGTGTATCGATAGTTTGTTGCTATCGTTTGATTTACTGATTGCTTCGAAACGCTTCGAAAGGCAATATTGACAGGATTGTTTTTAGTCTAGTTTACGCTGCTTTGTGCTAGCCATTTTTCAGTGTTTGATCAAATGCTTTGCAATAAACATCAAAGTTTAAATACAAAATATTATGTATTATGTAAAAATACAATTTTTAACCTGGCTTAATTTCGATATAGCGTATAATATAAGCTTTTTAGGCCTCTATCAGCTGATCGTATAAATAGCTTTACATAGACTACAGCGCTTTGTAATTGACACATTAAAATAACTAATCCACCAGAAATGAACTAGCGCCTTAGCAGACTTTAGAAAAAAAGTGATAATAAAATACAAAGCTCATTGGAGTCGTTTCTAGAATGAGAAAACTGGTATCGTAATGAAAGCTGGTGGAATGTTTTGAGTCGAACATGGCGGCGATAGGCTATGCCCACTGGATTCAGCCGCTTGGTACCATCTGATAGCAGACGCTGTCTCCATGTATTCAACCTCTTTGGCATGAACAGATTATTAAAGTGTGTTTCTGAAATAAATGAACGAAAATGTCTAGCAACTAATGTCTGCAAAGTAGAACTCATAGTGCGAGTTAGTTCACACTCTGCAAGTTATTTTAATGTTCAAATTAACCTCTAAAAATCATATATCAGTTGAGGCCGCAGACGCAGAAGAGTATATAGGGCTTCTTAAATTGATATATCAAATCTTTACAACTTTATATTTCTGTGTAAGCTCCCCTGATAAAGGGGTAAGTTTGCATTGTCTGTGGTTCTGGCTCGATACCACATAGGGAGTTAGAAGTTCCTAATAGATTATAATGATTCCAGTTTTGAAGTTTCTTAATCCTTCTGTACCGCAATGTATAGGCTAAGACTTATGCCCTACTTCAGGCTGCTTATTTGGATATATCTGGTTCACTGGAGTGGCAGTAGCAGTACAGCTGAGGAAAAATTGGTGAACGCCCTGGAAAGTTCGTTAGTCAATCACGTTATAGTTGAATGCGTACATGATCTTCGGGCATTGTGGAATCACCCATGGATGTGTTTTACATTATATGTCGCAAATAAATGAATGATTTTTTAAAAAGCTGGCGTAGTTTGTTTCACCAATATGGGCAAAACAATACCTGCATAGCTCCCACGAATGAAGCTGATGTCTTACACAGTGTCTCACGAATATGGGCAGAACAATGCCTGCATAGCTCCCATGAAGCTTATTACACTTACAGCTTCGACAGTGTCTAGTCACCTATGTCTCCGTAGTTCCTTCATTGGCCTGTACACTATCAGCTATGATGGGGATGACATCATAAACCCGTGCCATTAGTGGTGTATATAACTGGAGAAACATCTCATCCTGTCACTGCACCTGACAGAACAACTGTGACGGCTGAAAGAACGGAGCGGTTTATATAGAATGATACTATAAAGTGAATTGACTTTTGAAAAGTGTACACGAAGTTGACACGACACAGGCCAGTGATATTTCGTCTGAGGCCCACAGTTCACTTTGACAATATGGCAAGTGATATTTCATCTGAGGACCACAGTTCACTTTGACAATATGGCAAGTGGTATTTCGTCTGAGGCCCACAGTTCACTTTGACAATATGGCAAGTGATATTTCATCTGAGGACCACAGTTCACTTTGACAATATGGCAAGTGGTATTTCGTCTGAGGCCCACAGTTCACTTTGACAATATGGCAAGTGATATTTCATCTGAGGACCACAGTTCACTTTGACAATATGGCAAGTGGTATTTCGTCTGAGGCCCACAGTTCACTTTGACAATATGGCAAGTGATATTTCATCTGAGGACCACAGTTCACTTTGACAATAATACACTGGGACTTAAAATATTGGTTGCAACAGGTGCATTAAAAATAAGATAGTCTGTTTTAACAATAAAAAGTATGAAACATAGTTAAAATATTTTTAAAAATTATTTTAAAAAGTAAGCTTTTATTAAAAATGCACTCAAAATTAAAATAATAATTCCATACATTGTACATATTTATAGAAATTGTAATGGCTAAAAAAATTGACGGCTTGTTTACATCACTTTAAGTTTAACATTCAAATAATGAGGACAAGTTTACTAACCTTATTCATTGCTGAATTAGACCAAGTGGACAAATTAAGATTTCAAACTACATTACGATTTGAGATTTGAAATATTTGCACCAGTGCTTTTTGTACCTTTTTATTATGAATACCAATTTGAAAATTTCAGGAAGATATTTTATCTTCACTTTTTAAAGCATTTTAATAAAAAAAACTTTCAATATATTTTTATTAAAACTAAATAGTTTGCCAATGATTTTCAATTAGTAACTTACTTATTTCTAAACAGAATTTATTTCAGACTGTGCAATAAAATTGTTAAAAATGTGTCGCTTTGAGCCTTTATCATAATGGGAATAGTTTATTTAGTTGTTTTATTAAGATCATTTTCCAAAAAAGAAAACAGAAGTGTTAGTATAATTCAGATTAGATAAATCTAGATAAAAAAAAAATGAAAGACATGAGGAATAAAAAAAAAATATTTTGAAGGATTTATTTAAATACACTTATACTTAGTTTCTGGGCAACATTAAGTTTCTATACAGAAGTCATGAGAAATGTAAAATAACTTTCATTTTATTCAATGTTTTGTAATGTACAACACAAGTTTCAAGAGTTTTAACAGATCAAATAATAAAACAAAGATAACATAGGCCAAAACAGCAGTATAAACATATGCAGCCACTCCAAGTTTTATAGTTTATCTTGTACTATCAAAATGTGTCCATTTATTGAATTACAAGCACACCTGTCACTTTATAAAAGTTGATCAGTTCCACTTGTACAAGTCATACTTACCTGACTGCTAACACACATGACTATATATACTGACAATGAAAATGTGCTGATCTTTTAGTAACCATCTCTTCTTACACAAGTCAAAATATTCAGGTGTATATTTCAATTTAAAAAATTCAGCTTTCTTCATTCAACTATCATTCATAAATAATAGCAAACTCACATTCAACACTACTAATGTCAACAAATATCAAATTAATAAAATGTACAATTATATTCTATATAGCTAAAAATCATAATTCTTTTTCAGCAGCCTGAACTTTTTTCCATTCTTCTGGTTCATGTTTGGGCATTAATTCTCTGACTTTTTTAATAAACTCTGCTTTTTCAGCACAGCCTTTACATGCATTGTCTTCTCCCCAGTTAGACAGAATTTTCTTCAGTTCTCCAACTTTCATTTTGATTAGTTTGGTAAAGTCAGGTTTGACATCTATTCAGAACAGAATAAACAACAAAATATTCTCTTAAAATATTAGCTAAGGAAAAGAATTGTAAACTTAAAAATTAGTTGTTTTTTTCCCAGTAATAAAAAAAAAGCCAACTAACACAATGCTAGCAGTCAATTAGTAAGTGCAATACTTACCATATCGGAGCTCACAAATCTGTGAGTCCATGGCTCTTAGTTTCTCACATATTTTTTCTGAAGGCAAATGGTAGCTGAGTGGTTTGATCAAATTACCTAATATACCAGTGGCTGCATCATCAGTACCACCAACAAAGTAACACTGCGAGAATAATACAAGGTCAAACAAATTAAATGTTCAATTGACAGAAAAAAAATATTTTATTTCAAAAAATTGGAAAAAAGAATCCAAAAAAAAATGTAAATACAGTCGATTCCGCTTAATTGGGACACATCGGGACCGAGGCTTTTTGTCCCAATTAAACATACAAATTTACTATTGGCTTCTTGGTTTGGTTTCTTTGAGATTTGTCCCAAATAAGCAGCTGTCCCAATTAAGCAGAATCCACTGTACTATTAACTCATTGGCTAAGTCCTGTACAAAGCATATGGAGTTCATTAAAAAAAATCATACCCATCTTTTGAAAAAATGCTTTAAAAAAGCAGAAACGGTAACACTTTTTAAAAATATAAATAAGAAAGGGGTTTTCTAATTATAAAAGCCTCCCCAAGGACTGCTTTGATAACCCTGAGAGCTAAGCTGGCTGGAGCCTCGTGCTCCTGGTAGGGCCTCCCACGCCAGACAGGTCGACGGGTAGAGGCCAGATGAAGAGCAGTCCACTGGTCCTCCAGGTTGGGAGTTGGGCTGGGGGCTAACAACCCACTCCCGTAAAAAACAAGCTTGTTACAGAAACCGAAACAATGCAACTAGAAAGCAACTTAGCTGAGGATGAAGATATCTCTCCAGTAGAGCTTATGACGCGAGCTGGTGAAAGCCTTCGGGAAGTCAGTGCGCCGACCTATCTTCTGACAGCCAAGACCAAAACCAAGATCGGAACCTGGAACATCCGAACCCTGTATGAAAGTGGCAAAGCAGCACAAGTAGCAAAAGAGATGAAACGATATGGACTCCAAACTTTAGGACTGTGTGAAACCAGATGGAATGGAAATGGACAAACCATCTGGCAAGTGGAGAAACCATCATCTACTCTGGGCCAGAGGAAGAACAAGTACAACGTCCAGAGCCTGAAAGACACCAGAAAGACCACAGAGTACCAATGCAGCCTGAAAAACCGCTTTGAGGCACTAGCTTACTTGGCTGAGAAAACAGAGGAACGCTGGCAGGAGATTAAAAAGACCTGGACAGATACCTGCAAAGAAGTCCTGGGAAAGAAGACAAAAAAGCGCAAGGAGTGGCTGACCACAAGCACCTGGGACCTTGTGGAGGAGAGGAAAACAAAGTACTCGGAAATAAACAAGAAAGTGAAGAAGAGCGCCAGAGCAGACAAGAGGAAATTCATCCACGACCTAACGGAGGAGGCAGAGACAGCAGAAGGCAAGAGAGATATGAAGAGGCTGTACGAAATTACCAAGACCCTGGCAGGCAAGAACACACAGCAAATGTGCTCCATGAAAGACAAAGACGGGAAAACCATCACAACTGAAAGTCAGGAGAGAGAACATTGGGCCCATCATTTCACAGAAATTCTGAACAGACCTCCACCAAAACAGCCCCCTCCAGCAGACAGTCTTCTAGACGTCAACACCAACCGCCCACTAAAGTGGAGATCACTAAGGCGGTGAAAAATATCAAATCAGGCAAAGCCGCAGGTCCAGACGGCATACCACCAGAAGCCCTGAAAGCTGATGTCCCCACAACAACTAAAATGCTTCTCCCTCTGCTACAGAAAGTCTGGACACAAGAACAAGTACCTGCTGAATGGAGACAAGGGCACCTCATCAAGCTCCCCAAGAAAGGTGACCTATCCAGCTGCAATAACTGGTGAGGCATCATGCTCCTGTCTGTTCCCAGTAAGATCTTGACGCGCATCATGCAACAAATGTACACCAGTTCCACATGCCAGGTTATTCACAAAGGCAAGCTGACGGAGCCTTTTGAGGTCAGGACCGGAGTGAGGCAGGGCTGCATGTTGTCGCCAACCATCTTCCTTCTGGAAGTGGACTGGATCATGAAGAAGTCCACCGAGAATGCAAACACAGGAATTCGATGGACCTTCACCAAGCAGCTTGAAGACCTCGACTTCGCAGATGACGAAGCCTACTGTCACACCAGCAACAAGATGCACAACAGAAACTGAATAGGCTCGCAGACGAAGCAAACAAAGTTGGGCTCAACATCAACACCAAAAAGACAGAAACCATACGGAAAAACAACAAGCAACAAGATCCAATCCAACTACAAGGATCAAACATCGGTGAAGTGGACAAGCTTGTCTACCTGGGCAGTGTGGTGAGCAAGGATGGAGGAGCAGACGAAGACATCAGAAGCCGCATCAACAAAACCAGGCACACCTTCAATACCCTGCGTCCCATCTGGAACTCTACCACACTTTCTGGGCAGACAAAAGTCCTCATCTTCAATACCAATGTGAAAGCAGTCCTACTATATGGTTCAGAAGCCTGGAGACTGACCAAGACAACCACCACCAAACTGCAGGTGTTCACAAAACCAATGTGAAAGTAGTCCTACTATATGGTTCAGAAGCCTGGAGACTGACCAAGATAACCACCACCAAACTGCAGGTATTCATCAACAGATGCCTCCGCAATATCTTATGAATCAGATGGCCTGAAAAAATCTCCAATGCCACCCTGTGGGAAAGAACAAAGTAGACCCCCATTGACCAAGAGATCCGAAAGAGAAAATGGGGCTGAAGAGAGACGCCCAGAATCGAGTCCGCTGGAAGAGGGTTGTCGAGGCCCTATGCTCCCATGTGGAGTCAGAGGATTAAGTCATAAGTCGTAAGTAATTATAAAAGTCATGATTGGCCCCTTTTAAGAGCCTTTTTGTAAGCAGATAGTCTGAAAAATGTAAAAAAAAAATTCTAAATTCTATAATATTTTGAAAAACAGTGTCCTTCATGTAGGTTAATTTGGCACAAGTGACATGCAATAGTTGTTCCACTGTCCATTTTATACACCCACCGAGCCCTGCTAAATCCAAACATTGGTTCATCAATACTTAGTTGTCTTTGAGGTTTATAAATAGTCTGGCTGACATGCCTCACAAGGTCCAAAAATGGTCTTACTGTGTACAGAGGACCATACAGTGGTTCATCTTTTGTTGGCATTAGCTTGCTATCATTCAAGTGAGAATACTGAATAATCTTTTCAAAGCAGTGTGCCCCATTACATCAGCAACTGCTGATACTCTCTACATTTTATCAGATGATCAATACAGCTTGGTTGAAGGCACATTATGCATACCAAACATAACATTTATGTAAATAAATTTTAAAATGTCTTTGGACCTAAAGGCTTCTATTGGCTGTCAATTTGTCCCCTAAAATTTGCTGCTAAGCATATTTATTGGTCACTGTGACCATCAACTGTACCATTTCTTCAGTTAAAATTGTACTGAAATAAAAGAGTGCTATCATTGGGCAAATCATGCATTCTATTTCAGTAAAGGAATCCATTCTTTCTGTTACTGAAGTCAGTGTTTCAGCCCATTCATTATCAGTTTCAATACTGTCATTATCATTACTTTCAAAATCAGATTCATAGTCTGAATTTGACGGTAAATCTAAGGCTGGTTCATTTTCATTGTCAGAATATTCTTCTGGAGAATCATAGCATTTCCATTGATCAGAGAATCCAAAAAATTGGATAGCCACACTAAAGACTTAGTGCAGAGAAATTTCACAAGTTCAAGAAAAAATCTGCAAACTTATACAATCTATAGCATAAAAAAACAAAATGTGATAAAAAAAAAGTGGCTTTTATTATTAGAATCTCACACATTCTCACTTTAAAAATAAAATGGCAGTGTAATTGTGAATCCACGGCAACCATGAGATTAGATAATGCTGAGTGAAGAAGGTCATGTGGGAAGCGCTCATAATGCATTCTGTCACATAAGTAGCAAGTGCGCAGGTCGCATTTAGTTACAATAGTAGCTAATGAGTTCAGATGTACAAATTATAAACTAAAAACTTATTCTATGGTAAGAATAGAAAAATATTTTAACCACAGATTCTATTTCTAGTTCTGTGCCATATAAATACATTACATGTAGAAAATATTGATGTATAGACTAATAAATACTTTTAAAGCAAAGAAAGACATATTATTTGTCAACGTTTATGAAAACTTTTATGAAATCTTTAAAATACTTCTAAATGGTAATAAAAAAATAAGGAAATATAATGCTTTTAACATCTTTTATATTTAAATAATTTTTTTTAAAAATGTGTCGTGACTAATGATGAAGAATCAGCAAGTTAGACAGGACAGTTGTATACATTTTCAAATTTATCCTCCAATCTTAAACTATTACTTTCACTATAAAATATATCTATATAGAACTTCAATATCTGACTACTCGCAAGTATTGACTCGTTAGCCCTGTTGCAGTGGCCCTGGATGGACTTTTATAAAGCCGTCCCATTCCGTTGCCGACAAGATAATTGAAGTGATTATTACACCGCCCCTTGCTGGCGGCAAAACGAATGCCGCCCTGGGCGAACCGCCTCTCTCTGGATACGCCACTGCCTGTTAGATGGGTCCATGAAATGAATTCTCGCAGCGAAAGATGAGTACCGTTGTTTTATTCAAGCCTGCGACACAACAATTGGTCTCTGTTTAAAGTCTTAATTTGAGAGTCATTTGAATCTGTACTTTTCCCCGCCATACCCTGTATATAAATAACGTGTCGGACCCGCACAAGTAACAAATGTATTGTTGTTTATCATGCATGGCAGTCATGGAGAATTTCACCCGACCAAGTCGTACTTTTAATGTCATTCCCCCATGTTACCTATTTCCGAGCATAATGCATTGTAATATATTTCAGTTCCGATACATTGTGTTAAGGTCGGTGAAATCAGTTTGTCTAAATATCTTCAACTATTTATCTCGCAGCGGTTCATACGTGGCATCAAATCAATGCCAGGAATTTAAAAAAACAAGCAATTAAGCCTGTTCCATTCTGGACACAGGACGTGTTAGGCATTTTCATGTTGTAAATATTTGTAAATTATGTTTATAAATTCAATTAATGCTATATCGAAAAAAGATAGTAAAGGACAGGTAAGTCATGTTGAATAACTGTTACAAAAATAAATAATGATTTAGGCCCTTTGATTATTTATTATTTATATTTAAAATATAAGCATAACGGTACGTAAAAAACTCTTATATTTTGGACCTGAGAGATCAAATCGCGAAATGGACTTTTGATGTACACTTGGCAGGCCAAGACCTACACAATGATATATACATCATGGGTCTAGGACTTATGGTTGCTGAGATACAGGGCGGTCCATTATTAATATAGCTTATATAGTAAAACGGTACTTTATATTTTACGGCCCTGAAGGTCAGATCGCAAATGGAAAAAGTCATTTCTTGGCAGGCCAAGACCTACAAAATGATATATACATCATGGGTCTAGGACTTATGGTTGTTGAGATCTAGGGTGATGACGGACGGACGGACAGACAGACAGACAAAACGGGGACAATAGAGCATTTTAGTGCTCGAAATTATTCACTGGATAATAACGAGAGATTTTAATTTCATCTTTTTTATTTTAGCTAAGCCTGCTATAAGAAGATGGGTTTAAAATTACACGGCTGAACATTTGTTCACAGTTCAAGTAGCAGTTTGTTTTTGTTCCATTGATTTCTATCTTCTTTTTCTCTTTTGTTTCAAAGTCGTAAAGGTGTGTATTTTAGTTCCGATATTGTTTACATTTCCCTTAAAACGCTGTTGCTGAGGAATGTTTCCACTCTCACTACAGGCTCGTACAGATGCTTCTCGATCCATCTCTCTCCCTCCCTCTCTCTCACCCACCCCCTCTCACATCCCTCTCCTCTCTTCCATTTCTCCCCCCTTCTCTCTCCCTCCCTCGTTGGGGAAACACTGCCACCACTGACACGTATTAGTCCCCGCTATGTCTCCCGTGGTGCCTCCATGGCCATTGCACCATCGGCTATGGTGGGGGGGGGATGAAAGAAAGGCACCATAAAAACCGCCCCATTAAAGGTTTATAGTATCTAAGAGATTTCATCTCATCCCTACAGTGACACTTACTGACACGTGACATCACTTCCTTGGATACTGTCGCTGTGTACCAAAAATCAAACTTTTATTCCATTCAGTGTCCCAACCCCAGCCTCGTTCGCTTTTTTTTTCTTTTATATTGTAAAACTTATCAACATGTTAAAATTACCATTGTCACGTGATAATTCTATTTTTAGAAATGTCTTTCATTAAAAATCGAATTCGCATTCTATCCCCCCCCCACAGCCCTTTCCTCTTGAAGTATTTGCATGATGAGTTGTAAGGTTACGTCATTGGTGGTAACAGTGGTTGATAACGGTTGAGAGACTTCATACTTACAGGACGCACATTCGGTGATTTAGTGGTGGGTGTTACTGTGCGTGTGTGGGGGGTAATCTTATATTTGCGTAAAGATTTCAAAGTCCTCACACACACACACACACACATAAATCTTCAGCAAATAGCCTGGCCTGGATGGAATCTCGTGTCACTTTGACCTTTCAAAGGACCATTCCTATTGACTCAAACGTAACAAAACATTTTTGACATTTTCTCATGTCTTTTTCTTTCTGTTATTGTTGTTACATAGCGGGCTCTCCGTAATTCTGGTCGTCTCGTTGACAGCGGTTTCATAATCTCAGTAATTTCCCCCTTCCATCGTAACTGCGTAATTTCTCAAAGATATTTCGCGTGAATGTTTATTTGCTGCGAGTCAGTCCTCAACATTTTTTTGTATTTCTTCAACTTGGGGCGTGTCTGTTTTGGCGCGCGGCCTCGGTTGTAACAAGGGGAATAACTCTTGAATTATTTCTCGCCACTGAGCTCGTGATTTGTCTCGGCATCAGGGAAGAGTTATCTGCACACAAGAGCAAAATGGTTTAAAACAGAGATCTGCTAAATTTTTTTTTCATTAGTTAATGTAAACACTCCATCCATCTGCTCTCTCTGTCCGGCCCCTTTATGTCCATGTAATAGCCCGACGTGACCCGCGATTCAAAAAGTCTGCCCTACCCTGAGTCAAAAGTGCGTCTCCGCTTTGCTTTTCATTGGATAACCGGCAATGCTGGAAATGTCTTGAGCCATCGTTCGACATGGGTGCAGGTTCGAATCCCCAGCGAAGCCATTTTATTTCGCCCCTTGACGTGGTTTCAGTTGTTCGTTTCATAACGTGTCGTGGAGAGATGAGGGGCATGCCCGCACGTGCAAATGAAACTGGTTATATCTCTCTTAATGCCTTCACGTTCTTAATGACTTGACGTTTACCATAGTAGGTTTGTATTCCCTTATTTCTACACACATAACACACATAGGCCTACTACACACTTACACACACTATTGCCGAACCTGCATTGATTCACCGGGGGATGAGTGGTCGTACGGTGTAGAGTGCTCGACTTGTCGAGCGGAGAGTCCTGGGTTCGAACCTCAGTGAGAACCTTGGGATGTTTTCAGGTCCTGGTGAAAGTAGCACAAGTCCACCCAGCTTTAAATGGGTCACCTGACTTTAAGTTAGGGGAGTAAGGATCGGCTGTGCTAACCACACAATTCCTTTATATACCGAAGTTACTGAAACATGAATTCTACACTTCATCTGCCCCGATGAGTCCTTTGCGGCTTAGGGGAACTTTACAGGTCATCGGTAAAATGGCGTTTTTGGTTGTAGGGGGAGGGGTGGAACCCGTAACCTTCATCGACTTTGTCCGTCATGTTGATATTACCAATGTAACGGGTAGCTCACTGTTCGAAACGCTCTTCATAATTGAACTTGTGGTTTAGATTTCTTACTTTAATTAGCCCAGTCCTTGTTGTTTCATAGTTGTACCGCCCACTCATTTCCACCCCACCCCACCCCTTTCCCTTTCATCTCAGTTTGGCCAATATCCAGATCTCGCCGTTGATTCTCTCAATTATTTTAATTATTTTTTTTTTACTTCAAAAGATACATAACCATAGCGTCGTATGTTCATGACGTCAATCTCTGGCTACGTCACACACACACACACTCAAACACGTTTCACTCCTGTTTAAAAAAAAATCATGGTGCAGCTACCAAGTGGATGGTTTGATTTCGTTTGTACCCACTTAATTATTCCATAACGTCGTAACGATGTTACGGGTGGGGGGGGATAGCTCTGCCTTTCATTCTAGAATATATATATATATATACATACATGCACTCACACACACACACTTACTGTGATAAATTAAATTAAACTTGGCCTGCACACGGTTGACTTGGTTTTTACGTGATGTGGTGGTGGTGGTGATGGTGGTGGTGGTGGGTAGGAATGACCGGAATGATAGACGGCTGTTTGATTCTTCCGATGAAGGGTTCGCGTACTCGGCTGACTTGACGCACTAGACTACTTTGCGTTGGTTGTTAATTTTTTTTTTTGTAAAGGTATCAAACGGTTAATGTGCACCAGGTCAAATAATCTTGTGATGATCTGTTGGGTTTAAAAGAAAGGGGCTGGTGTGGGGTGGGGAAATCTGATGGGGCTATGATCATGCCGAAAGATTTGTATACACACACACACAGGTAAATATGTGTATTGGTGTGGTGTGTTTGTACAGAGCCGCACACTAGACCACCGCCTGGACACCCCCTCCCCCCTACTACACCCCATTTCCAGTGTTTATTACTATTAAATTATGGCGCTGCATTGGACCCCGACTTCCACTCTTGACTTAAGGCCCTCAAATAACTTCAGAGCTCTCTACCTTGGTGGCCTATGTGCGGTTCTGCTATGACACATTGTGTGTGAAAGAACACACTTTCAGTAAAAATCAGTTTTTCGCTAAAAAAAAATCATCACCCCCTCACAACAAACGAAACAAACTCTTCTTTATAATTTGGTCAATCGTGACGCTGTTGTTGTTTGATAATTACGTAACGAAATGACGTAGTTTGTTGCTTTTTATTTTCATCCATTGTCTCCCTTATATTTGAAATTCCCACCTTGCACCGAGTGACTCCCCCCTCCCGGCACACTTTTCCTATCGTCCTCTCACCTGCTAAGCATTTTTATCTGCGCGCGCACGTGTGTGGATTTAATGCAATTATTCAGTCAATAACAGACGTATCCAGTCAATTTGTGCTTTTCTTTTTAAAAACATTTGTTTGGTTTTTCTTTATTCGGGCTTCTATTTTTACATTTCTGGGTGGTCATGGTGTAAACCCAGGTGATATATTTAGCAATGTTTACGCGTCTGCTGCTATTTTTAGAATTTAAAAAATTGAGCGCAGCTCGCCCCTGGTGTCGGGTTGTTTAGAACATAATAACTCCTTCGGTGTGGATGGTTACTATTTTTAGCAACCGCGTGCATAATGCACGCGGAGGTTCTAGATTGTTTTTTTACAGAATGCACGCGAAGTTGTTTCAGTATACTCCCCATACCAGTGTTTCCCTACTTGCGTGTGTAGGGGGGGGGAGTGCATCAGCGGGGGGGCTCTGGAATGTGAATTGGGGGGGGATTTTTAGATGTAACATTGAGATATAAACTTTTTTTGTTTAAAGTATGTATGTTACATAAAAGTGGGTGGGATGATGTTTTAGAGCGGGTCATTTTGGGACGCGGCACAGAATTGACGCGATAGAGTGAGAAACCACTTGCGGTCACCCTAAGATATGCCCTTAATTGGGTAAAACTTTGTGAGTCGCGGGAAAACGGTCTGTGAAGAACGGGTGGGCGGGGTGTAGATATGAACGTCATAACACAGAAGGTCAGTGCTGAGCTTCACTCTGGAACGACTGGCGTGGCGAATTTAAGTCCCACGGGCCGTTAGGCCCGCTGGCCGTAGTTACCTCATACCACGTTAAACCTTAAAATGCTTTCAGTGTTCGATGATTTTTTTACCCTAAATATGCCTTTCATTGTTCTCTCGGCATGCCAGCACCCAAAATACATTAATCAACCTTCGTCGTACCCTAAATATATTTCTCAATAATACGTCATACCACTGTCAAGGGGTTGCTATTTATATGTAGGAAAAAAATGATATTATTCAATAACCATTATGTTTGTCCTTGACATTTCCTTCTAGTGACTAGCTGTGGTTCGCCGCCAACCCGCCCCTTTCAATCACGTGACAGAAACGTTCCACGTATTTTGTTTTGTTTTCTTTAATCACTTGACTCCGTCACTGACCTAAACATGCTTCTTCTTCTTCTTCCCTGCAGGTGTGAGGTCTGCAAGATGAACGTGCCCCACCGGGTGCTCACGCCGGACGACGGCCTGAAGACAATGTCAAGGACGCTCGACTCTGGGGAGTATAACGCGGATTACCTTGCATCGCCCCACTCGACCTTGTCAGACGTGAGTAGAGATCAGTTTTTTTTGTTGTGTGTGTGTGTCTTTATTTCAATCACTCACAGATGGAAACAAAATCTGAATTATGTCGCGGCTGGTTATGAGTGTTTCTGCTATTCTGGCACTTTTTGTCTTGTTTTGCACAAGGGGAGGCGCTGTTAGTGGAGAAATGTGCACACACACACACTGACATTATTATAGATCGACGGTTCTCAAGAGTTTGTGTCGCGACGCACTGGCGAGACCAGGAACAAGTGAACCGCCAATGTATGCAGTGCTTGATAGAGAATATCCACAATTTAACTTCTGCAATCCTTTGGTTTATCCTCTTCATAGCCGGTGGGTCGCAAGGACCGGATTGGTTTCTTGGTGGGTCGCGAGGAGTTGGTTTCTTGGTGGGTCGCGAGGACCGGATTGGTTTCTTGGTGGGGACCGGATTGGTTTTGGTGGCTCGCGAATAGCAAAAGCGAAATAACCACTGATATAAATAGGCTGGACAAGTGTGTATTGTTTGCTGCATTCATGTTTCTGGCTGCATGTACTTGTATGTATTGGTGTATGTACACATGAAGACGCTTTGTCATTCGCAACTTCACTGCGCGGAGTCAAAATTTCAAAATGGCCATATCGATTTCCCCTCAACACCCTTTTATACCCCCACCCTTCCCCTCGAGGTTTCAAAACATTCGAAGAAGACCCCCCTCCCCACCGACAAACAAAAAGCAGGAACTCAAAAAAAAATAATAATATGTTGTTATTGGCTGTAAGATAGGAGCAGACTTTATAATTAACTGCTTGGAGAAATTCCTAGGAAAAATGGTCTCTTTTTTGTTCGTTTTTTTTTTTTGGAAACAACTTCGACAAACAGACCACACACACACTATCACGTGAACGGGCGTGCGACCTCATGATTGGTCAGATTTCCTTGCAATTATTGACCAATCACAACAACCCAATTAACCCTAGGAAAGAGACAGAGAAGCAAAAAGCGGAAAAGAACTCTACAAATACGTGTAATTGACTTTCTGCCGGATTGGGACTCCTTGGCATTTCGTTGTGATGAGAGTTAGTTGTTGTTGGTTTTATACAGTTGGTACTTTATTGTAGGTTTTTTAAACAAGGGTGGGGGTGTAAACTATTTGACAGCAGCCGACCCCCTTTTTCAACGATCATTGTCTACTGTCACTGTTTGTTGGAATGCACCGAGGACATGTCCTGTACCGTCCAGTGTGGAGACTGGGTAATGTTACAGGTCTTGTAGTTTTCTGCTTCAGTCAGTCTCATGAAAGGATTTACTTCAGTGACGTTGCCACTAGGGTCCCAATCACGTCCACCCCACCCACCCCGGTGCAGGCAGTTAAAGGATTGCGTGGGGCGCCATTAAAGATGGCGCTATTGATTGCCCCCCGTCCCCCACCCTTTCGCGCATGTCCCTTTCATTTTTTAAATTTTACTTTTTTTACTGAGGCTTGCTTTGCAACGATGGCCGACTTTGAGAATTATTTCGCCGGGGTAAGGGGACGGACCGATGTGCCCAGAAACCACTGATCTGTAGCAATTGATTTTTATGGTGACCACGTTGATTTCTTTTATCCGCCTTTGTAAAGAAAGACATGTAACATGTTTCATCATCTGTTATTCACTTCACATACGAAAGAAAACAGTCACGTGTCCCTAAGCCCCTTTAAGGTTTAGATCTTTTTCTTTTCCTCTGACTTATTTTTGTTAGTTACTTAACAGATGGTTGTATTTGTAAAGGAGCTTGCACTAAGAGCATGTTGTGAAATTTAAAAAGGAGGAAATAAGCCACATATCATATTAGAGTAATCCGACACTTGGGCTCCGGTGACTTCCCCCTACTTGTGATCTATCGCCTCTCTCTCAAAGAGTAGTCAAAGAGACGGCTGCCGATCACAGAAAATTAAAACATCATTTGGAGGTTGTGTTTTCACAGACTGTAACTTTTGCTGTAATGACAAGCGTCGGCCGATACATTAAATATAGGATCTTCAGAACATAGCTGAATAATGCTGTATCAATATCGTGTGGGGGCTTCTTGCACTAACAACTGCCATACTTGTGGTCATAGCAGAACAGGGCCGTGTTTCATAACCAGAACAGGGGTACGTTTTATAATCACAACAGGGAGAGTGTATTTCATTATCACAACAGGGGTGTATACTTCCTCTGTTTATTGGGCCTCTTGCGTGTTTGGGTCTCGTCTTGTCTCGTAAATTTGCAGGATGAACCAAAATTGGTTGGAGTTGGCATTTTTTTTTTAATCTTTGACATTTTAATAAAATGTCTGATGCTGTATGAATACTTGTGCGTTTTGGTGTGCTCGTGCTTGGCACGCGGGTCTTTAGTTTGCACAACCCTGGAGTAGACCGTTGTAAAATGGAAACAAAAAACTGAGTTAGTGTTAGGTGTTATGCAGATCTCTCTCTCTCTCTCTCTCTCTCTCTCTCTCTCTCAGTAGACAGTAGACACACACACACACACACACACACACGCACACACGCACACACACACACACATATATATATATATATATATATATATATATCCCACTGTCGCCACGGACATGATGTTTTTTCACTAGCCCCCACCCTGCCTGATGTCGCATGAAGTACGAGATACACAGAGACAGAGATAGAGAACAACGTGGTTATGCTGACAACGCTAGGATTGCAGGTACGGTGTGGAGGATGAAGGGATTTAGCGGGGGATTAGGTTAAAAACATAAATATAATCCGAGCGAAACAAAAATAAAGTATTAGGTTATGTCCACACAGTGGGTCTGTTTGTGTCTTGACATTTTTTTTCTTTTCAAAAACTTTCCTCTGACGTGAAATATGCTTTGGTGTATTTTTTATTTAAATCATAAAGGTTGGCAAATACTCAGCACGCGTGCCAAGTTGTCAGTGCATTTTCAAATTCTTGGTACTTCAAATTAATGTGCCAGCTGTTCGTTACGAGATTCTTCATCCGGGCTCTTGACATGCATTGTTGAATAAAAAACCAAAAAAAACTTTGATTTGACCGAGAGCCGATCGAGTTCATTATTTCTTCTGTGTGTGAGAGGATTTACTTTTTTTTCCCGTAAAAAAACCAACAGAAATGAGAAATTGTCCGGACGTGGGTAACATTTTGCGTTAAATCTCTTAGCGCCCCCTATCATCCACCCCTTTTTTTTACCACCACTTCCAGCCCTGGTCTTTCATTGGTACACAATACACGTATTAAGATGACATTATTATTATTATTATCTGAGTGCAGCAGTCCGACTATAGAGCTGTAGAAAACAACAGAAGAAGGGGGGGGGGGTATTATGTCCAGATGTCACGGTGACGTCAGTGGGTGCAACAGACCGTGACATTTCTTTGTTTAATGCAGCTCCTTATTCGCATTGTTTTAAATGGCTTGGCACATTGGAGCAGTATGCCCTGCGCAGACAGAATCCAGAGAGAATGTCCTGCCTAGACAGTAAGACCTGCAGAGATAAAATCCTAACAGAATAACCTGCCGCATACGTTGAAGCGATGAATATGCATTTGATTGATACTATTCCCTGCTTCGCCTGTTGTTATTTTAATTAAACCAGATGCTGGACACTTGAGCGGCCTTGAAAAGTCCGTCATACTTTAAACTAAAAAAATGTTTGTGTGTGTGTGTTGAGAGAATGTTTTTATAAATTGGCAATTATCATGCTTAGTGGCCTTGGAGCTAGAGTACACCTTGTTGGAGCTGGAGTACACCTTGTTGGAGTGAACTCCCTTTGACGTCCCAAAACCTTTTTTTTAAAGAATGTTGTCTATAGCAGGGTTTTTTCGATTAGAGAACAATTATTAAAACCGTTTGCGCCAGATTTTAATAAAAAATGTGGAGGTGGGGATATTAAAAGTGAAACGCAACTATATGTCAGGGATGACAGCATTAGTCTTAGAGCCCAGTGAATAGTACAAGAAGTGACTTTTTATTTTGCACGTAACTCTTCTAACGAACTTTTAAAAATCCTTACTCTTACCCCCTATTTTTGTTCGTTTATATATAGAAACTCTTAAAATAAAATATTAAGGTATTCAGTTCATATTTACTGGTAGCTCAATGGCGTCAAAGTTTAGGAGTATTGGACCGTGATGAAAATACATAGTGTACTGCACTGTTGTTTGTGTATAACACTGCATAATATTGACCAGTTGTGGATTGTCCTACACTGTTTTACTAAGCATATAAAACATGTAAATAGGCCTGGAAGTGGTAATTTAATACACAGCAGACCTAGTAGGCCTAGACAATGAAACTGTTAGCAACACAGTATAGGCTTACCTACACCACCTAGAAACTATTGGCAACTTGCCAGTTTGGCAGTTTGCCAGCAAACAAATAGTAAAGAGATAAATTTTATAGCAATGGCTGGGGAAGACTGGACATTATCTGACAAGGAAAGACGTTCAGCAGACAGAAAGCAGCGGATGATGTTAAGACAACAAGAGATGAAAGAGCAGGAAAAGAGGCTTCTGGAGTCAGCAGTCCTTGTATCCTCGTCATGTAGCAGTATCTCAGCTGAGGAGAATGACAGCAACGAGCAGAGTACAACAAAATGTGAAGAACCTGTTGCAAGCTGCTCATCTCAAACACCTGCTAGTGCTAAGAAAAGGAGAGAGCAAAAAGCCAGATTCTAAATATCTGACATAATAGCTGCACTGGATCGAAACTGAAGTTGTAAATACAATTCAGCAAAGACTGGTCACATTGCTGAGACAGCCATGTCTCTTGGTCACGATGTTGTAGATCTGGCTCTGAACCGTTGGACAGTGTCTGCCGTCAAAGAATGCTAAGAGATCCCACAGCATGCAGAACATCTCAAAGCTGAGTTCAGCTGAATTATCCATAATGTGGACAGATGGAAAGTTGATTCCGGATCTTACAAATAAAGAATACATCGACAGACTTCCTGTAATTGTTTCTGGGAAAGGAGCATCACAGTTGTTAACTGTTGCGAAACTGCCTCCCGAAACAGGTGCTGCACAGGCCGGACCTGTCTTTCAAGGTCTGCAAGACTGGCGTGTTAGTGACAAGATCAGAGGCATGTGCTTTGATACTAGTACTTGGTTCCAACACTGGTCTGATTAGTGGCATCTGCATCCTGCGCTAGAGCACAAACCTTCAGCGAGGTCTTCTTATCACTTGCTTGCAGACATCACTTTATGGAACTGATTCTGGGCTTAGTCTTCCAAGTCTGTCTAGGTGCCACTTCATCTGCTAAGGTCTTGCTATTCAAACGCTTCAAGGATCATTGGCTGTTCATTGACAGAGCAAACTATAAAACATCACTGACAAATTCAGACGTGTCTACTTCTCTAAAAGATGTGCGCAACTATCTGATTGAATTTGCTTAAAGCATATTAAAGAGCAGCAGCCAAGAGATGATTATCGGGAGTTCCTGAAACTTGCTCTGCTTATTCTTGGGGTCGTGCCTGAAAGAGGAGTGCACTTCATTGCTCCTGGAGCAATGCACCATGCTCGCTGGATGTCGAAGGTTCTGTACAGACTGAAGATATGGATGTTCAAAGGGCAATTCTGACTGACAACCAAGGAAGAGAGAGGTCTTCAAGAGCTGTGCATCTTTATTGTACGTGTCTACATGAGAGCCTGGTTCACGGCTAATCTGGCATCCGATGCTCCATACAATGATATGCTGTTGCTCCAATCAAGTTTTCAAAGCACCTCTGGTACCTGTCCCATGAATTGGTTGGGTTGGCATTCTTCGATGATCAGGTATCGTCGGAAACAAAAAGACGCATGGTAAATTCCATGAATGAAAGCGGTAATGAGGAGCCAGAGGACATCAAGCTAATCTCTGTTGATTTGGAATCCATCAACAACAGGAGGCTCGAGGACTTCGTGTTGCCAAAGTCAAAGAGATTCTTTGACATGATGAAGCTTCAGACTGGATTCCTGGATGCTGACCCAGATGAGTGAACCAACCATGAAGATTATCGGCGATCTTTGGAGACCGTTCGGCAGATTCAGGTTGTCAACGACCATGCAGAGAGGGGTGTAGCATTGATTCAAGAGTACAGTGGAATCCTCACCAGAGATTAGGAGCAGCTTCAGTTCCTGCTGCAGACTGTTCAACAGCATCGACATTCCTATCCGGACACTAAGAAATAGACTGTCAAAATGACTTCTTATCGGGCTGATAACATTGAACTATAATAACAGGTAGAATATTGTAGATGCAGGATTGTTTGTGCTTGTTTACTAATTCATTCTACTGTTTAATGTTGTGTTTGAGAAACTATCTTTGATTAAAAAGCCAAAAATTCCAAAAGCGTGATCTGTTTACTTGTTGAACGTGGCCTACCTAAACTTTGGCTTCATTGAGCTACCTCTAAATATTAAGATATCAGCACCAATTTTTTTCTAGATGTTTCTAAGGAACAATTTAAAGGGGTAAGACCTAAAGAAATCAAGGTTTTAATTTTTAGTGGTTCCTAAGCACCACCCTAAGCTGGCAGCCTATGTACTGGGTGATTTGACCACTGTTCTGTTGACAGTAATTTTGCAGCTTGCGTACCACACCATTTTTGCTGCCAGAATTTGTATTCGTTGTATCGCAAATAATTACTCGAATACATGAATAGAGTTCGTATTCAGCTAGAACAGCCCTATTCGCTGTAAATATTGTCTCTGCTTTTCCATTTGTCAGAGACGGTACGGCTAATAGAATTTCTTTTTTCAACGTTTTTCAGTAAAACAACTTGTTTTTCTCCTTCTTTTTCTGTCAAAATGTATGCACCATTCAAAATTTTGTAAGCTGTTTTTCAATTGCAACTTGAACAATTCTCCTTCTTTATATGTTGCCTTATACACTTCTGCCTGCGAAGGAGCTTTGATATTTGGAGAGTGTTCGCATATTATTTATAAAACTTTACAAGTTTTATTTGTTGACAAATTTGCTTTCCTACAAAATTAATTACAAACAGACGACTACAGTTGAATGAAATTGAAATTGAAGAATACATTTTTCCCTAATCAACCAAGCACACTTTCCAAATTTCAAGCAGACCACTCGTGACAATTACCAAACAAAGGTATCATAAGATTTGACCATTTTTTGATAAAGTTGCAGTAGACGCATATTACATTCAAACAGTGCACTTAAAATTTAAAATAAACTTTTTTTTATTTATTTTGTTTCAGACATGGAAGTAAAAAATACCCTATAAAGTTCCTGGATGTAATTAATGTAATTAAATATTAGTTAATGCGCAATCCATAAAGAAGTAATTTTATTGAAAAACGCTTCTTATTTGTAAACAAGATGGCGTTGGTGGGGAAGGTTTTTTTGAGTGAAAAATAAATTAATATTATTTTCATATTTTGTTCACAATTGTTCATTAAAAATGCCATGTAAAATAAGATTCAGAAAAAAAATGTAAAAAGTCATAACCCTAATGATCACACTCTCCACAGCTTAATTTCTCTCAGCCAGAATGAAACATTACCAATCTACGTCACAATGGCACTACATTAAAGCCCAGTCCGTAGATGGAGCTGTTGAGGTGCCCCCCCCCCCAACCTATTACAATACAAACATTTTCACTACATATTTCAGGTTTAATTCGGGTGTAAAATAATGATTCCTTCTTCCATTAACTGTAAAGTATGTAGTGTCTTCATAGTCTCTCTCACTTGTCTAAAAAAAATATGTCTGGAACAACCATCTTTTATCATTGTCTGTAGCCCTCGCCGTGATTTTATTTCAGCACTATGCATTCTCTGAATGGCCACTTATAGACTTCCAAGCATCATTACTCTAGTGTTATTGGGTATGTCTGTACTTTGCAGTGACTTGCTGACTTAGGCATTCGTTAATAATAATCTTGACCAATATTTGAGTATAAGCCTACGCGTAAATGAGAACTTATTAAATGTAGCGAATTGGCCGTTTCAGATTTACTATAAAAATAACATCCCGCATACTGTGGCATATCATGAAGTAGACCATTCACGTTTATAACTTCAATGTATTCACTGCAGCTACTCTTGATGTCCATTAGGTATATGACTAAAAAATATTTTCATAATTTTTTATTCCCCATACTGCCACAAAACAAAAAATATCAATAACAACCATCAACTGTTTAAAAAGTTTACCCTCCACACGCCCAGTAAATCGTATGTCATACCCACATTTAGTATTTTAACAGTAAATGTGTTCTCTGTTGTTCAATGCACCGTCAGATTTTAGTTGGCAACTATTATATGCATAATTAGTATTTGTGTCATTTCTCGATTGTCTTAGAGCAGCTTCCGAGACGAGCAAGAGTATTTGGACTTCAAATCTAGTGTATTTCCGAAAAGGCATTAAATCTCCAAAGACTGATGACAGTCTTGATCAAATACAAAAAATTCCAATGGAACTACATATCGTGAACAGATATAAAACAATTGCTTCTGATGTAAAAGCAGAAAAGTCATGATCGTACAATGTTGTAAATAAGTTTGAAAGACATAATCGAAGTCCTGGAAACTATGATTTCACAGGGATGTTTAATGTAAGAGATGAAAAAGTAAAGTAGTTGTGCCAAAAAGACAGAAAGTTCTATGCACTTCAGATTTCAACAAAAGGAATAGTAAGCTATTGAAGATGATTAACTAAAGATTCAACCAAGAAAAATAAAATTACTTAAAGGGAAAGTGCCAGTCACAGAAAGCTTTACCGAAGAAAGTGTTGAATCAAGTGTCTTACCTAATTTAGATAAAGAAGATTATGTGAGTAAAGAAGATTTTTGTGAGCGAAGAACAGTGTTCCAGTAGTAGTAAAGATATTGAAAAACCATTAAAGTCTAAAAGACAAAAAACTTATTCAGTGCGTTTAGTGACTGCAGCAAAATTGATTACAAGGAAGGTCCAAAAAGTCGAGAACTGGAGTTTGCATATCTACCCAAAGCGGCATTTGCAAAGGTCTAATGAAAATAGGAGAAAAATACAAAGTAATGTCAAGGAAAACTTTAAAAAAGAACACTGGTGCTTACAATTTGATGGAAAGAACATACAAAATAAAGCTTATGAGTTTGTTGTTATACAAAATGAAAAAAGGGAGTTCAGACTCGCTGTTCTTCAGCTGGCAAATGCAAAAAGGGAGACAATATTCAATGAAAAAAAACTGTCTTCTTCTTTCTTTCTTTGGCTCTACATCTCATTTAGAGCCCTAGCCTGCCATACTACTCTTCTCCACTTTTGCCAAATGAAAACTGTGTTAAATAAATAAAAATAAATGTCTCTGACTCAACTGCAGCAAATACTTGAAGAAGAATTAGTGCAGTCACACTGTTACAGAAACACTTTCAACAGATTAGAAAAAGGTGTATACGTTGGATATCACCACATTCTAGATACAATATTGAACTATGTCATGAATGATCTTTTTTAGTACATCAACAACTTCACCAAACATCAGCTACTGTTTATTTCAACAATAGCAGAAAAGTATGAACAACTTAAAACTTCATTTGATAATGCTGGGGCACCACTAAAGAAATCAGAACTAGAGTGCTGGCGAGATGACATGGCTTTAACATAATGCTACAGGATTTTCAAAACTAAAGGAAGCTTACCAAAAGTAAATTTTCAATCACTTCCAAAATTCAGTAATGAGAGATGGAACTCAAGGGCAATTTATTGTTTGTCATCATTCGTTCTGATGAGCATCTGCAAACAGCTATGGCAGCATGTGATTTTATCAGTGGTACGTGGGCTGACATCTGGTTCACTGCCCAGTGCTTCAATACTACTGACTTTGATAATTTATCATAAGCTTGTAAGCAGCATACAAACACTTTGAAGTCATTAAAAACATTATGGTCCACAGATCCAACTTCTATACCAACGAATCGTTCTAATGTCTGTGCAGAGCGTGCAATTAAAGTGATACAAGATTTACTTCCACTTGCAAGTCCATTGAAAAATTGAATATTAAATTTCTTCTACTAATGCAAAAAAGAAATGTACATTGCAACATTGTAACAATTATCAATATTATACTTATGTCGCTTTTATTTGTAATAGTGAAACCTTTATTGAAATATTGGAAAATTCGTATGTTATAAAATATTCGTGTCGATCGGAGAGTGAACTTTTTTATGCAAAACAAAAATGACCCATAAGATCCTCGCATGTGATACAAAGCTCCACCAAATATGATATGGGGAACTAGGGTTACATTTTAGTCATACCCCTAATGTCCATATCTAGTATTTTTCGTGCCATTTCAATGTTACAAGTACAACTGGGTTGTAGAGCCAAGAAGATTAAATATACAATTAGACGTGCATCTTTATATATATATATATATATATATATATATATATATATATATATATATATATATATACAGGGATAAAATACACAATTATCTCCTTTTCCTCCCCCCGACCTCACGGTGTCTGTGCCGGCTTAATTTAGAAAACCGACACCGGTGTCGGTGTCGGCCAATATTTTGGCCGCCATCCCACCCCTGTGACATTCAACCTCCAAGACAAGCTGGAAGACAAATGAACAGGGAAAATTCAAAAGTTTACTTGCATGAGGATTATATTAGAATAACTTTTTTTATACCCCACCTTAATTCTATTTTATCATCGCTGAAAATTAGTTTTTGTATAGAAAATAAACCAGTATTCTCTCTATTAGTTTTGAATCCCTTTTTGATGACAAAACAAGTAACTCGCATTTTAAATTACGCATTTGACAATTCAATCGAGGAGAGTGAAACCTGGTATGATATATTGAAATGTAAAACTAGTAAAGGGGAAAAAAAGAAACAATGACTCTACGTAAGGTTTTAGATGAACCAATTTTTTTATCACATGATTAAGATGTTTTTTTGACAGCATTGGCTCTTCCAGTGTGTAAAGTCCCTGTAAGGGTGAGATGAAATCTCTTAGATCCTTTAAACCACTAATGGACGGTTTTTATGGTGCCCTTCTTTCATCTCCACCATAGCCGATATTGCAATGGTCATGGAGGCACCACGGGAGATATAGCGGAGACTTAAGCCATGACCTGAAACATACATTGGTCCTCACCGGAGATCGAACCTCGGGTCGACAGTCGAGTGCTTTATCACACGAACATCCACCCCCCTGGCTCTTCCAGTAACAACATGCACGCACAATCGAGAGATCATTTAGCACTCTAAGACGAGTAAAAACGTGGCTACTCTCAACAACTGATGCTGATCGTTTATCTGGTCTTTGTATGATGAGTATCACAAATTAAAGAAAATGTTATCAATCGATTTGAACAAATACCAAGACGTTTACAATTTTTGTTTCAGAATAAATAGTTTAAAATTACAATATTATTTCTGTATCAGTGTAATTTATAATTTTATACTTTATTTTATTGGTATAGTAACTGTTCGACACTGAAACTATTATTTTAAAAATTACAATAATGTAATCAGTTATACTTGCAGATATAATTCTTTTTATGTTTGATATATGTGCATGTTCTTCAATGTAATAAACTTTCAGGAAATTTAGTTCAATTTTATTGTGACAACTTTATGACATTTTTCCAAAATGTAGGGGGGGGGGGGGCAAATTATCCCCTTGCCCCCCCCCAAGAATACGCCCATGCCCAGGGACGACGCACCCCTACCCCAGCGAACAAAACCCATTGTAGATAAAACTCCTAGATTATAATTAGTAGTTAAAAATGGTCTCTTGATTTAGCAATTATTAACAGATTAAAACAGTTTACCACTTTGTAATATAGAGTAATCTTTTCAAAATATTTAAGGAAATGTGAAAAGAACTGGACATTGTTTACTAGTAAAATACTATTATAGATTACTGAGGACCAATACTTCAATAATTTGATACTTTAAGTTTAACTAAATAAAGTTTAGACAATATGAACCACAGAATACTTATCGTCAATCGAAACTGACATTTTCGGAATCCGTCATATTTGTTTTATTATACAATGGGCCATCAATATTTGTTTTATTATACAATGGTCCATCAATATTTGTTTTATTATACAATGGTCCATCAATATTTGTTTTATTATACAATGGTCCATCAATATTTGTTTTATTTTACAATGGTCCATCAATATTTGTTTTATTATACAATGGTCCATCAATATTTGTTTTATTATACAATGGTCCATCAATATTTGTTTTATTATACAATGGTCCATCAATATTTGTTTTATTATACAATGGTCCATCAATATTTGTTTTATTATACAATGGTCCATCAATATTTGTTTTATTATACAATGGTCCATCAATATTTAGGTGCTACACTATTAAAAAGGAAAATAACACCAATTGCGGCATTTTTAAAGGTCATGATCAGACGGGTGGCCGAGTGGTGTAGATACTCGACTGTCGACCTGAGAGTCCTGGGTTCGATCCGCGGTGAGACCCATGGAATTTTTCCTGGTTAAATTTGGTGCAAAGTCGTCCCACAAGTCAACCCAGCTTTAAATGGTAGCCTGACTTAAGTTGGGGAAGTAACGGCGGCTGGGCGTTGTGCTTACCACACATTCCCTTCATTTGCCGAGGTTATAGAAACAGGTGAAATCTACACTTCATCTGCCCCGATGGCCCGTTAGGGCTAAGGGAACTTTACTTTTACACTATTAAAAAGGAAAATAACACAAATTGAGGCTTTTTTTAAGGTCATAAATAGACGAATTTTAAACAGTGATGCACTTTCTATACAATATATATTTGTGATATTAACTTTTTTTAAAACTATCTCAAGAAATAAGGTCGTATGTTCTTTGCTATGTTCCTCAGTAAGAGCCCTATTGGTGCGGGTCCCAGTTTATTTCATGACATGTCAACTGACTAATTCCGGAACTGTTTTAAAGTAATAAATTATTTCAAATATAAAACCGAGAAAGACTAATATCTGTTAAGCTTGCGAACGAATGTTTTTAAACTATTACTACCTATATTTACAATGTAAATAAATAAAATAGGCCGTAAATCATCAGATTGAAATGATAACAGTGATAAAGTAGGTAGTACATCAACAGATTGAAATGATAACAGTGATAAAGTAGGTAGTACATCAACAGATTGAAATGATAACAGTGATAAAGTAGGTAGTACATCAACAGATTTAGCTGATAACAGTGATAAAGTAGGTAGTACATCAACAGATTTAGCTGATAACAATCAAAACAAGAGTCTACTGTGCGTACAACTGACCCAAGTGAACGTGTTGAAGTTATGGCGACGTGTATTACTGAACTAATGACCAACGTGTCCTGGAGTTCCTACCTTAAATAACTTCTTCAGGATTGAAAAAATTACATTTTTAGAGACCCAGTACAATTTCGCATGATTTTTTAAAATGGTAATGAACTGATGAAAATGTATTTATTTACTACTTATGTATTAAGTAAATCCGAATCCAATGAAAGTCATTTAGTTATTGTGAGACTCATTTAGTTAAAAAGTTTGTTGTTTTTTTTTAACAGGACATAACAAGTTGCTATTCTAACTGTAGTGATACATGCCATGGAATCCAAACTGCTCCAAACAAATCTTCAAACTGCTTTTTTAAAACTGTTAACGCAAATGAATGCACGATAACACCAAGGTAATGATTTCCGGTTTCTATTTCTTATTGATTTCAGGTTTTTAATCGATACATATAAACTTATCCCTGTGAATTCAAAAATGTTAATGCTAGATCATAAAATTTGAAATTGTTGAATAGAATCTCTACTGCAACAGGAAAAAGGTTAAAACAACACATTTATTTGTTCTATTAAAGGGTGGGGCTATTAAATACAATGGGACATTATCTGAAAGAGAGGTCCTTAGTTTCAATGTGTGGGTGGAAAATTGGTGTGTAAAATGGTTATACGTCTAATAGTCCGATGTCTGTTTTTTAAGGCTGTACAATATTTCTTGTTTTCCTAATGTAAAATTGGGTGCGTCAAATGCTTTGTAAAATACGCTACATGAGAAGTCAAAGTGCGACTTTAAATATCAAAGTATTGTCACGCAAATTATATTAAAATTGTCTCAAATATACAGCACCTTAAACACAATAATATTAGAAGACCTTAAAGAATATGGTTTTAAACATAATCTACAGTTTCGGTTGAATCGCTACAATATCTAGAACCTTTTATGGCATAAGAAATTCAATACTTTTTATGATCAAAGGATAAAAAAATGTCAAGATATCAAAAGCCAACAAAAATTTATTTTAAAAAATGTATTTTGTAATTCAGGAAGCTTTTAGTGTTTTAGTTCTAAATAAAAAAGACATGTTTGACTGTTTATATTAAAAGATATATACACACTACTTAGCTCAATAAAGAGTAGGCCAGCTGTGTTTTTGCATGACTCAAAAATAATATGATAATTTTAAAAATAAAGATGCCTAATAGTATTAGTTGATAAGCATTAGAATATCTTTACTTGTATGAATAATTAAATTCTTTCATCTGAGATTCCATTATTTCTTATTTGGAAATCTGTTTTGATTACGATGAGTGCTTATGATTACAGGCTTTTTTTAAATATTAGTAGCCTATACTGTAGGAAGGCTTAATTTAACTCAAGCTATTAGAAAAAAACTCTAGGAAGATGCTTCATTGTTTTTTTTTATGAAATAGCTGAAATTTAAGAAGTTAATGAATCTGAGGAAAATACGAATTTATTTCATTTATCATCCATTGTCTGCAGATGTACATGAAGCAATATCAGATTTTTTCAAGGTCCTGGCCAATCAATGAGCAGATAAAAAGATCGGACCCATGAATCTTCTTTATTAATCTTTATATTTATTTTTATTTTTTTTTTACGCCGCCATTGCCAGCACGATAGGGTTTAGTGTGCCTACCACACCAGCAATGTTGGAGCGCTGATGCATGTCTGCCATTCCTGCAGAGCGGCGGGGTGTGTGTTCCCACTATCATCTGCCGGGATGGCATAAAAGAGGGTTTATAGACTTGCCCAAAATGGCCAGATCAGCAGGGTGTGTGTACTACCGATCGGCCAGAATGGCAAGGCAAGGGGTTTTTCCTGCTACTCGGGCAGAGGGGAGGTTATAGTGTGCCTGTTCCCTCAGCCCGAAATGGCAGGCTGCGCAAGTGTGCTTGAGTGGGACAGAGTGTTGTGTGCCGTCCACACCCGTCACAGACGCCAGCTGTGAATACTATGGTTTCGGATAGTCCTCATTGACAACAACCCCACCACCCTCGCAATAAGGTTTTTTTTTTAATTTATTTTTTTTAATTCCTGACTAGAGAACCCCAATGATCTATTACCCGTAGATCATGGTATGTCTCTCAGACCAGGATAGAGAGTATCATCAAAATCATGCCAGAATATTTATATGATGCTCTCCACTCTTATCTATATATTTATAGTGGAAGCCCCAAGAATACGGTTAACATTGTTACAGTCAATTCACTGTTGGTGAACTTCGTCGTTAAACTTAATCAAATTATGTTTATATTAGAATTGTGGTTCATATTTGAACGTTATATTAAAATGACAAATAGTTATGATAAATAAAGATTTTTTTTTCCTTTACATGTAATAATTTATTTTATTTTTCTTTAAGATCTGACTGCGACAGTATCAACAATATCAATGAATGTTATGTAGCTTTCAACAATGGTCAAAACAAAACGTGCTATTTGCCTGCTCCTGTTATTACATCAACTGAACCTAAAATCTCATTAATCAGGTCAGTCCAGATATTTTGACAATTATGAAAGGTAGAACGCCGTTGTAGATTTTTAAATATAAAAAAGTTGGACTGGTATTCACAAAAAACCATTACAACTTTAACATTGGATTAAACCTAAACAAAATATATTTTTAAGCAAAACTTTTTGACAGATCTGTTTGAAAGCTAGAATAAATTCTTTCTCTCTTCGGGTTTCCTGTTATTTTTTGGCTTTTGCTGACGTCATTAAAACGGAAATAAATGTTTATTTTTTTTAATGACGTCAGTAAAATAATGAGTGAAATCTACTACTAATAGTAATACTTAGAATCTACTAGTATAAAACGAATTTTCAAGTGCGTCAATTTTCAAGAGAAATACAATTTGTACAATTTTTTAAATATAATGCACAGTCTAGAAGTTCCGCTGAGCAATGCTTTTTTCCATAATTTGTAAATTCGATTGAGCAATTTACTCTTGAAATGGGCAGAACAAAAACCTTTTGTACAAATGTATCATTAATGTCAATGGACGGTTAGAATGGATAAGTTAAGGCTATGTACAAACAATACAGGGCAGTATCTCATACATTTATATGATAGCAGTAAAAATAATAAAGCAATTTATTTTTGCGATTTCAAGACATTGTAGCGAGATGGACTCTGTATAGTGAAACTAATGGAGGACGGCAAGTACAAAGTTGGCTCCACATAAACTCAAAATATGAGGTCAATCTTTTGCTACTTATTAATCAAATTTACGCAATAAATTGATTGAAACATAGATGATTACAGATGAACATAGATGATCATAGATAATTAAAGATGATCACACACGGTCACAGATGATTACAGATGATCATAGATGATCATAGATGATCACAGATGATTACAGATGATCATAGATGATCATAGATGATCACAGATGAATTCAGATGATTATAAAAGCCGATAGATTATCACAGATGAACATAGATGATCACAGATAATTAAAGATGATCACACACGATCACAGATGATTACAGATGATCATATATGATAATAGATGATCACAGATGATTACAGATGATCTTAGATGATCATAGATGATCATAGATGATCACAGATGATTACAGATGATCTTAGATGATCACAGATGTACCTTGATGATCACAGATAATTACAGATGATCACACACGATCACAGATGATCACTCATAAGCTCCAAATATGAGGTATCTTTGCTACTTATTAATCGAATGTGCGCAAGAAATTGATTGAAACATAGATGACCACAGATGATTATAGATGATCATAGTTACAGATGATAACACACTATCACAGATGATTAAAGATGATCATAGATGATCACAGATGTGCATAGATTATCACAGATAATTAGTGATGATCACAGATGATCATAGATGAACACAGCTGAACATAGATGAACACAGCTGAACATAGATGATCAGAGATAATTATAGATGATCAGAGATAATCATAGATGTTCACACACGATCACATAAGGTTCACAGATGATTACAGATGATTACAGATAATCATAGATTATCACAGATGTACATAGATGATCACAGAAAATTACAGAAAATCACACACGATCACAGATGCAATGTTGCGTACATTGACGTCTAGATTGTGAAATATTTCTAAAAAAAATTGCGATTTTCTCTTTATAAAATAGAAATGCTTCTTAAAATATTAAAATTTTGAAAATGTTAAAGTTGAATTGTTTATTTAATGTATTTCATAAGATACTTCTTATTAAATTACGAAACATCTACAGAGTAGAAAGTAGTAATAAATAATTAAAATTAAAAGTCTCTGAAATTTTAGTTCAACATGCATCAAAAACTAAATGTAGAATTATAAACTGGACTTTAAGAATTATTGAAACTTTTTTACTTTTATATAGCGGTGGCACAAATATAACAATTCTAGGGCACAACTTTACTGGATGTTATAGTTCTATATTACAGCTTCAAAATGTGAGTACGAAATTTACAAATATTTAGTACTAGATATTATTGGATATTATCTTGTTGGAGATTTAATAGTGTATGTATAATTATTGGATATTATCTTGTTGGAGATTTAATAGTGTATGTATAATTATTGGATATTATCTTGTTGGAGATTTAATAGTGTATGTATAATTATTGGATATTATCTTGTTGGAGATTTAATAGTGTATGTATCATTTTTATAACGAAAACTTCACTGGCTTTGAAAATGTATATTTACTTTACCTCGACACGCTTATGGTTATTGTTGTTGTTTTTAATGTGCCGCCACTGTCCGCATGATAGGGTGTCGTGTGCCTGCCACACCAGCTATTAGAGGCGCGAATGCATGTCTACCTTGTCTACAGAGCGGCGGTATAAGTGTTCCCGCTAACATCTTCCGGTATGGTAGAAATAAGGGTTTTAAGAGACCTGCCCAGACTGGCCGGACCAGCAGTAGGTGTGTACTGCCAATAGGCCAGAATGGCAAGGCAAGGAGTTTTTCCTGCCACTCGGACAGAGGGGAGGGTGTAATGTTCCTGATCCACCCCGCCAGAAATGGCAGGCTGCGATGGAAAGGTGTTGTGTGCCGACCACATCTGTCGTCACCGCCAGCTGTGAATACTGTGGTCTCGTATTGTCCTCATTGATCATAGTACCACAACCGTCACAAAAGGTTTATTTTTAACATACCCAGGAAAACCCCAAAGATTTTTCCCCATAGACCATGGTATGTTTACTAGACCAGGTTAGCGGAATGGTAAATGCCCATCATAGTGCAGATACTACACTACAGATTGGCCGAGTAGCATCGCCTATGGGTTCATCCATCAAGTACGTAATCATCAGAGAGGGAGGGTTAACATCGGACAGTTCAGAAGTTATTTCATTTCAATAACGTCATTTTGTCAAAAGGTATTTTATTTCCGGATGGCTGTACAAAGTATTTTCAAATTAAAATTAAGGCAAACATATTTAACGATTGAAATGCATATGTGATGTCTAAAATATTAATATGGCTTATTTTGTATGAACTATAGTATATAGCACTATTATATTCAAAAAAACTCCCTTGGAACTATTTTTAGCAATTACAAATTTTGAAACAAGGACAGATTAATTTATAAAAATGCCTTATATGCTTATCAGTCTGAGTATTCGGTCAAATATTTGAGTCGGAAGAGCGCTCCATTCAGCAATCTATAACTGGTACTAGAGATTTTAACTGTCCACGGACCACTGCGTTTTTTCCGTTGCTACACGTCATGCGGCAGTCGTCTGAAAACTGTGTGTCGTCACGAACCAATCTTTAAATAGCGATAACACAGACTGGCACGACGTCTGTCGAGCGGGTCTGCGTTTTTTTCCCCAAAAACGCATCTAGACAGGTTCTTGTTGCACTTTCTGAAAAACGCGTTGTAAACATTGCAAAATGGCTTCCTAACAACATCGATTCGAGAATTATAATATATTTTTGTATATTATGAAATAATCATATTTTTGCATTATTAAATATTCATTTTAGTAGAAATATCTTTATTTCGTAATACTGAAAAAAAACCATTGTTGTTTGATAAGGAATCGTTTAGAAAATACAACTATCGTTGTGTCACATCAACGAGCAATTAATATTTAATTTCACAGTTAAACAAACCAATAAAATAAAATAAATAAAATATAGTAGGTATACATCATATTTTCGATTAATGTCTGAACTAAAAATTGATTAATAGCTTTGATTTTAGTTGATACGTAATTTAAACCAATCTCGATGAAGTATTCAGCCTGGGATCAACCTTTCTCATTATATATGACGGTGCAAACACTTTGTCTAAAAATAGCGCTGTTTCTGTAGGTCAGTTCGCATTTTATGAGTATTTTTAGCTGCCATATGTAGGACACTGAGCACAAATTTTAAAAAATGCACATCGTTGCAGTGTGTTTTGTCCAGAAAACGGCTCAACAACGTCCTGTCGTGTGCAGAACGACAATCGTGCGTTTGACGCACCGGGGTGTTGGTATGTGAATACTCTTATACCGTGGAACATGAGCTATCCGCATGCTCTGAGCTGGCGGACCTCGTGGTGGACAAATCGCGTATCTTGCCATCGGGATATATGGCAAATCCCTATTGCTGAGGAACAAAGCGAGTTTAATATGACTGGCACTGATAGGCTAGGTCTGAGTTCTCAGATAAACTGAACGAGTTTAATATGACTGGCACTGATAGGCTAGGTCTGAGTTCTCAGATAAACTGAACGAGTTTAATATGACTGGCACTGATAGGCTAGGTCTGAGTTCTCAGATAAACTGAACGAGTTTAATATGACTGGCACTGATAGGCTAGGTCTGAGTTCTCAGATAAACTGAACGAGTTTAATATGACTGGCACTGATAGGCTAGGTCTGAGTTCTCAGATAAACTGAACGAGTTTAATATGACTGGCACTGATAGGCTAGGTCTGAGTTCTCAGATAAACTGAATGAGTTTAATATGACTGGCACTGATAGGCTAGGTCTGAGTTCTCAGATAAACTGAACGAGTTTAATATGACTGGCACTGATAGGCTAGGTCTGAGTTCTCAGATAAACTGAATGAGTTTAATATGACTGGCACTGACGTTTTTCGTTTTATAAAAATTAGAAGCTCTTATCTCTATACTTATAAGACGCATTTGTTGTCTGTCTGTTTGTCTGTTCCCTTATAACTCAAGATCCAGACAAACAAATAACGTGAAATTTGTTACACATACACATAATTACATGGGGAAGGTTATAGGACAGGTTTCGTTTCATCTTGATGGGTAGTTTAATTGTAATTATTTTTTTTTATTTTAGTATTTTACTATATTAAAGTAATCTCGACGGCGCCATAAATAAAATTCCTCTGTGACGTCATTTCCCGATGATTGAATCGAACTTGCGCGCTGGTGCTGTATAGTTCCTTTGCGCTGCGAAGAATTGTTGTTGTTTTTTTCATGCTCCCTGATATGTACAGTTTGAGGAATGTATAGAAAGGAATGAAGAAGGATTTTAGAAGAAGTGTGAAGCCATAATAATAAGTATATATATATATTAGGGTGGTGCTTAGGAATTACTAAAAATTAAAACCTTGATTTCTTTAGGTCTCACCCCTTTAAATTGTTTCTTTGGATGTAGAAACATCTAGAAAAAAAATTGGTGCTGATATCTTAATGTTTAGAGGTAGCTCAATGAAGCCAAAGTTTAGGTAGGCCACGTTCAACGAGTAAAGCTTTCCTCTAACCAAAGCGAAGCGTTCCGCTGCGCTATTTCTCACGTGAGATTTTTCAAAGCGCGAAAAACCCTCGCTACACCTAAGCGAAGCGAACGTAGGCGTCAGCCGAGCGGATATAATGATTTTTTAAATATTCTTTTTGTTTATTTGAAGACGTCGGCAGACATTTTCTTCTTATGATATATTTTCTACAGTTATGGTATTTTATAAGTAAAAAGTGAAAAAAAAACACTTACTTTTTGGTATAATCTGATATAATTCAAGTTGCTATATATAAATGTAAGTCTTATTTGTTAATTTTAAGACATTTATATCAATTTTAACCTTAATTTTCATTTGAGTCGATGTTTCTATGCAGCCATTTTGGATTGTTTACACTCGCGAAACGCGAAAAAACTCTGAAAGAAGCGATGCCGCGAAATTTCTCTGCACCGCCGCGGAAATTCTACGCGGTTTGAGCATCTCCATATAAATACATTGCCGCGAAAGAGGGGCGAATTTCGCGAGCTACCTAGATACGCGAAATTCGCTTTGGTTAGAGGAAAGCTTAAACAGATCACGCTTTTGGAATTTTTGGCTTTTTTAATCAAAGATAGTTTCTCAAACACAACATTAAACAGTAGAATGAATTATTAAACAAATACAAACAATGCTGCATCTACAATATTCTACCTGTTATTATAGTTCAATGTTATCAGTCCGATAAGAAGTCATTTTGACAATGTCTGTTTCTTAGTGTCTGGATAGGATTGTCGATGCTGTTGAACAGTCTGCAGCAGGAACTGAAGTAGCTCCTCATCTATGGTGAGGATTCCACTGTACTCTTGAATCAATGCTACACCCCTCTCTGCATGGTCGTTGACAACCTGAATCAGCCGAACGGTCTCCAAAGATCGTCGATAATCTTTATGGTTGGTCCTCTCATATGGGTCAGCATCCAGGTATCCAGTCTGAAGCTCCATCATGTCAAAGACTTTGGCGACACGAAGTCCTCGAGCTTCCTGTTGTTGAAGGATTCCAAATCAACAGAGATTAGTTTGATGTCCTCTGGCTCATCATTACCGCTTTCATTCATGGAATTTACCATGCATCTTTTTGTTTCCGCCGATACCCGATCATCGAAGAATGCCAACCCAACCAATTCATGGGACAGGTACCAGAGGTGCTTTGAAAACTTGTTGGATGCATCATTGGAAACAGCTCTGTTGATTCCGGAGTAGCTGAGAATTGATTGGAGCAAGAGCATATTATTGTATGGAGCAGCGGCTGCCAGATTAGCCGTGAACCAGGCTCTCATGTAGACAGTACAATAAAGTTGCACAGCTCTTGAAGACCTCTATCTTCCTTGGTTATCAGTCTGAATTGCCCTTTGAACATCCATATCTTCAGGCTGTACAGAACCTTCGACATCCATCGAGCATGGTGCATTGCAACAAGAGCAATGAAGTGCACTCCTCTTTCAGGCACGACTTAAAGAAATAGCAGAGCAAGCTCCAGGAACATCTGTTGGCTGCTACTCTTGAATATGCTTCTGAGCAAATTCAATCAGAGAGTTGTGCACATCTTCTAGCGAAGTAGACACGTCTGAATTTGTCAGTGATGTTTCATAGTTTGCTCTGTCAATGAACAGCCAATGATCCTTGAAGCGTTTGAATAGCAGAACCTCAGGAGATTAAGTGGCACCTAGACAGACTTGGAAGACTGCGCCCAGAATCAGTTCCATAATGTGATGTCTGCAAGCAAGTGATAGAAGACCTCGCTGAAGTTTTTGCTCCACCAGGATGCAGGTACCACTAATCCGACCAGTGTTGGAACCACTAGTATCAAAGCACATGCCTCTGATCTTGTCACTAACACCCCAGCCTTGCAGAGCTTGAAAGACAGCTCCGGCCTGTGCAGCACCAGTTCCGGAAGGCAGTTTCGCAACAGTTAACAACTGTGATGCTCCTTTCCCAGAAATAATTACAGGAAGTCTGTCGATGCATTCTTTATTTGTGAGATCCGAAATCAACTTTCCATCCCAATGCACAACCATAGGATAATCAGCTTGGCACGTTGCCAATAGTTTCTAGGTGGTGTAGGTAGGCCTATACTGTGTTGCTAATAGTTTCTTTGTCTAGGCCAGTGGTCTGCAAACTTATCAGCCAAAGAGCCAAATATGAATATTACACCAATTAAAAAAAATTGGGATTCAAATATGCTTTTATTACACTAAATAAGTAGTACACTAAATAAGTTGTATACTAAATAAAACTAAATGCCAGAGCCGCACTTAAAGAGCCAAGGAGCCACATGCGGCTCCGGAGCCGCACTTAAAGAGCCAAGGAGCCACATGCGGCTCCGGAGCCGCTCTTTGCCGACCACTTGGCTAGGCCTACTAGGCCTGCTGTGCAGTAAATTACCATTTCCAGGCCTATTTACATGTTTTATATGCTTAGTACAGCAGTGTAGGACAATCCACATAACTTGAATTAATAATATACAGTGTTATACACACAACAACAATGCAGTACACTATGTATTTTCATCACGGTCCAATACTCCTAAACTTTGACGCCATTTAGCTACCAGTAAACATGAACTGAATACCTTAATATTTTATTGTAAGAGTTTCTATATATAAACGAACAAAAATAGGGGGTGAGAGCAGCGATTATATATATATATATATATATATAGAGAGAGAGAGAGAGTGAGGGAGGGAGAGAGAGATAAAGAGAGAGAGGGGGGCAGGGGGAGAGAGAGGAAAGGAGGGTAGGAGGGAGGGAAGAGAGGGAGGGGTGGACAGGGGGGCGAGAAGGAGGGGGAGAGAGGGAGAGGGGAGAGGGAGCAGGGAAAGAGAGGGGAGAGGGAGAGAGAAAGAGTGAGGGGCAGGGAGGGAGATAGAGGGAATGAGGGAGGGATGAATGGGGAGAGAGAGATGGGAGAGAGGGAGGGAGAGGGAGGGAGGGAGAAAGGAGGGAGGGAAAGAGGGGCAGGGAGGGAGGGAGGATGGGAGAGAGTGAGAGATAAAGAGAGAGAGAGGGCAGGGAGGGAGAGAAGGGGGAGGAAGGGAGGAAGGTGGAGAGAGGGGGCTGGGGCGAGAGAAGAAGGGAGGGAGATAGGGAGAGAAGAGGGGTAAAGAGGGGGAGGGAGGGAGAGAGGGGGGAGGGAGAAAACAAAAGGTAAACAGAAAACCTTATTTTAAACCCGGGCAAAGCCGGGTACTTGCAACTAGTAAAGTATATCACCATGTAACCAATTTATTCAGAAACAAGTATTTTAGCCGGTCGAACGACGGGTGGAATTTTCTATTTTTTTTTTTTAATTAAATTATGAGGACACAAAAACAAAAATAGCTTTCCCAACATATCTTAATACATAATCACAATACATGTCAGACGGCCATTTTTTGAACAGCAAGGCTCGTCCATTTTTCAATACAATTAAAATCAGCTGTCAACAACCAATTAAACTCAGCTGTCAACAACCAATTAAACTCAACTGTCAACAACCACAAAACAATTGTGAGCGAGTGACTAACGGTAACTCAAACTACAAACAGTCTGCTTACTGATAGAATCACTAACTTCTAAGTTTTTTGTTCCCTCATTTTATTAAATATTTACTTAAAAATACCAATTTATTTAATATTTACTTAAAAATACCATTATATTTAATATTTACTTAAAAATACCATTTTATTAAATATTTTCTTTAAAATACCATTTTATTAAATATTTTCTTTAAAATTCCATTTTATTAAAAAAAAATTTTTAAACATACCATTTTATTAAATAGGTGTTTTAAGCCCGTCGAACGACGGCCGCAATTTTGTATTTTATTTGCAACTATATTTCGTGGTGTTTATCCTCTTCCGGGACGAAAGCAAGTCACGTGATTGGTTAGGTCGGAAGCTGTACCCTGCAAAGCCTTTGCATAAAGATAGACTATTGTAAAACTAGTGCTGAACCTAGGGATTTGGGGGCCCGAGGGCTTGGCCTCTTTGGGGCCCCTGCATTTTGACGTTCGACATCATGACATGTGATTGTGTACTTCATATTTAATGTAAAAAATAATGTTGGGGGCTCCCCTTAAGCTGCGGCCCGGCGGGACTTTCGATTTCTGACCCCTTCACCCCACCCTTTGATACATATTTTCAAAATTTTTTTTTTTGTTTTTAAGTTATGAAATAATTTAAAATCTAATTAGTAGTTGTTTCTTTTTCTTACAACATCCTAAAAGATAAATTATTTGAATAAAAAATGTCAAAGATATCTAAATAGTTACTTTTCATTAAAACAACTAAAAGGATTAATTTCAAAAAAATAAAACAATAAAAAATATATGTCCCGGAGAAGAATCGAACCTGGATAGTCAGCATATAAAAAATATATATCAAAGCTGCTTATCCAATCAGCCCCCACGTCACACGATCGAAGTGACAATTTTAATTGCCTTATTAAAAAAAAAACTGCTCGATTATATTAACTGTGCTATTTACAAACTTGTCGGTGTTAAAATGCTATCTGTTGTAATAAAAACTAAAATAATTTTAATGATATTATATACTATTATTATTATTTAATATTAGGAACTTTTACATTTCATAATAAAAAAAAAAGAAACTATTTAAAACTGAAAATTTTTCAAAAAGAAATATCGAATCGAGACGTGGAAAAAACCGCATTTTGAGTTTTTGGTTTTGTTGGTCACGTGATTACTTTATCAAATACAATTGGTGGAACAGATACACACTTACTTTTATTATATAGGATTATTTTCTGCTCTTTAGTACGCAAGAAATACGTTGTTTTTTATAAAATATTTTTTTATAATTTTATTTTTTATTTTCTACTTTTTAGTTTTTGATTGGTCAAAATTTGAAATTGCATACTTATATTACAGAACCTTGAATGTGCAATGCAATCATTCCTACTTTCAATGCGTAATTTAAAGACAAATTAGATATAAAGTCGTGTACAGTGTAAAATAATATATAAATTATTTAAATTAATTTACACAAAAATATACTTAAATTTGTTTTAGTACAACGAGAAATACTTAGAGATGAATCATATTTATAATTACTTAACTGTCATAACTCTGTTATAACCTTTATTAGGAGTATATGATGAGTTGTACTCAATATAATAAAAGTGTTTTAGTGTTGAAGTAAATGAGGGCAAGTGAGAATACTACCCAGGAATAAGAAGGATTGAAGAGATAGCAAATAATGAGAGGTTGACTGTTGACACACTAGGATGTTTTTGAGAAAGTAGTGTAATAAATGTGGAAGTGATAAGAATTGTACTTAGAATATTTTTCTCCGTATGTGGATTTGTTTTGATACTATTTCTTTATGTTTGTGTTTAATAAATAACAAATCTTGAAACATGACTTAATGTACATATGTGTCAACCTGGGACTGTCAATCTGCTCATCACATAAGTAACAAGGCCACAAGAAGTAATGTAGTAATTTTGGAAGTATATGTGAAGAGACAAGACAATAATATTCACGTATCTTTGAACATGTAGTTCAGTACTACGACAATACCATTCACTTATCTTTGAACAAGTAGTTCAGTACTACGACAATAACATTCACTTATCTTTGAACAAGTTGTTCAGTACTATACATGCGCTGGTAATTGTTTCTTCAATTGTCAAAAAATTACAGATTTATCGTTTAAAACGTGTTTTTCTTTTTAAATTATCACATAGATTATGACGTTTTACGTTCACCAGTATACTTAAATACCCTTGATAATTAGCTAACTTTGAAACAAAACAGCTGAAATTGAAAAATATTGCACCGGAACATTTGTCAAGACACTCAATGACTAAAAAAGAAAAAATGTACACTGTAAAACATCGCATCTCTAGGGCCAAAAAATAAATTCGTTTATTGAATGAACCTTTGAATGGCACTTTGTACATATAATATACACCCATACCTCGCTTTACGGCCTAGATACGTTCCACGAAATTTGGCCGCTAAGCGAAAAGCCGTATAGGGAATCAATTGTTCTAGTACAAATCCATATAAATTCGACAAGATAGGTTCCAAGTTGTTTAAATATGTAACATGGTTTATCATTCAAAATGTATTTTCTCTTTTTATTTCATTTAAATAAAAGCTACATACATTTGTACATAAAATGATAACAAACTCCAACAATCAACAATAATCTATAAACAAAAATGAAACAATTTCATGTTACATAAAATATGAATATGTATAATTTTTTTTTTAAAATGAAGACAATGAAGAAATGGTAAACTGAAGATCAATGACGTCATCATTTTCTGCTGGTAAGGATGGGCCTGGCTTACAATAATTGTGCAACGTTGTTTGTCTTGCCTTCCTGTCTAGTTCATTCTTCAATGAGTTATAACTGCTAATGACTGAGTTAATTCCTTGAGAAATTGAGCTCTACGTCTGACGTCAGGATCGTTTTCAAGGAGGAGGTTCCCTATCAGCTTCAAGTAGAGCAAGCACATCACGTTCGTTCAAACCTTCCAAGCCGAAATCTTCTACTAGATCCAAAATATTTTGCCTAATTTCATGAAGAACTTCTGTATCCAGTGCCGAATCTAGGGATTTTAGGGCCCCTCTTTGGAGGTCCCTGCATTTTGACATTCGACAACATGACATGAGATAATGTACTTTATATTTAATGTAAAAAAATATTTGGCGGCCCCTCAAGCTAAGGCAGGGGTGACTTTTGAATTTGGACCCCCCCTCCCTAGGTACGCTTCAGTCTGCATCAGTATTTTGTACACATTCTGGCCATATTTTTTTTCCATACATGGTTCATTGTTGTCAATTTTAATTCCTTCCATCATTCACTGATGCTGTCAACAGTATCCATAATGTTATAGTTTTTCCAAAATGTTTTAATTGAAGATTCACCATCGGTTTCCCTTATGCTGAGTTGTTGGAAAGTTCGGTGTACGTAATGTGCCTTAAAAGTGCCTATTGCACCCTTATCCATTGGTGGGATCAGTGCTGTTGTATTTTTCGGAAGGTACTCATTCGTGACACTTTCAGATAGTTCGGATAAATTAGGTAGGATGCCCTGGTGCATTATCCAAAATAATCAATATTTTTTCACTTTTGTACAAAAGTGTCTTTTTTTTTTTGGCAGTTATAGCGAAACATTTTAGGCCGTAAATCGAAAACGTGCCATAAATGATGAAGGCCGTTATAGCGAAATGCCGCATAAAGAGCGGCCGTATAGCGAGGTATGAGTGTACATGCCTACATATATACCAGTTTGTATAGTCATATTGGTTTACTAAGTAATTACTAGTTCAGATAGATTTAAAATATGAATAAGAGAGTTTTGGGGTTTGTATTAAAAATTTGTTATTAGTTGTCTAGGAAAATCGTTTTATAATGTTGTTGGCCTATCAGGCTAACTGAATTTCCATATTCATTTTTGTAAAAGTTAAAATACCAGCCATTGCTGGTGGCAAAGTAATTACCGCACGGGTTAGATCGACCTATCCGCCACTGCCTACTTACGCCACTGAATATGTTTTATCCTATAAACCATTCGTTATATTGTTTATGTTTTATCCTATAAACCATTCGTTATATTGTTATGTTTTATCCAATAAACCATTTGTTATATTTTTATGTTTTATCTTATAAACTATTTGTTATAATTGTTTATGTTTGTCCTCTCTCTCTCTCTTTGAACTCTCTCAGTAATCTGCGGGCTGAGACTTAGTCTCTTAGAGCCCGTGAGATCAGACTTGCTGTGTCTCTCAACATCTGAAGACTGCCATAGAGCCCGATGGCCAGCAAGCTTCCGGACTGGGCCACCCTGTGGTCCGCCAGTCCGGGGCACTCGAAAAGCAAATGATCTACCATTTGTTATATTGTTTATGTTGTATCCTATAAACCATTTGTTATATTGTTTATGTTTTATCCTATAGACCATTTGTTATATTGTTTATGTTTTATCCTATAAACCATTTGTTATATTGTTTATGTTTTATCCTATAAACCATTTGTTATATTGTTTATGTTGTATCCTATAAACCATTTGTTATATTGTTTATGTTGTATCCTTTAAACCATTTGTTATATTGCTTATGTTTTATCCTATAGACCATTTGTTATATTGTTTATGTTTTATCCTATAAACCATTTGTTATATTGTTTATGTTGTATCCTATAAACCGTTTGGTATATTGCTTATGTTTTATCCTATAGACCATTTGTTATATTGTTTATGTTTTATCCTATAAACCATTTGTTCTTCTCTCAAATTATATACTCTTGTGTCGTGAACTTATAGCAACCGAACGAACACAGACACAAGAAATATATAATGACAAGTTTGTTAACTTGAAATAAAACACCAAGTTTTATAAAAAAAAAAAACATATGTAGTTGTTAAGATAATATAAAACATACTTGAGTAGACATAATAAATAAAAAGTCCCATTATTAAATCAGGTGTTCAGGATGATGATTAACGTTCGACTGGTAAGAGCTTTCAAAGTAGTTTGATGTTGGGGCTTTTCTTCTCTCTCAACGGCTCCGAATGATCCCTTGACCACATTACCGTTAGTGACGTATTTACACATTAGCGATGTAATATCGTTTGCAGACTATTCAAAAAAAATAATCTTGAAACAATAAATAAATTAAAATCAGAATTGTACATTTGTTCATGTCTGTTTCAGATACTACATTAGGTGTTTAATTAGTTTTTTTTTACTTTAATTATTTATAAAATATTACATTTTATCAATAATATTTTTTAATCTTATGTTTGTCTATTAACAGAACCAAACCCTTGAAAAATGTGAAATGATATCATCAACTAATATGTCTTGTAAAACTCGAAAAATGACCGGCATCTTTAATAGAACCACAACAACAAATTTATCATTTACAACAAATGGAAATTGTATGGAAACATATATATTTACAATAAAGGAAGACCCCATATTTGATGATAAGATGTATACAATTTCAAAGAACAAAGACATTCTTATTATAGAGGTAACATGGAGTTTTAAATATTTAAAATTTAAATATATTGACTATTTAGTTAGTAGTATCTAGTCTTAATCACACTACCCTGGAGTTGTAGGGCATTTGACTGCAGATATGAGAGTCGCATGTTCGATACTCAGTGAGGACCAAAATGGAATTTTTTCCAAGCTCTGATGAAAGTTTGTTCATGTCCCTCAAGTCTACCCAGCTTCAAATGGTCACCTGACTTTAGGTTGAGGAAGTAAAGACGCTGGGTGTTGTCCTTCCATCCAATCATTTTATGATAAGTAGATAAAGAAACAGATGAATTCTGCACGTTATCTGCCCCCATTAAGGGGGAGGGGGGGTCTACCATAATTAAAAATATCAATACCTCAGTTTAAAAATATATATTTCTAATTAAAAATCGTTTCAATTTTAAATCGTTCGATCTTTCAATGTATAAATTATGTCAAATGGATATTTTAATTTATGTGTCCCCACAAGATCTGGGTATTTTACATTTCTTAGTCGTCAGCTGGAGTCTCCGTTGTGCTTAACACAAAGACTGGGGGTATATGTTGTGTTTACCATAGAGACTGGGGGTATATGTTGTCTTTACCACAAAGAATGTGGGTATCTGTTGTGTTTACCACAAAGACTGGGGTATCTGTTGTGTTTACCACAAAGAATGTGGGTATCTGTTGTGTTTACCACAAAGACTGGGGTATCTGTTGTGTTTACCACAAAGAATGTGGGTATCTGTTGTGTTTACCACAAAGACTGGGGGGTATCTGTTGTCTTTACCACAAAGACTATGGGTATCTGTTGTGTTTACCACAAAGATTGGGGTCTCTATTGTGTTTACCACAAAAACTGGGGGGGTATCTGTTGCGTTTACCACAAAGATTGGGTTCTCTGTTGTGTTTACCACAAAGACTGGGGGGTATCTGTTGCGTTTACCACAAAGACCGGGGTATCTGTTGTGTTTACCACAAAGACTGGGTTATCTGTTGTGTTTACCATAAAGACTAGGGTCTCTGTTGTGTTTAACACAAAGACTGAGGGTCTCTGTTGTGTATACCACAAAGACTGGGGTTATCTGTTGTGTTTACCACAAAGACTGGAGGTATCTGCTGTGTTTACCACAAAGACTGGGGGTATCTGCTGTGTTTAACACAAAGAATGGGGTATCTGTTGTGCTTCAGTTATATTAAACATTAGAATATCTTTATAAAACTTCAAATATCTATTACATAGCCCAACAAAAAAAAAATTTTGCGAATTGCCAAGAATGTTTGAATGAATTTACAGCAATTCGTGGGTGCTGATTTCAAAACTGCCACTGCTTTTGCTGAATTGGCTCTAGTCTCTGAGATATCGGACTCCCTTGAAAATATGATTGTACCCTTTGTGTAAAATAAATGCAATAAGTTTGGTGTCTGTTGTGTGTCATTGAAATTATTATATCTTAAGTTTTACAGCGCCATTTCTAAAGCATGAAGGAGGTTGGAAATATTTTATTTTGTTACGAACCGCCGAGATTATATATTTCGATGACGTCATGCCGTTATGACATCACCACGAAGTTGAGATCGATTAACGAGTGCGCGGTCGCTTGAGAAGTTTGTAGAATATTTGTCTCTCTCTATCTCGCTGTAATTGGTGAGTAAATTTTGTGTACTACGTCACATTGTATAGTTTTAATTCGAAGATTGATTGTATTATATTACTTACAGTTTAATTTAACTATACAAAGTTAGAACTTGGTTTATTTTTTCTCTTTTATAGCTGCTTTCTAAAGACATCATTTTGAGTTCATCACGAAGATGCTGCAAAAATAATCCGAATGTATTCTGTTACATCTGTGGAGAATACATGATTGAAAAGCAAAGAAGAAATATAACCGAATTTGTGCAGCAGGCATATTTGGCTTATTTCGGTGTGAAGCTGGGAGACCAAGACATGTCTACGTTTCGGTGTACCAATGGTATGGCGAGAGCGAAAGACCATTTTGGTGATTGTTATTTTGTATTGTGAATGTTAAAGGCTTCAATTGCCATAAGAAATCTAAGTGGGATTATCCTGATCTTGAATCTGCAAGGAGACCAATTCCACATAGCAGTGAAGTTCCTATACCAGTGTTTACTGGATTATTAGAGCTTTCACCATCAGACTCCGACGAGGGGCAAGATCTGGAGTTTTTGGCAGGTGAAAACAGTGGAAGCGATTATGAATGAAGTTCTTCAACACCTCAAGCATTCAGCCAAGAACAACTCATTGACCTGATATGAGACCCAAATCTGTCCAAGCAAGCATCTGAGCTTTTAGCGTCCAGGATCAATGAAAGAAATTTTCTCAAACCAGAAGTTAAAATAACATCTTATAGGAAAAGAGAAGAGTTTCTTCTTCCATATTTCAGCCAAGAGGAAGATATTGTTTACTGTAATGACATCCCTGGACTTCTGCTCAAATTGGGACTACAAGACAACCATTCCGGAGACTGGCGTCTTTTTATAGACAGTTCCATCAGAAGCTTGAAATGTGTTATGTTACACAATGGTAACCGTTATTCATCTTTTCCCATTGCTCACTCAACAACACTTAAAGAAGAGTATGAGAATATCAAAACTGTATTGCAGAAAATCCGTTATTATGAGCATCAGTGGTCAATAGGGTGTCCAAAAAAATTGAAAGTCGTATTTCCAAACGGGACACCACCTAAAAAGTGTCTCCTATGCAAAATAACAATGTATACAAAATTTCAAGAAAATTGAAGATGATGCCTCAGATGAGTGAAAAAATCCTCCATATCAACAATTATAGTAACTGATTTTGAAACCGTCGTGTTTTAATCATTATAAAATAGAACATATATAAAGAATGGTACAATGATACCATTTCAGAAAGTCCTGTCTATTTTTTCAACATTCATAAGAATTTAAATCTTAATTAGCAATTAAAAAGTCTTAATCACGAAATCACTCATTATATTTGCTCCAAATCTTCACGATTACAACTCGCAAAGTCTTGCCTATGTTTTTCAACAACTTGAAGCAAAAATTGCTTTTGCTCCTCATCTACTGCAGCTGCACTGAATTTCTGTATCACTGCCACACCCCTTTCAGCACTGTCATTAACACATTTCAAGTTCTTTGTCAAACGTAAGGCATCATTGTAGTCGTTATTATGGGGCCAATCTTTGACTGGGATGTCGAGGAAGCTGCAGTTGATCCTAGTCGTGGTGAAAAATTCACGAGAGATCTGTAAATCGGTGATACTGTCTGGCAATGTTGTTAGTAGATGAGGACCCCTTTCTGAGATCATGGCTGTGACGAGAGCTGCTTTGTTTTCCAAAGATACAAGATCTGAAAAAAGACACAATGTTGCCATTTCGTTGCTAAGGTACCAGGAATGGCGTTTTATCATCATTAGCCCAATTTTGCAGAGATGAACTTCTTCATAGTCATGTAGTCTGTTTATCAAGGAAATGTCATTAACAGCTGCATCAACAGCTGAACAGCAAGTGAACCACGATTGAATGTAAACTTTGAGAACAAAATGATTGAAGCGTTGAATTCCTTGTAATTGTTGATCTGTTAGCTGCAAGACGTTTTCATTACCATCCAACAGTAGTTGCATTTTAAGAGAATAAATGGCTTTAGCCATCCACCTTGCTCTATGAATAGCACCAGGTTTACGAATCGGTTCTGAGACATCAAGTCCAACAGCACGTGCAGCAAGAGCAATAAGTTCTCGGTAATCTTCCCGAAGCTGTTTTTGCTGAAGTTCTTTAGAGATAAACGCTTTTACTGTGTCTGAGACCACTATCAGTGGAAAAATGTGTTTCGACTCATGATGTATCTTTGACCAATTGTCTCTAAGCAGTTTAAATATGGCAATCTCTGGCCCAGTGGAAGGTCCCAGACATGCAGTGAACACGTCAGCTTGCAATACTTCAAACATATGATGACGACATGCCAACCAAAGAAGATTGCGTCCAAGTGCCACCTCAAGAAGTTTGCAGGCACCTTTTACTTTGCCCGTATTTGCTGCAGTTGTGTCGAAGCACATACCGATAATTTGTGATTCACAAGACCAAGACTTTAAATTATCCACCACGGCATTTGCTGCTGCTTGACCTGAACCACTCTGTAATTTCGGCAAACCGAGAAGTTTTACGTTGCCGTCATTGAGGGAAGACAATAAAATTGCTAATCTATCAGATATGGATGTAGTTGTGTGACAGAGTTCAGGAATAAGTTTGCCATCCCAGTGAACAACAGATATTGAAGGGACATATGTTGTTTTAATCTCAAGTGCGGCTACTTTTCTACGTTGTTGGCGTTGTCGGTGAACTGTACTCTTGGAAAGCACCACAGTAGACGTAGAACTACCAGCTTCGTTGAAAGCCGATGCCAGTATCATAGTTGCCGCCCTTGTGCTGGTGTTCGTGCGATCCAGGACAGCTGAAACTTTAGAAGAAATCACACGACGCCGTTTACACTGTTTCTTGCCAGCCCTACTGGATTGTTTTATAATAAATTCATTGTCATCGTCAAGATCTTCTACATCGGTATCATCGTCATTATTACTGCTAGTTGCAAGACAAAAACCATCTTCTTTTGTCGTTTGTTTCTTTACAGAAATAGCCCACTCATTATATCGCTTACGACGCTCAAGAGAGCGCTTTTCCTTTGCAGCCAATTTCTTATCCACCGTTCCAATACAGCCTGCTCTCGACTGCTGTTGTAATTTCAGAAACTGGCGATCCTCTTCATTATTTATCATTTGTGCTGCACTTGAATGACTTATGTCCAACAGCTGATCAAGTTTTATACTGTACTGTTTTTGCTTTAACCCATCTGAATCGCTATTTCTTTTACGATTCTTCACCAGCTGCCTGTGTTCATTGTAAAGATCTTTGATCTTCTCGATACAATGTTGTTGCTTTCTTATGGGTAATCTCGACTTTAACCAGAATGACTGCACGGCTTCAAATGTCAACCTGGCACTTTCACCAACTGTTATTTTACTTGATTTATGATAGAAGAAGAAAGTTCTCATAGCATCACGGCCGGAAGGAAGACGTGCACCAAGTATAGCTTCCTTAGGATATCCTATTAACCAAACATAACTGTTTTTTCTTGATACAGAACTTTTATTTGCCATCTTTAATATCTGAAAATCAAAAAACAGAATAGTTTCAGTTATTATATATTAAGGGTATAGTAATTAAATGGTGAAAATACTAAGAAGAAACAATAATAAGCAATAATTCAATGCTGAAAATGGGCCCATCCAAACCAAATTTTTGGATGCTCTGAGGCACCAGTAAATATTGTTCAAATTTCCTAATAATTTCAGTGGATGATATTGGTAACTATAAGAAACTTTTGGGAGGGTGTCCCACCAAAAATAAAAAAAAAAATTTTTTCATCAATATTTTGGGACACCCTAGTGGTCAATTTGTGTTGATCTAAAAATGGTATACTTCTTGCTTGGGCGGCAGTCAGGATATACTAAATACCCATGCTTCATGTGCCTTTGGGATAGCAGGGCAAGGCAAGATCATTGGACAAGAGTGACATGGCCTGCAAGGGAAACCATGACGGTAGGTAAAGAAAATATCATCAACAAGCCATTGGTTGACAAAAATAAGATCATTCTCCCACCGGTTCATATCAAATTAGGTTTAATGAAGCACTTTGTTAAGGCTTTGGACAAATCTGGTAATTGCTTCAAGTATATTTGCAGATCATTCCCTGGATTGAGCATGGAGTAGCTGAAAGCTGGGATTTTTGACGGTCCTCAGATTCGAAAACTCATCAACGATCGAAATTTTACTAATTTCATGGATCACCTTGAAGCTTCTTCATGGAACAGTTTTGTTTCAGTTGTCAGGAACTTCTTAGGCAATAACAGAGCAGAGAACTATGAAGAACTGGTGCAAGATATGCTAGCTAACTTTGGAGCAAATATGAGCATCAAGGTACATTACCTGCACAGTCATTTAGACAAATTTCCAGGTAACCTTGGGGAATTCAGTGAGGAACAAGGCGTGAGGTTCCATTAGGATATGAGGGTGATGGAGGAGAGATATCAAGGAAAATGGGACATACATATGATGGCTGACTACTGTTGGAGCCTCGAGCGCAATTGACCCAACGACACACACAAAAGGAAGTCGAGAAAACAGCGATTTGCTAATGCATTACCATAGACAATTAACATATTAATTAATTAATTAGACATTATTAGTTTTCGAAATGAAGATGTTTTCTTCTATAACACTATTAAACATATTTTTGAACAAATTTCTGCATGACTATTAACAGTTTACTATTTACTATTCGTTAATATACTATTTTAATTCATGCAATTCTTGACGATTTTCAAACACGGTGCATACATTATTTAATTAATTTTAATTTTCTCGTAAAATAGAGCCAATCTAGCAAAAGCACTTACATATTCTAAATCAGCAAGGTTGACTTTGTATAAAATGATTCAAATATCATTGGCAATGAAATCACTTTTTACCAGTGATAGGATCTACAGAAACCTAATCGTATATATTATTCTTTAACACCCTGTCACTGCGACCAGTACAACAACAACCCAGAATCCCAACTGATTCATCTGCCGTACTGGTGTATAAAGTTTGAAAATCAGCAGTGTAAATTTTAAGTTATTATAGTTACCTATAAATTTTTTTCTTAATATAAGTTAAAATATAAATGGATCAGTTGCAGGATCTCCACACATTAGATTATTCCGTTTTTCCCTGGTGCCACACCGTAAAGCGCTATTGGGGTAAATTTTAAAGATACTCTATATTTGAATTATAAATGACCTACGTTTATTTTAATTTAAAAACAAAATTAAAACACAAAATAAAAAACTTTAATTTTATACAAAAGGGAGAGAAAAACTTGCTAAAACAATTCATATTTAAAAAACAAGCAATTTAAGTCTTTTCCGTTTCGGACAAAGGACATTTTAGAGCATTTTCGCCGGTTACGCCGAACGAAATCCGTATTTTTTTCCGTGTTTTGATAAATAGAGAGGGAAGTAATCATGTTGAATAACTGTTACAAAAATAAATAATGATTACGCCCCTTTGATTAGCTTTTATTATTTATATTTAAAATATAAGCCAAAAAAGTACCTAGGAAAGTCTTTTTTTTCGGCCCTGAGATGGCAGATCGCAAAACAGACTTTTGATGTACACTTGGCAGGCCAAGACCTACAAAATGATACAAACATCATGGGTCTAGGATTTATGGTTGCTGATATCTAGGGCGCTCCTTTGTTAATATAGCTTATATAGTAAAAAAAACGGTACATTACAAGCCTCCTTTTACGGCCCTCAGAGATCAGATCGCGAAACGGACAAAAGTCATTTCTTGGCAGGCCAAGACCTACAAAATGATATATACATCATGGGTCTAGGACTTATGGTTGTTGAGATCTAGGGTGATGACGGACAGACAGATAGACAGACAGACAGACAGACAGACAGTCAAAACGGGGACAAAAGAGCTTTTTTTTCGAAAATGCTCTAAAAAATGAAATGGCATGTTAAGCATTAAAACGATTGAAAAGAATTCAAGAAAAAAATGCTTTTCTAGCTTTTGCATAGGCAAACTCTTCAATTACTTCACTCAGATCCAAATCTTCTGCAATCGTTTTCTCTATAGATATTGTAGCTAAACCAACCGAACGATCCTGAAACATGGTAAAACGAAGATATGTTTTTTATGAGTTTGAGCTTCGAAAAGCTTCTCTCTGCACTCGCCACTGTTATCGGGAGTTTAAGCGAAATTCGCAATGCCAAGTACACATTCGGAAAAAGAGCAACCAAGCCCATTCCACATAGATAGTCTAATATAACTCTAGGCAACCACGCCCATTCCACATAGATGGTCTAATATAACTCTAGGCAACCAAGCCCATTCCACATAGATAATCTAATATAACTCTTGGCAACCAAGCCCATTCCACATAGATAATCTAATATAACTCTTGGCAACCAAGCCCATTCCACATAGATAGTCTAATATAACTCTAGGCAACCACGCCCATTCCACATAGATGGTCTAATATAACTCTAGGCAACCAAGCCCATTCCACATAGATAGTCTAATATAACTCTAGGCAACCACGCCCATTCCACATAGATGGTCTAATATAACTCTAGGCAACCAAGCCCATTCCACATAGATAATCTAATATAACGCTTGGCAACCAAGCCCATTCCACATAGATAGTCTAATATAACTCTGGGCAACCAAGGCCATTCCACATAGATAGTCTAATATAACTCTAGGACTTGATTTTTCTGTAATTCTCCTTGATAAATCAAATTTCATCGCACAGTTCTGTTGCATTCATGTCTGCTGAATCTTCGTTTTCAGATGTTAAAGCTAATTGAAGGTCCAGGCAATCTTTGAAAACCTTTTATCAAATTTCTTTAGTTTTTTAATGACATACAAAAAATCCAAATAAATCGCTATGAGATGTAAACTGCATAAGTCGATCATTAACTGATTGAATTGCAGTATCCAATATCTAGTTTAAAAAATTTACTCTGAAATTCATTTCTGGCTCGAGAATTGGATCGTCTGAAACTTGATAGTCAAATTGCCTCTTTCTTAGTCGAGATCTTATTTGTATTTCCGTAGGTAAATTGCACTCAATACCAAATTCTTCATCCAATGATTTAGCTGTTGTAATTTCTTTGGCAAAACCTTCATCCGTTCTATAATTCTGGAGCATAGTTTTAGTTGCAGTCAATTGTTGAATTGATTTGTTTAAATCAAGATCTTTTCTTGAAATGTTTTTGCTAGATATATTGATCTCAAATAAAACATCATACCAAATCGCTAATGAACAAAATAAACTTGAAATCGAGCATTTTTTGTGCAATTCCCTTAGCTTCTGCACGGGACAGGGTTCCACGTGGTCCAGAAAGTGAAATGTCATCAGCAATTGAAACGAGTGCATTGTAAATTTCAACTGTTTAATATCGAATTGCCTTCACAGCATTAACTCGACTTTCCCAGCGTGTTGCGCATAACTTTTTAACAGTTAAACCTGCTGCCTCTTTGTTTTTGACATATAACAATACATTCCAGCGATGTGTTGATGCAGAAAAAAGGTGTATATATTTTGAATTACCTTAAAAAACCGTACTGCTTCCAAACAACAGTTTACGACATCATTCACCACCAAATGCACATTACATGGGACATAAAGGGCTCTGCGATTTAGCTCTTTAACTCTTGCTTTGACACCATTATGTATTCCCCGCATGTTCGCTCCGTTATCGTAGCCTTGTCCCCTCATATCATATAGACAAATACCCGAATCTGACAGTTCTTTTAGTAAAATTTCCACCATACTTGCACCTGTAGATTTTTCAAGTTCTACGAATACAATGAAGTGTTCATTGATAGAAACTTCTGAAGGTTTGTCATTTGTCGATTCATTTGCTGTAACAAGTCTAACAATCATTGTCATCTGTTCTTTGTGATTGACATCTGGTGTGTAATTGAGGACTATAGCGTAATATTTTTGCATTTTGGATCATTTATCATTTTCTGTTTTACCTTCTTACTCAACAGTTGAATGCTCTCATTCTGAATATTTTTTCCTAAATAATGGTCATGAATTTCATCTGATTTTAATTTTTTTTTTATGTTCTTTCATTACCGGATCCAAGTCTGCAATAACTTTAACAAATTTCAAACAGTTTCCATTATGAGGTGTAGACCTATATAACCGATCAGACTGCCCTCTCGGGGGTACATTTTGAACTTCATGTACTCTGACCAAAGATATTATTCTTTCTAATACATCCTTCCAGTGTTTCGCTTCACAATTTATAAGGCGCTGATTCACGTCATCAATAGTTTTATTATTTGTTATCCTCATTTTTAGTTCTTTCCAATCATGATAACTGGATAAATGATCTGGAGATTTTTCATGATGCTGCAATATACTTGACATATTTTCCCAGATTTACTCCTGTTATATATTCTGCAACAAAAACAATATACCTTATCTACTGACGTAGAATACATCAACCATTTCCTTTTTAAAGTTTCTCCGTTAGCCAGTTTGTGTGTATAGAGGTAATTAGAAAATTGTCTCCCACTTTCATCTTTTGGATAACCAGACTCAAATTTTATCTGCTTTAAATCATGCTGAATAAGAAAACAACGAATATTATCACTTATATCTGTCCATATAGCAGGATCATCCATTATATCTGGATCTAATTTTGTTAAATGCAAAAGAAGAAAGTAATTTTGAAAATAGTGATTTCATAATAGTGATGTAATAAATTAAGATAGAGCGTTAATCCACGTGACTTATTTATTGTCGCCATTCTAAGCAATTTTGTGCTCTTTTTTAATTCTACACTTTCTCAAATTCATTTTTAATTTTTATTTTTTTTTATTTTATTTTGCTGGAATTTGCCTCTCCTTGAAATAATGCCGCTCTAGGCAGCTGCCTATATCGCTTATACCTAAAGCCGGCACTGCATAGAGGATATCCCAAGTGATGAATTATTGTTTTATTTATTTCTGCTATATGCGCAGATGACTTCCGGCAAAGGACGTCATAGATTATTTATATCGACGGCTTTCTCGGAAGTCGTTTATTTGTAGCGACGGATTCGCCACACGCCCGAACGGACAACAAGATAGCTACTTTATTAGTATGACACGAGCATCCTTCCACTAATTTTATAACAGTATCCAACATCCTCTGCCATAATAGCTAACAAGCAATACTGCTAGTGAATTATTTAAATACATAATAATCTGCAATATGATAAATGGATAAAATAAAAAATTTTACATTATAAATTATAACTAGCCGTCCCGCGGCGTAGCAAACGCCAACTTACCAATCAATATAATTATGACTGTAATTATATTTTTAAATAAGCAATCAAACAAAATAACAGGCTGACCCTCAATCAACCCCTATCCCCAGCACACTATAGTGTTATTATCAACCCAGCTTAGTTTCTTTTGTGTAACCTTCATCCTACAGTACCTACACTATTCAGTACAGATAGATGTTGAGTAATGCGTACATATTCTGAAACAGTTACCATTTGTTTGTAATCTATATTAATACACCATTTTTAGAGCATTTTCAAAAAAAATGCTCTATTGTCCCCGTTTTGTCTGTCTGTCCGTCATCACCCTAGATCTCAACAACCATAAGTCCTAGACCCATGATGTATATATCATTGTGTATGTCTTGGCCTGCCATGTGTGCAGCAAAAGTCCATTTCGAGATCTGACCTCTGAGGGCCGAAAAAGAGGGCGTTTTAAGTAACGTTTTCTACTATATAAGCTATATTAATAAAGGAGCGCCCTATATCTCAGCAACCATAAGTCCTAGACCCATGAGGCAAGGACCACATATTGTAGGTCTTGGCCTACCAAGTGTACATCAAAAGTTCATTTCGCGATCTGACCTCTCAGGGCCGAACATAAGAGTTTTTAAGTACCGTATTTGCTTATATTTTAAATATAAATAATAAAAGCTAATCAAAGGGGCGTAATCATTATTTATCTTTTAACAGTTATTCAACATGATTACTTCCCTCTCTATTTAGCAAAATCTATGGCTGTAACCGGGAAAAAATACGGATTTCGTCCGGCGTAACGGTAGCCACTGCGTACACAAAAATGCTCTAAAATGTCCTTTGTCCGAAACGGCAAAGACTTAAATTGCTTGTTTTTCTCAAAGTGGAAATAGTTCAATATTACATTATTCTTCACACATAATTGTATTTTTAAATGTGTTTGTTTGTTGTTGTTTTTTTGTTTGTTTGTTTTTTTTTTGGGGGGGGGTGTAAATGATGGTATTGTGTGAACTGGTTTACAATGAGAACTCAATTCATGTCCATGGCTCATATGATTTATTGACGACACAATAACATATAAACAGAATAAATCCAATGAATAATACTTGTTAACAACGAACTTAACTGATCAACTAAATCTTCTGATATGTACTTAAATACTCTCTCAACTTCTAAACTCAAATGACTTCACCGACTCGATTGACTCAATTCTCTCTTCTTCTCAACTGAACATCGTCTTTATATAATTTCCTTCCATCCAACTCGAACATTCCACATCGCTCTGTCTCTCACTCATTTAGTCAATACAATTTACAAATAAACAATATATTTATCTTCTATAAATATCTAGAATAATAAACAACATATTTATTTTCTATAAACATCTCGAATCTTGACCCCGTGACCACATGTTGACCTGGTTGGCCAAGCTCCAAAGATACACACACACCTGTGTGCGTAGTACTCATAACTATACCATGACACCTCCCCCCATTTCCTTAAAAAAAATGTTATACATTTTTTTTCTTAAACGAAATTTAGGTGAATATATAGTGTCAAAAATATGTACATATACAATGTATACAATCTTGTGATTCAACATCAAAATAAGAAGTACATGCAATCATAGATCAGATTGATATAAAATAAACAATGTGATATTTTACAATAGTCATTTTAACTTAGGTCAATCTAGATAATATATCTGGTTGTGTACATCAACATTTGTATTATCGGTTACAATGATGTTTACTTCATTCACACTGTTAAAATCTTTTCCTTTTTGTTCTGGATTCTTGGCTATTTTTCTCAAATTATCTATATGGAATGTGAGTTTTCTCCCTTTTATTTCTACTACATAATTAACTTCTGAATTTTTTTCAACAATTTTATGTGGTCCTTGCCAAGTGTTACCAAAATGACCTTTTTCTGGTAGAAGTACATAGACCTTATCACCAACTTCGAGTTCTCTGAGGTATCTATTTTTGTTGTTTATGTTTCTATGTTTAGTGCTGTTTTGAATTGTGCACTTCTCTACTATTTTGTTAGCGTTGATTATCATTTCTTTGGTGTTGTTGACTATTTCATGTGGCGACATGTCATCTCTGTTTTGTGGACATACGTTCTCTATAAATAGTCTAAGTGGTCCTCTTGGATTTTTTCCAAACATTAATTCATACGGTGAGAAACCAGTTGATTCGTGTGGAATCTCTCTGTATGCGAACAGTACAAGAGGTAAATATTTATCCCATTCTTGTCCATATTCTTCAATTATCTTTCTTAACATTGTCTTTATTGTCTGATTTGCTCTTTCTATCATTCCATTCGCCTGTGGTCGATATCTGGCTGCAAATGTTTGTGTGACTTTTAGCATTTGCATAAACGATATTGTCATATGGGATTGGAATTGTGTACCGTTGTCTGACAATATGATTTCTGGAAATCCAAATATGGGGAAGACTTTTAATAAGGAATTGCATACTGATTCAGCTGTAATATCAACCAATGGTATGGCCTCTATCCATCTGGTCGCAAAGTCAATGATGGTTAGTAAAAATCTGTGTTTTCTGTTTGACATAACACACAATGGTCCGACTATATCAATGGCTATTTTTTTAAATGGCTCTGATGTTGTATCCATTTGTTGGAGTGGTGCTGTATGCTTTGGACCAATACTATTGTGTTTTTGACACAACGAACATGACTTGATAAATGATTTGATGTCTCTGAACATATTAGGCCAATAACATACATTTCTAATTCTTTTTAATGTTTTCTTGGGACCCATATGTCCTGCTAATGGAACAGAATGTGCTGTTTTTAGTACTTCTTCTGTCAAAGTAGTTGGGATTATTATCTGATCTGTATCGCTGTTTAGATTTGAGAACCTTCTCATCAGAATACCATCTCTGCAATAATATTTGATTTGTTGACTGTTACTAGTGCCTTGTTCACAGTGTTGAAAATATCGTTTCAAAGAAGTGTCGTCTCTCTGTAATTTACCTAACTCATCAGAGTTGATATATAAATATGGAGATAAAATATTTTGATTGTCGGAACTGAGTTCTTTGTCTTTATTTTGTTCTTTGATAGATGTCGATCTTGTCACAACGTTTATATGTTCAACTTGTGTTTGTTAAGCATTAGCTTTTGTAGTTAGTTTTTTAATGAGTTCATTTCTCATCAATTCATAATTATCTTTGTTCTTTAGAGCAATATTTTTTGCTAATCTGTGTCCTTTCATTTTATTTATCATAATTTGGGCTCTTTGCTGTTCCTTAACATTCTCTTGATCAGCAATTATATCTAATCCTTGTATGTAATCACCAATATCCTGTGTTCCATTCCAGTTGGACATATTGTTTAGTATTGAGCACGTGAAATCTTTGCTCTGTTTTGTTGTCTGTTCCGGTATGTTTTTTAATTCTTGCTGGGTATATATATCCTTCTTTTCCAACCATTCATGAAACATTTCTTGTGAATTATTGTCATTTATATTGGGAATATTTCCCACTATCAAGGAAGTAACTGGAGACGGCATTACTATGGCTTTCACATGTCCAGTTATCCATGGCGTGTCGATATGAATGTTGGCGGTCCTACATGTTATGACCTGTCCATTTCCCAGTTTTATGTCTTCTTTTTCATTAGTTAAGTGTTCTTCCTTAACTATTTTCTCATCAACCACTACAGATGTACAGCCTGTGTCTCTGAGACATAATACAGCCTGATTGTTAACAAAACAAGGATAGAATACCAGAGTGCCTTTGCTCTCTAATATTGTTGCAGCTGTGTTTTCCTTGTTTTCTTTTCTTAGTGGAGTTCTACCCCTTTCAGTTTGACATCTTTGAGGATTTATATTGGGTGATATCCTTCTTTGATAGGTGCTGCGTACCGGTGCTTCCATGCTATTTCTTCTACCATCCTGCGATTTGCCTCTCTGATATCTATTGTGGTAGTTTTTCTGTTCATTTTCTGGACCTCTTTGATATGTCCCCTTGTAGTAGTTGTTACGTTCAGCACGCCAGTAGTTTCTTGGAGGACTGTAATTGATTCCATATGCTCCTGTTCTGTTTTTATATGAATATGGATTTCCTCTTTTCCGATAAATACAGTCATATTGTAGATGCCCGACTCTCTGGCATATGTAACATGTTTTAGGCATCCTAGCCGGTAGACTTGAGTATCGTTGTTTATTATTGGCATGCATGACATTACATGATTTTTCTTGCACTGTATTAAACAAAGGTGTGTCTATATGACTATCTTTGAAGTCAGACATGGCAGATATGAGTTTTTCTTTACAGTGCACTTTGTTCTGTTTTATGTAAGTGTAAAGCTGCATGCTGCTGTGTGTCAAAATTTTGTCTACTAAGATTAATTCGATTATCTGCCTTGCATTATTATGATCAATTTCTGCCATTTTGAACCAATTAAGGAGATAACTTTCCAAATTGTTGACATATGCTTGCGGATGTTCATCAGCATTCATTAAAGTATTGTGGAACTTATTCCTGTAATGTTCCTCTGTTTTGTTATAATGTTGCAGTAATTATTTTTTTACAACATCATAGTCTTTAGCAGCTTCACCTTTGATATTGTTCAAAGCAGCTTGTGCTTCTTGGGTCATGGCTTCATAAAGATAAATTATCCAATCCTTTTTATCTATTTTGCTTATTGCAAACTGTGTCTCCATGACAGAAAAAAAATTGTCTATGTCACCATGTTTGCCGCTAAATGGTTGTATTCTTATTTTATGTTTTAAAGTTTGTGACTGAGTTGTCATTTTTGTTAAGTTCTCATCAATTGTGGGTCTTTTCATGGCATCAATTTCTGCCATTTTTAATGTAAATTCGTGTTTGCGGTCTAATTCTTCTTTTTCCGCCTGGCGTAAACGATCTTTTTCTTTTTCTTCTGCCTGGCGTAAACGATCTTTTTCTTTTTCTTCTGCCTGGCGTAAACGATCTTTTTCTTTTTCTTCTGCCTGGCGTAAACGATCTTTTTCTTCTTTTTCCTCTTGACGTAAACGATCTTTTTCTTCTTTTTCTTTTTGCATAATTCGGTCCTTTTCATCATTCAAGCAATCGCGAACATATTTCGCTAGCTGTGTTCCTTCCAGTCTTATTGCTCTTCCTAGCTCAAGGAATCCATGTTCTATAGTTTGTTTTACAATGATTTCAAGTGTGTAGCAATCAATCCAATGTACGAACTAAAATATTAATATTTTCAAATCTATATTAAAAATATTATAATAATGACATCAAAATAACAACATAAACAATGAACCATGAAATTATCTAGGACAAGATAAAAGAATGTTACAAGAGGAATACAAATATTAATAAACAATATATAACTCCAAAAAGACAATAAATTAATTCCTAATAGCAAATGAAATTAGCTAGTCTAATATTCATTTGAAAAATACATGTAACATGCATAAAAGAAAAATTAGTACACTGGAATCAGACACAAAGATTTTCAATTAAATTAAATTATCTCAAGTTAATACTAATTATGTCCCTTGTTTACTTGACCTTCTCCTTTGTTCTCGAATAAACTCCAATAAAACAGTTTACTACAGTTCCTGTACTATAAATAGTCCAGTCCAGCACAGTTATAAATAAACTTGAAAGTTCATGAAATTTCTGACCTGCTTCGTAAGAATTGTTTACAACAATGTTCCACTTGACTGCACACGTTAAGTGCGTATATTTTATTCAGGTCAATTTACTGTCCAGCGACGAATAAAATGAATGATACTATTATTCAACTCAATGTCTGCTCAAATTCTGTTTGATGTGTCCTCGGAGGCGGATTCACTATGTTGCTGGCCACCATGTAAATGAAGTATGTGGTTTAGCACGACCACCATGTAAATGATGTATGTGTGAACTGGTTTACAATGAGAACTCAATTCATGTCCATGGCTCATATGATTTATTGACGACACAATAACATATAAACAGAATAAATCCAATGAATAATACTTGTTAACAATGAACTTAACTGATCAACTAAATCTTCTGATATGTACTCAAATACTCTCTCAACTTCTGAACTCAAATGACTTCACTGACTCGATTGACTCAATTCTCCTCTTTCTCAACTGAAGATCGTCTTTATATAATTTTCTTCCATCCAACTCGAACATTCCACATCGCTCTGTCTCTCACTCATTTAGTCAATACAATTTACAAATAAACAACATATTTATCTTCTATAAATATCTAGAATAATAAACAACATATTTATTTTCTATAAACATCTCGAATCTTGACCCCGTGACCACATGTTGACCTGGTTGGCCAAGCTCCAAAGATACACACACACACCTGTGTGCGTAGTACTCATAACTATACCATGACAGGGGGGGGTTACAATAATCAGTTGAAATTATAATGTTAATTTATGTACAACATTCCCTCATTTCCCGCAGTTAAACTGATACAGAATTTACCGCGACCGGGGATAAATGAAATAGTTTCGTACTTAGAGCACATAAAACATGATTTAGACCAAACAATACTATTTTAAAAATTACTGGAGCCGTCTAGACATGAAATAGTATTATACAACCACCATTGTGCTCATATTGCTTAATATGTTTTACCAAATAAAAAGACAAAACGTCATATAAGAAATTAAAATAATCTGGTTTCATAAAAGAAATAAAAAACAACGCGCTTTCTGTGGAATTCCACAAATCTATAAATAGTCTTGCCGGCTGGTGAAAAATACTAGTTGTCGAACGTGGTAATACATCTCTCCCTTCTGAACCCAGCTAGAAACAGTCTCGCAGGCTGTGAAGTATTCGAGTCGTCTGCGCGTCGTTCTCGAAGTTGCTTTATATATATAGATAGATAGATAGCTACACTAGCCGTCCAACGGTGTAGCATACGCCGCCTTATCAATCAATATAATTACTGTAACGGGGGATAAATGAAAAGTTTCGTATTTAGAGCAAATAAAATCATGGTCAGGGGGCGAATATAGAAGGGGGGGGGGGCGTGCCCCCCTCTCAGTTGCCGCAAGTTTATGTAAGACATCATTAAATTATCGAAATATTTTTTGTTCTAAGACGGGCCGACGGACTATATTTTTAACATTTCAGTTTTGGCCCCCCTTCCCCCCCCCCCCCCCCGTTAAAGTTGTCTAGATCCGCTCCTGAACATGATTATGACCAAACAATACTATTTTAAAAATTACTGGCGCTGTCTAGACGTAAAATTGTATTGTACAACCACCATTGTGCTCGCATTGCTTAATATATTTCACTAAATAAAAGGACCAAACATCATATAAGAAATTAATTCAACGTTGAATGAATTCTCTTGACCCACTTTAATTAAACAATACGCTTACTGTGAAAAGTAATCAGAAAAAAAAAACAGGCTTGCTGTGACTTGCACTAGGGTAATAACAATTTTCATTATTTTTCGTAACCAACATGAAACCCCTTAAATTCGAGGAACAATTGTATGTAGATGACAGTAGCAACATTATTTTTTTATAATTGAAAAAAGTTCCCCCACCTTTTAATTTTTGTTTTCTCATATCGCGCAGTTTGACTATCAGTTTCAATTTCACACTGAATTTTTACATGACTTTCTAGACTGCTTTTAAGCACATTCCAGTCAGTTTTTCCATTTGTTTATAAACAAGGCATCTACCCTCATCTTCTAAACAGAATTGGGATCCAAGAATTCCATCTGTTGAAAAGCTAATCAATCTCACTGTCACGGGTTGTGACTAATATGTCGAAACTATCCCCTTACTCCAACCCTCAACGTAGTAGTATTACTAACGTTAAAATGTATATTAAACCATGTAGAATAATATAACGTTCCCACTCTCAAGTTCCCCACCCTTTTCACCCCCCCCCGTAATTGCGTCATAGACCAGTTGTTCAGCGGAACCTCCGCCGACTAACCCCAGTAGCGGTTAACAGAAACACGTTACATTCCACGCGGGGAGGTTTCCCTGGTCACTCGGCCCTGGTCAATTGCCGACAAAGGGATGGAGGTCTAGTTACTATTGTCTTTGTCTGCATGGCGTACTTCTCTCCCCCCCCCCATCTAGGCTCCACCCCCTAATTTGAAAGTTTGAATGAAGCAGATATTATATTTGATTGTCTAAGGGTCACGTGTGAAAAGCGATGTGGGGGGAATGAAAGATAGATTCAAGACATTCGACCGTGGGCTCTCGAGTGAGAGGGTCGATTAGTGAATAGAGATTCGACCGAGGGTCCTAGGGGTGACCGGTCGCAATTAGGTTGAGTGATAGCGAGCCTATTGATGCGTCTCTGAGTGAGAGAGAGAGACAGAGAGAATTAACTAGTGAAACGCATTTGTTCCCATCATTCATTTTATATTGGATTATTTGCTGCAGTTTGAATTATCTTTGCTAATGAGAAGTCACCAGATCCCCTGTTACGGACTGGTGCCTTTGTATAATAAATATTTGATTGTTGTCACACGACACTTGTTGGATTGATCATCGTGACTGGTTTTACGTCTAATTGTTGGTGAGACTGTGTGTGTGGCGGAAACGAAAAATACAAATACGAGTCAACCTTTGAGTCAGCCCTCATACCACTAGCAACAAGCCAGGGATACCCTCAAAGGGGACCTCAGCATCTGGGGACCCTTCTCGGGATCTTCAACATCTGGGAGGCTCGTCTCGGGATCGAACCTTCACCTGAAGGAGCGTTCTACAATAACCAGGCGGGGCCGAAAGATGATTCAACATAGACTCGGGGGGGGGAACTTAATCTCTGCCACAAGTCTTCAGGAGTCATACCGGACTCACCCAAGTCTTCAGGAGTCATACCGGACTCACCCAAGTCTTCAGGAGTCATACCGGACTCACCCAAGTCTTCAGGAGTCATACCGGACTCACCCAAGCCTTCAGGAGTCATACCGGACTCACCCAAGTCTTCAGGAGTCATACCGGACTCACCACGCGTACTCACGTAGTCCGACTGAAAGTACAGACGAAGTCAACAAGACAGAAAGGAAAAGCCGCACTGTTATCGGCGAATAAATAACATTTAGACTCTAGACTTTATGCACGTGTGTAAGATTGTTTACGGTGGAAGATATTTCGGATTCTGTTGAAAGGAGGGAGGAAGCGTCAAGGTAAGCCATTTTAATACACTTCTTTGATTGTGATCATTGGTGAGTGCTCTGACTGCGTGTTAAGCTGCACGGCGAGCTGTGTCTGGGTTAACCGTTACTCATTTTAGGCTCGTATTAACGTCACCAACCATCAAATCTATGGAGGAGTACTACAGTACTTCATAGGCTTGGGGTGCGATGTTAATACGGCCATAAAACACGCTAAATGCGAAAGGGATAGAGAGGTTGAGCTAGCTAGGCTTGATAGGGAAGCAGAAATTGAACGCGCTAAACACGATAAAGAGCTTGAGTTAGCTAGAATAGCGGCCGAGCAGAAGGCAGCTAAATTAGCATCTGAGGAGAGGGTGGCCCTAGCACGGTTAGAGAGGGAAGGGGGGCCGGCAAGGCCAACCCCAAGCAGTCAGTCAACGACATCCTCCAAACCCAAACTTTACGAGACGGACAATATAGACGCCTACATTCGTAGGTTTGAAAGAAACGCTCTGTCCGCGGGTTGGGAACGACATGAGTGGGCCCCCTGCTTGACATCACTGCTCACGGGACGGGTCCTGACGACAGCTACCCGCTTGACGGCTGACGAGTCAAATGACTTTGACTCATTGAAGGCTGCCCCCCTAAAGTCATACGACTATACGGAGGAAAGCTTTCGACGTAAGTTTAGGGGGGCCCATTTAGAAAGAGGGGAGACCTACCCCCTATTTGGTGCACGTCTAGCCGACCTCTTGACGAGGTGGGTTGAGCTCAGTGGGACAGAGCCGACCTTTGATGGTCTGATGGACCTCCTGCTCAGGGAGCAGTTGATGAACGGGGCCCCTAGTGGGCTACAGGTGTTCCTAAAGGAACGTAAGCCAGGGACATGGGACGAGATGCTCGCCCTGGCCGAAAATTACAGGGAAGCTCGCCACGGCAAGGGCCGCGAGTCTTCCCTAAATAGTGAAGGAGAGGCGGTTGAGGCCGAAAGGGCCCCAACAAGTGAGGTGGAGGACAGGAGGGAGGCTCCTAAAGATAGGGTGAGGGCCCCTGTAAACGGGAACAGGGTGTACAGCCACCCGACTAATGCTAAGTCGGTGTGCTACACGTGCGGGGCCCCAGGGCACCGCTCTGTTTCATGCAAGATGCAGAGAAATGCGCCCCTTGTTAGAGGGGTAGGGCCCATACCTATGGGGGCAGTAGTGGAAGTAGGAGCAGGGGAGAAAAACCTCCCAGTGATAGAGGGCCGCGTAAATGGCCTCAATGTTAAGGTCCTAAGGGACTCAGGTTGTTCAGGGGTCGCCGTGAAGGAGTCCCTGGTAGGAGAGGGAGTGATGACGGGTCGCTGGGCCCAATACAAATGTATTGACGGCACCGTTAGTGAGGCCCCAATAGCCACCATTTATGTAGACTCCGACTACTATCGGGGCCCTTTAGAGGCTATGGTCCTCCCAAATCCAATAGTGGATTTAATTATTGGTAACATAAAGGGTGCCAAGGCCCCTTGGTCTAATCCAGTAGACCACCGGGACCACCATCATGCCGATGAGGTCAAGGGGCCCAGGCATATGGATTCTAAGGGGAAGTTTAGGGGTCAAACCAAACGCACCAGGGGGTCGTGGTTTGATCATGTCGAGGGAGAGTCCAGGGGCCCAGTCAGGAGGGCAGGGAACCCATGGGGCTCTAAGTTGAAGGGTGAAACTAGGGGGAAGGTAGAAGGGCATAAGGGCTCATGGCGTGACAGACGGAGCAAGGGAGGTAGACAGACACCGACCCCGACGGTGGTAAATCCACGGACGGACGATTTTAGTAGAGACGGCGATATGACGGGGCGGATAAGCCTCAGGTTTTTTCCGGTCAGAGTAGACCTATTTTTAGACACCCCCCTAGGGCCACCAAACCTACCACCTCAGAAGAGGGGCCACCTCGGAGACGATCCCTTTCCCCTGAAAGACTGTTTACAACACGCCCCGCGAGTAGAAGTGGGCGCGGTAAAGCCGAGAGTGTAAACCATCAATTACGCGTAAACTACGGAGATTTTCCCAATGGGGAGGATTCGGGCCCTAATAAAGCTAGGCTATATATCCCCCCGTGTAAACGGGACAGGTTAGGTAGGGGCATATCTGAGGAGTCGGTGCCCAGCATAACTAGTCGACGGCTGCATGTCGGTTTGATCTCACTCACAAAGGGCCACTTAGAGAGGTTATTGGATGGCTTGCCTAGAGTGAGTGAATGTCGGGTGACTGTAGTTATGTCATTTATATTATTCATTTATGCATGGTTTCCTCTCTATTTCAGGTTTTATGTTGTAACGCTGTTGTATCTATCAATGTAAAGTCATCCCTGTAAAGGGAGACTATCTTGCTTACCCTATTACGTATCCAGTACCGCCATGTAGGCTTACTGATACAATCAATTTTGTTTTAAGTGCCACCTTTCGGAAGAAAGAGTGTTCACTATTTTTCTTTTTATTTATCTCTGGACCAACTTGTGTTGGCCAGACCTTATGTCCTGTTTATATTTGTGGGTTATTTAAGTATGTATGTTTTTACCCACTGGCCCTATCCATTATGTTGTGGTCGGGGTACTAAGATAAGTTTTCTTTGTGCTGTTATTCCAATGTGACCCTCCATTTGTCTGGGGTAGTTTTATACAAAGAGATTTAAAGATAGTTACAGGCACATATGCTTATGTATGACCCCGGGTTAATTCGCCCTTTGTTCTAGTCCTAACATATGGAAAGGACTCGTTTTTTTTATTTCTTTATTTGTTTTTTATTATAATTGGTTTATGTTGCTTATATTTTGGTTTATATTTTGACTACGGTGTCGTCACCCCTATAGTTTCGTTTGGGTTATGGGGTGATGTCACGGGTTGTGACTAATATGTCGAAACTATCCCCTTACTCCAATCCTTAACGTAGTAGTATTACTAACGTTAAGATGTATATTAAACCATGTAGAATAATATAACGTTCCCACTCTCAAGTTCCCCACCCTTTTCACCCCCCCCCCGTAATTGCGTCATAGACCAGTTGTTCAGCGGAACCTCCGCCAACGAACCACAGAAGCGGTTAACAGAAACACGTTACATTCCACGCGGGGAGGTTTCCCTGGTCACTCGGCCCTGGTCAATTGCCGACAAAGGGATGGAGGTCTAGTTACTATTGTCTTTGTCTGCATGGCGTACTTCTCTCCCCCCCCCCCATCTAGGCTCCACCCCCTAATTTGAAAGTTTGAATGAAGCAGATATTATATTTGATTGGCTAAGGGTCACGTGTGAAAAGCGATGTGGGGGGAATGAAAGATAGATTCAAGACATTCGACCGTGGGTTCTCGAGTGAGAGGGTCGATTAGTGAATAGAGATTCGACCGAGGGTCCTAGGGGTGACCGGTCGCAATTAGGCTGAGTGACAGCAAGCCTATTGATGCGTCTCTGAGTGAGAGAGAGAGACAGAGAGAATTAACTAGTGAAACGCATTTGTTCCCATCATTCATTTTATATTGGATTATTTGCTGCAGTTTGAATTATCTTTGCTTATGAGAAGTCACCAGATCCCCTGTTACGGACTGGTGCCTTTGTATAATAAATATTTGATTGTTGTCACACGACACTTGTTGGATTGATCATCGTGACTGGTTTTACGTCTAATTGTTGGTGAGACTGTGTGTGTGGCGGAAACGAAAAATACAAATACGAGTCAACCTTTGAGTCAGCCCTCATACCACTAGCAACAAGCCAGGGATACCCTCAAAGGGGACCTCAGCATCTGGGGACCCTTCTCGGGATCTTCAACACTCACATGGATGCCCACAAACCGTCAAATTCTTGGAAACTTCACTTTTCTGTACAATAGCCAGAAACGGCGACTGGATCGAATCAAAAATATTAATACGGATATAGAATTGCTCTTGAGGGAAATTCTAGACTTTCCACTATTATCCAGCGCCCTAATCAGAAAGAAAATCAATTGTCTGTTTGATTTATATGACAAAAACAAAAAGAAACCATTATTTGATGTCACCAACGTCAATGGAAAATGGAAAAGCAAGGAGGATAAAGAGCTCTACCAGAGGCAAGTTAAGAGTGGTGGAAAGATTGGTTATTCAATGGTCAAACAAGCCCCTTTAGAATCAATCCACCCAAGAAAACGAATCTGACTATCCAAAACTCAATCTCAAGCCAGCTCTTCTCAATCGCAACCTACACAAACACATACAACTGTCTCACAACCTACACAAACACATACAACTGTCTCACAACCTACACAAACACATACAACTGTCTCAGAATATTCGGATTCTGAAACCTCTGCTTCTTCACCCGACTCGACAACCTATTCTTCCACGTCATCTTCTGAATGCAAACCAAAATACCAAAGAGCAAGCACTACAACAGCGGGTTTGCTAGTACTGAAAAGAAACATTTCTACACATAAAGCACATGACGTTCTTGCAACCATTGCTGAACAGGATTATGATGTGCCGGTTCCAAGTCAGGTGGGTGTTTGGAAACGAGTAGTCTCTTAAGGACGGAAAATGAAAACCAAAAATTTTCAAAAACTTCAAAGCAAAGAACCCTGTTGTCTCCAGTTTGATGGTAAAAGAGTGCAAGGGGAAGAGTATCAAGTAGTTATGCTGAAAATATGACAACCGAAATAAAACCCGGTACTCTTAAATGAGATGTCTTGAGCAAGGGCTTTCAGAAGCCACAATATATTGACTGTCAGCACCATGTACTCGACCTCCTTCTGAAACATGTCATGAATTTTCTTATTCAAGAACCAACGAGCAAACCAGAACTCAACTATTCCTTCATTGACAAATTAACGCAAAACTATGCCACTCTTCAGGCTGATTACCACCTCGTTGTGACAGATGATGTTAGCACAGGCGAGAACCCTGGATGGCGAGATGATTTCAAGTTCTTTTTATGAATTATTTCAGGCATATCTTCATTACAAAACAACTTCACGTTGGCCTCGCATCAGCTGGAAGAAACTACCAAATTTACACTAGGCAAGATGGAACTCACATGCGATATATACTATTATAGTGGCGCAACAACCTCGCTCCTGCTTGCAACTTCATCTGCTATGAATGGGCAAATGCTTGATTTCATGTGCAACACTACAACAAAGCGTCCTTCAATGAACTGTTTACTTCACACATCAGGTTAAATTCAAAAACGTGCTGTAAAACTGATGGAGGAACTTCATGCGAAATCGAGAAAATTTGAATTTTTGAATCTGAAGTTCATATGAATCATGATATGAACACACATTTCTTGTACATTCTGTACATATTATTAACTGATCTGTATCTTATTAGGTAATAAAAGTTGATAAGTTATTATTATTACTCGTTTGAATTAAGCTAAAAAAAAACTTTTAGGAAAAAAAATATTTTTTCACTTTTTTCTTCCGAAAAAAGGGGAGGGGGGTTGGGGGGAACTTTTTTAAAAAAAATCAAAAATGCGATTGATATTCTTAAATTACACGTTAAATTTCCTCGATTGCAAGTGGTTTCATAAAAATATTGTTTTTGTTATCACCCTAACGTGCACCTCTCCCTATTGAACCCAGCTATTCTATAAATAGTCCTGCGCGTCGTTCTCGAAGATGTCTTTTATATATAGAGATAAATTATAATTATGTTTATGTCTAGTAGTTTATGTTTAATAACGGCATGCTCCAAAATCAGCAGCACGCCAGCACCAACTGTAATAACTCTTTTAACTGATTTCAACTTTTAAATTTAATCCCGTACACAATTGATGAAAAATGTGTGAAAATAATTGTTAGATATGAATGAGTAGTTGCGTCGTTAACAGATCGGTTACATCCAATAATAATTGATAGACATATACAGTGATACCTCAACATACGAGTGCCCTAACATACAAGGTTTTGAGAAACGAGCCGTCGAGCGAGTGATGTTTTGCTTTGAATTGCGAGAAATATTCGAGATACGAGCGGGTCGACCGGCTGCACACGACCTAGTTAACTGCGCCTCGTGCTTCTCGTATTTTCCCACGCTTCAGTTTTCCTCTCTGTCAAAGTATATTTGATAAGTCTACTCGCTTTTTGATGTTTTTCGTTACTTTACAGAGTACTCTATTGCATTCTTTTTATAACCATGTATTCAAAGAAAGTGAGTGGAAAGGATTTGTGCTCAGACGAAGCGTGAAATCATAGAAAATTATGAACAAGATGTGCGAGTGACTGAATTGGCGAGGAAGTACGGGCGAGGCAGTATTTGCGTAGCCAGGGATTTATTTACCCACGGGGATATCCCCGGCACTGAGAACTGTCATCCCCGACTCTGCTTTAGCTAATATATCCCCGGCTCTGCAGAAATCTTTTTCATCCCCGGACTGGTTTTTTCTTAAATCGAGCACTGGGCGTAGCTTGTACTGTGCTTAAACAGGAGGAGTCGGTAATGGGTATAATACACGCTAAGGACTAATTTCTGAGTTCCTCTTCCAATATCTCCTCTAACCTACACCCCCACCAGCAACTTTCGTAAATTCAAGTTGGCTAATGTTTCAAGTATATACACTAAAAAACGGTTTATTTCTTTACATTCTCTTTTATTGTGTTTTTATTTTCAAAACTGAACATTTATAAATACATTTTTCTTATTCCAAATACGTAGTAAAAACAACTGGGGTGGCATTTTGGGAGCTGGAACGGATTAATAAATTTTCAATTGATTTCTATTTTTAAAAAATGCTTTGAGATACGAGTAGATTGACTTACGAGCAACGTTACGGAACGAATTAAATTCGTATCTCGAGGTAAGGCTGTAAATGCTTCTAACATTATTATCATATTAAAATCATTAACCTTCAGGCGTCTTTTTTTGCATTTATCCTTGTACATTTATAATGTGGATTATTTCTCACGATGAATGTTATTGGGGACTGCGATCTAAACATTGATCATTTTTTATAATGTATTGAAAAATAAAGATTGCGGCTAATAATGGAATCAATGACCATTATCCCTGACCATATGAAGGGTTGAAAGATAACAACGCTATTCTAACTTGATATAATATGTGAACGGTCTGCAAGTGAGACGATGTATGAAATACGACTATTAGTTTTAAATTATGTAACTATTCCAATATAATTAATTCAAAACTTTTTTTTCTACAGGGAAAACATATACCAACGGAATTAGAGAAAGAAATAATCATTAAAATAGGAAGTACAACATGTAGAGTTTTAGATGTAAACAAACACAGAATAGTCTGTCGTGCAAATGAAAGAGCTGCATCAATTAAAAAAATTGAGACTGTAATTATTAAAATGGGATATTTTCGCCAAGATCTAGGATATTTAAAAGTAGACCTCGAAGAACCAGGATATTTAAAAGTAGACCTCGAAGAACCAGGCAATGATCTAAATAAGAAATATCTTTTCATCGGAGTAGCAACATTCCTTTCTTTGATTGTGACTGGTATTCTACTTAATAGAGTCATTGTCGTGAAACTTAAAAAAATGAGACAACTTTTGGGTAAATTTATTCTCTTTTAATATGTTATTATTTACGCATGACAACTTAAGAAAAATATATGTATCAATGAATCTATCTTTTTTCTTTTGTCGGTCTCAAATATATAACTCAATTTATACAATTTTCTTCAAGGATTAAACCCTGTCAAATATCTTTTTTTTTTCGTCACAGTTATATTAACTGAGATTTTAGCGAAACAAATTATGCACTTAGTCTTAAGTATTCGAAAAATAAGTAACAGTCGGCTGTCTTGGAAACAGAGGCCAACTTGAAAAATCACGGACTTTATTATAATGTAAAAATGTTAGGCTTTCAACAAAAGGTATATTAAACACAATGTACATCATTGTTTTGGAAAGTATGAAGCTGTGTACGTTCACTAGGACTGTCACATGTTTATTGTGCGTTGCAGTCTTGAATCCCCTCTTTCAGCTTCCTAAAATGTCTAGAAATTGTCCCACCATTCCCAGTTTCCTGACAAACTACGTAGTTCTTCCTACAATATTATACTGTCAAGTCTTTTTAGTCCATTTTTACTTGATATCAATGTATATTTTTTTTAATTTTATATTTTAAATGTGTTATTTCTAACTTTGCTAAGTAGTGTATAAATTAAAGTATGACTTTTAATGTAAAGCGAAAAACGACATCATTAATTTAAATATATTCTTTTTTTTTATTTTTTGTTTTTACTTTAAATTTCCACTTTTTAATTACCTAACACCGTAGATATACTCAAACTGTTACGTCTCGCGACCCACTATAAAAACTTTCTTTTTGGTTTTGAGACCAAAGAGAATACAAGCGACATTAAATTGTTGAAACAGATTTACCCTTTCAACTTTCAAATTAGCATTTCGTTTTGTAACATACAGAGAATGAGAGTTGTAACTTACATTATAGATCATTTGATACATAAATGAAGATATTGTTCCGAGCCACTTGAAATCCCTGGGACAGACCGATGGGATAATAACATGCATTGAGGACCACTGTGGTCACCATCAATTTAGAAATAATAAGAACATCGCTCAAACTTTTTTACGTGTAAGGTAGTGTCACTTTTATAAACATTAAAAACATAAAATTTTCAATTTTAAAAAAAAAATTATTTATAAATTACTCAGAAAACAACTCATGTACTCTTCCCGACACCTAACAACTATTAAGGGGAGGGGGAGGCTGTGATCCACGGTCGTAAGTGCAGTATGCGACCGTTCAAATAGTTGTCCGCTCTTTGTAAATAAAGATAAAAAAAATGAATGAACTGCGAAAAAACTCAATACACATGGCGTCACAAACTGGGGCTGAATATTGTTTACATGCCACCTTCACATAGCACACACACATTCAGCCATCGGGGCGGGGAGGGAGTATATCGACTGTCCGTTTAACTAAATGTAATTATTAACTTTACAATCATTTGCATTTAGTCGCCTAAGTGCTGCCAACTAGCAAACGTTATAACAAGACCTGTGTGACTAGTGGCTTTCTGGTAGTGTTCCTGATTCAATGAAAAAAGTTTCTTGAAGTCTTATCAATCGTTCACTGTCCACTTTCCTCTTTGGCTTGAATTGACTACCAAATATCCAAATACAGAAATGGGAAAAAAAAACACATTTATGTTCTCACTTTACACGGGTATTAAGGTGCATCACCAAAAAAAAATTTTTATAATTGATCTGTCTGCTATTTAAATGTGTTCCATTGATCAAAAAAAGCATTGTGTAAAAAAATAAAAAATATTTGACAATATTTAGAGGTCCCCCGGACTTCAACAAAGTTTGCATAATTAAGCGAAAACTAGATAAAACCATCCTTCTTGTAAAGTCTTACAGACTTACATACAAAAAGTGAAGCGCTATATAAATTGTTTTATAGTCTTTGGTTCTATAATGTTTGGTAGCTATGATCGATTTTGATAAGCAGTTGTGCTAGAAATAAAATTTAAAATTCACATTTTATTAGCAAAAACAACACTTTTCCTTATCGCATATTGATGACCAAGGCAAGCATTTTAATTTCTTTATTTATATTATTTTAATTTCTGATACACACGACCTATAAAATCAGAACATGGAAATGATATGAAAAACAACAATAAAATGTTTACACCTTCTAAGAAAATGTTGGCTGACCCTGAATCAAGTTAATGCTTTCTACGAAAAAGCAAACATTCCAATGGTGACAGAGAGAAGATTGTTCAGCTTCTTGATGAATACAATAAACTTCGTTCAATTGATAAAAGTCGCCGAAACACACCAGCCACCAAACGTAAACTGGAACAAATGAAATCTATGTTGGCAAAAACTTTTCAACTGTGGCCACCAAATGTCGAGACTATTATCAAGAATGCAGAAGATCTTGGATTCTTGAGATCTATGAAAGGAGACAGGTCTTCCAGCTTTGGATCATTTGACAAAATACTTGCAAAAAAAGTCGCTTGACGCCATTCACGAGATGTCGCAACATTGGAACGTCAGAAACGCGCAAGAGAAGAAAATGCAGCATGTTCAACGATATCAGTGCCTTCCAGCGAGGATAGCAGTGACGAACCCGATGATTCTACTCCTAAATCTGAAGATAATATTGAGTTTGTTGATAACTGTTTGGATGATATAATGCCATTGCAAAAGCGAAGAAAGCCAACAGGAGCTCAACAGGAGCTTTAGTATTTGTACCTCCAGATGTTTTAAGCCGACCAAATCTTGTGTCACTAGCGACAAGATTAAAGATTACACCAACACAGCAGGCAGCTTTCACACAATGCCTTATTAGCGAGTCTGAGGGTGATGTATCTATGGTGGCTTCTTCCTATGCCACTGCAGATCGTTCACGTCGCAAAGTTGTAAGTGAGATATCTACAAGGATCCACGACTCCTGGGAACCACCCAAACTCTGCACTCTCCACTGGGATGGCAAACTTACACCTTCTCTAAAAAAATCATCGTGTCACTGAAGAACGCATAACAGTTGTTGTCGGTGATGCAAAGCAATTGAAACTTCTAAGAGTGCCAAATTATGCAAAGGCAACAAAGAAACCCGTTGGTGAAATAATTGCAGAATTAACCATGAAGCTAATGACAGAGTGGCATTGTAATGATTGTATCGTTAATATTACATTCGACACAACAAGATCAAACACTGGTCATCAGACTGCTGCCTGCATTGCCATACAAAATATCCTGCGACGTGCTCTTCTGTGGTCAGGTTGATCTACAGCTCTACAAGCGACTTTTGGATTACAACGATGTCAACAGAGACATATCCAAGTCAGAAATCCGTACCCTAAATAGGCATCTGTGGTACCTCACTGCTGAAATGATCCCACTTGCTCTGTTCAGCAATGAAGTACCTGTGTTGGAAAAGCGAGCTCTAGCAGATGCTCTGCTAAGGCTTCGACCAGTGGTTGCCCTCCAAACTCCACAGAATCGATTTGAAAATGGTTGGGGAAAACCACGATTCCAATCAATTGATTCTAAAACTCGGTTGTGTGATCTGGCTGGAGTTGACTCGTGGTTTACTATATACAGACTTCAACTGGACACAGGATTCCTCTAACTGCCTGTTGATGATTGGTGCCAAACAGCTTCTTACATTGCCAGTACAGAAAATGTTGCTGCTATTAACGTTGTTAACGATTGTGCCGAGAGAGGGGTGAAACTGGCATCTGACTTTGTTGAAGCAGCGCGAACGGATGAACATTTTCAAAACATTCTTCAATTGGTAGAAATGGACCGCAAAAACATCTCAAATGTGCGTAAACCTTACTGATGTGCAATAGTGTAGCACTGGATTAAATGCAACAGTAATAAATAATTTAATACTTTAATGTAATTTTTATATAGGCTAGAATAAACTTTTTTTTTCTTTACATGTTTTGTGATTTCTTGGGGGGGGGGGGGGAGGGGCGACCTCTAAATCAACTCTGATTTGAAAAATATTTTACACAAGTTATTATTAATGATATTAGAACACATTAGAAACATAGACAGCTCAAAAACAAACAATCAATTTTGTCCTCTATTGTGGTGATGCACCCTAACGGGTATCGTCCCTTGATACTAGGAAGTCCACTTGTTTTTATAATTGCAATGTGTAACTAGCTTCCAATTGTTATGTTTCAACTAGGGAGCGACCGATAATCGGATCGGTATCGGTAACGGACCGATATTTGCACTATCGGTTAATATCGGATCAGCCGATTGTTGTAGGGAGCGACCGATAGTCGAACCGATATTGGCACTATGGGTTAACTATCGGACCGGCCGTTTTTTGGCTGCCGATACATTGTTTTTTTTTTCACAATAGAGTTGTGAAAAAAAATCAGTAAATAACCCAATTCTATAACCAGATCAGACAAGATTTAAAAAAAAGGAAAAAAAAAACCCGTACACAGAAATTGTCACGTCTACATCAGAAATATGACCTTGAAACAATAGGATTGGCATTTCTTAATTCTAATGTATGACCTTGAATGATACAATTAGTGAACATCTGTGTGTATTTTTTTTTGGGATGGGAAGTTGGGGGGGGGGGTAAACAAGACACGCGTGGGCGAAGTGTTACAAAATATGTGAACATGGGTTGACATACGTCATACAGCACGACAAAAACACGTGTTTGGCATTGTTGTTACTTAAGGGGCTGTCTATTAATTACGTCAACAAAATAGGGTGGGGGTCAGTACATTTTTGACTATTGTTGACAAGGGGGAGGGGGGGAGGTCAAGAAAAGTTGACGTCAACAATGTTACATTTTTAAACTTAATATAATTACTTAATAAATAGGAAAATTAAGCAGCGTTTGTAGTTCTGTGTTACACACTCGCTTAACATTCAGTATTTTAATTAAACTAACTATACTCCTACTAATTTTGCCACATAAACATTTTGGAAGCCACCTTTTTTAGGGGGGGGGGGTAATCAAATGTTGATATAATTTTATAGGGGGGTCTCTGGAAGTTTGACAAGTTGTTGACAAGGGGGAGGGGGGAAGTAAAAATCGCCAAAAAATTGTTGACATAAATAATGGACAGCCCCTAAAAAGAAAATATCGGTATCGGTAAAAATGCTGGGGGAAAATATCGGTATCGGACTATCGGTAAAAAGGCATATCGGTCGCTCCCTAGTTTCAACTGCTTATATCTAAAGACTATAAAAAAAACGACAACCTTTCGCACAATCTTTGATTGTATGACCATAGTTCAGACAAATTTCTTATTTAGAAACAAGGAATTGTATATATTTTCATTCAAGCAGTCTAATAAAAAAAAACATGAGCATAATAAATAGACAAAGACAGTCGAAAATCACTTTAAAAATTTCAGAAATTATTAGCTTTCAAACATTTGCGAGTGTAATGCAAATTGCGTTCTGGAAAAAGCCCCCAAATATAGTCTCCCATCATGTTTTCGTTATACTGTCCTTGGTAATGACGTTCAAAGTTCAATATATCTTGATGAAAGCAATCGCCTTGCTTCTCTGAATAAGATCCCACGTTCTACTTAAATGTGTCAAGATAAGCGTCAATGAAATGGACTTCGAGAGAAATACTGCATCTCAGTTTGGCGTAATTCTTTATGAGAGTCTGAACCAACTTAACATAGTTCTCAGCCCTGAGATTACATAGGAAACTGTTCAAGGTCTTTTTCTTCTTCCTGTTCAGCAGCTTGGTGAACTCGTCACATTCTATGATCTTCTTGATCTACGGCCCGATGAAGATACCAGCCTTGACCTTTACCTCAGTCAACTTTGGAAAAAGATCTTGGAGGTACCTGAAAGCTGCTGACTTCTTAGGTTCGTGACACCGCCTTGAAGGCCCGTCAGGAATGACATCATTATGAAGTCCCCGATGATGTTCTATACATAGTAGTCGTTTTTCAAGGTACTCAGCAACATCTTTACACTGGTTTAGTCCTTTTTGAGATGCACAGAGTGAGCCACAGTGAGACGGGTAGTTGTTTCCGTTGTGAAGCAGCATTGCTTTGAGGCTCCGGTATGAAATGTCTATGAATTGGCATCACTCACTCAGGTTACAGGTGTTATATGTAGCTTCAATAGACCGGCCATACTGTTGCAGAAACGTAGACCATCTTGCCGACTGAGAAGTTGGATGATGTTTGATGACGCTTTCCCTGATCAGTGACTAGCCCGCATTCATCTAACAAGTTCCACTGCGTGTGCCTGGATGTCAGAAGCTCAGCATTGGACTTGGTAAGACCAAAGTCTCTGACTAGATCGTTGACGTCTTTTAGATTAGGGAAGTGTTACCTTCTCTCCTCAACTGCATCTGTGAGATCGTAGTCTGGATCTCCAATATCTTCCTTGCTGTCTGACTTGGCTTTAAGATGGCTGATTGGGAACAGGTAGCTCAGAGCAGTGCGGTACTTGGGCAATGGAAGAAGGAATGTCCGGATAAACGATTTGATGTGCACTCTTGCCTTGCGACATTACGTAGGATCCACCATGCAGACGTAGCAGTTGCTTGAGAGCGGGTTAGCAAACTTCACGGCTCATTTTTTCTCTCCTGTAACCGGTGGGCATGCCGATTAATGCCTTGTGTGCTCCCAATCTTACGACATGCTTTCATAGAATACTTTCTGGCTTTTTTCTTAATAAAATGTCCACACACGTAACAAGTTCATCTGCTGGGTGCTAACAACCTCATGATGTCATCTAGATCAATAATTTATCTTTAACTGTGATTTATTATTATCTTTTCAGCAATTTAATTAACCGAAATGTTAAAAGAGTTACCTGTACTTTTATACTTGTATGACAACTATTGGATAGTACTAGAAAAAAATTAGAATTTAGACTTTAAATAAACGTAAAAATAACAATAGCGCTAGCTATTTAATAACTCACGTTATATTTGACATAAATAACTACAAAGTTGCTAACTTAAATATATGTTGATGGGTTCTATTAAGTGAGTCAAAAAAAACGCACGGAATGATTCTTGGAAAAAATGATTTGGAGTACCTACTACCAGGGCTTGATTTACCGCCTGGGATGCCGGGGATAGCCCCGGAACTAAGAACTGTTATCTCTGGCTGTGTTTAAGCTAATATATCCCTGCCGGGGATCAAACCGTAGACATTTATCCCCGGCTCTGCATTTTTTTTCATCCCCGGCTCTGGTTTTTACTTAAATCGAGGTCTGTCTATTACCAGGAATAATGAGGACAAATAAACAAAATAAATTGATGAATTCAAAAGCCATTTCGGCATATAACAAAATAATAATTTTTCCAAGGGATTTTGTTCCCACGGAATCAGGCCAAATAAATTATTTGATGCGATCTGTCTGAACTCCCCAATAACTTTTATCTAACTCTTTCTCCTTGGAACTATCTTTTTTTTAAGCTTGGCACCCCACAACCAGGGTTGTTAGTATCGAAGTATCGGTATCGGCCAATACAGTATCGGCGATACGTTTTTAGTATTGTTTGCTTTATTGTCGATCCTTTTTGTATGAAGTATTGATTTGTGTATCGCCGATACATTTTAAACGAATAGTTTTCGATACTCAATACCAATACTTTTCTATCGGTATTTTTAGAATGTATTGTAACAAACTCTAACAAAAAAATTACTTTGTATCTTAAAATATTCAAAATGAAAAAAAATATATAATTCATAAACCCAATAGAATAACCCCACTATTTGTAGGTTTATCAGTTTTTAAACACAAGCAAAAATTAAGCCTGTAAAAACAGGACGTTTTAGATCATTTTCATGTATAAATAAAGAGGGAAGTAAGTCATGTTTAATAATTGTTAAAAAAATAAATAATGATTACGCTCCTTTGTTTAGCTTATAATCTATATATAATATATAAGCCCCTTAGAAACCCTGAATCCCGGCCCTGAGAGGTCATATCGCGAAATGGACTTTTGATGCACACATGGCAGGCTAAGACCTACAAAATGATATATACATCACGGGTCTAGGACTTATGGTTGTTGAGATCTAGGGTGATGACGGAAAGACAGACAGACAGACAGATAAAACGGGGACAATAGAGCATTTGTTTTTTCGAAAATGCTCTAAAAATCAAAATATCACAATTGTACTGTTCATACAATTCAGAAAAAAAAATGCAGAAAAACATTAGCGATTTTTATACATTGTTTTAAAAGTAATCTACATATATTCAACCACTACTAGTAATCATAGCCATCAACTCTACCAAATATTAACAACACCCACCTCCTCACAAATACAAACACGGTTAGCGAGTTGAAGGAAAATTTTAATTTTAATTCTCTTTTTGAAGATTTTCCTTTGCGCGCCGATATCTATAAATGTTATTCTTATATTCTTCATTCATTTCTTTCTATCAACTATGTGTTTAATGTTTCAATGAACGACAGAAATGAAAACTTTATTTCATTTTTGATCGATCTGTCAGTTACATAAAAACTTTAAAAACTGGCACTTTTTATATTTTAAATATTTTTTTTCTTAAAAGTATTGGTATTGTATTGGTATCGATTTTGGCAATACATTTTTACTTGAGTATTTGTATTGGTATTGGCGATACTCTTTTCATGAAGTATTGGTATTGACAATACAATTTAAGAGTATGTTAACAACCCTGCCCACAACTTACATTATCGTCCCTTTTATAGACATGCCAGCATGATTACACAGCTTCCTGCCAAAACTATAGTTCAATGCTACTGTGTGGGTATAGTCCCGCCAAACCAATAGTGAATGATACGATTCCATCACTCGTATTAATACATGCTTGACCTCACAAAAACCAGGTCACAAACACCTAACATACAAAGTGGAACAACACCATAATCAAACAATGGGTTAATAAAAGTTTTGTTTTATTTTAATATTTTCTTTGTGGCACTTGGTGCATTAAATTTTTTCAAAGGATTTTTTTTTCTAACTAAAAGTAACAAGCAAAAATTGTGCTAAAGTTCAATTAAAAATCATCAAATGTTCACCGATAAAGGTTCACTCTGGACAGAATTCAATTAGAATAAGCCTCCAAATAAAATTTTTCATTCTCAAAATAGCAACCTTTACACTCTATGTGGGTTAAATATTTATTTTATCTACTGTTATCTTGTCGTTTTGCAAATTTTCAGACGATAAACGTCCAACATTGGAAAGTATTTTACATTCTGTTGTGGACAAAAAGAAACTGAAAAATGTTGACCAACTTATTCTCAACCCTAAGGATATAACTTTAGGAAATTTAATTGGTTCAGGTAAATGTGACATTTCTAAAAATAAATTTATTGTACAAATTATGTTGGCAGAAAATAAAAATATTCGAAAAAAACAATTAAAATTGTGTATCAGTTGAGTAAATTGAAGAAAAAAATTAAAATTGTGTATCAGTTGAGTAAATTGAAAAAAAAAATTAAAATTGTGTATCAGTTGAGTAAATTGAAAAAAAAAATTAGAATTGTGTATCAGTTGAGTAAATTGAGAATAAAAAAATTAAAACTGTGTATCAGTTGAGTAAATTTAAAAAAAAAAATTAAAATTGTGTATCAGTTGAGTAAATTGAAAATAAAAAATTATTTTAAGGGTCCCGGGTTTGAGTCTTGTTGAAAACCTCACAGTTTGTTGAGGTTCATTTGAAGTAAAACAAGATGTGTATCGAACATTATTGCGAAGTAAATTTCCTTAGATTATAATAACATAATGTTCTGGCCTTTCTTCATACATTATTTAATCTCCGCAAATATGTAAATATTTAAATGCAGCGGTTAATACTAAACCTAAACTGAGTTAATCATAATGTATTGTGACAGAGTATAGATTATGGCAAGGGTAGCCACTCATGAGGGAAATTTATTGCAAAGATTTTAAAAATAGATAAATGTTCTTTAATTTAAGATAAATAATTGTTGTTTTTGTTGTCAATTTATTTTAAACAATTATTACATAAATATAACGCTTTTTTTAAAATGAAATATTTTTTTCTATTTGTCAACGGTTTAAAATCAAATTCACAAATTAGTGAAGGTTTTTGCAGGGAACAACTAGCTATTTATAAATAAATGGATTGTCATCTTGTATCACATCTACCACATCCTGACAGGGCTCTCATTCATCACAAAATAATATTTCATATATCGATATTTTATGAAATTAAAATATAAAAGTAACCGTGTTTTACAAAAATAAACAAACATTTTAAATTGTAGAAATATATTTTGTTTCATTTTCTAGGAAACTTTGGCTGTGTATATGACGGTGTCTTATGTAAAGATCAGTTGAAAGTTGCAGTTAAAATTATGCAAGGTAAATAAGAAAGATAATTAATTATAAAACTCAGTTCTACGAAGTAGCGGTTTATTAGGGCGTGCCATGTCGTGGTACGGGCAAACATAATGCTATTAGCTGTGATGATAGTCATAATATTGTTTTAATCTGCAATGTCAGCCATAATACTCTTATAAGCTGCAATGCCTGCCATAATTTTGTTATAATTTTATCATAAATGTAAGCTTTTTTATAACATTATAGCTTTGTAGCTTGTAAATATAATACATTTTTCGGTGTGAACAATTTAATAAAAATACAAAACTGGACAAAACAGAAAAAAAAGCAAATAATAAAAAAATGAACTGGTTTGAGGAAAACAATGCCAGGCTGACAGTCTCATTAGACAGATACCACACGTGATTCTGGAGAATTTTTTGTGCTGCAATACTGATGTCGTGATCAACAGACTGATATTGCTGCTGGTCCTTCCAGAGCAAAAGATCTCCTACAGGTGCTTCCGCTGCGCAGGGTGTTTGAATCCAGGACTTTGTGTACAACAAGGTTCCAAACTGTACAAATCGTTTGAGTTGGCTCTCTTCCTTGGATGTAAGACTGAAAATTTCTCTCTGATGACGGAAGATGTAAATTTTGATGGCATAGATCGGCTTAGCCATCCACCTAGCATGATGTACAGGGCCTGGTGTTCTCCAGTGAATGTTTTTTGGTGAATCTTTTAAGATGATCATTGTCAGTTCAATAAGTTCTTCATAATCATCTCTGACCTGGGACTTCAAGTCAACGAAATTTGTCAGGAATCTCACCGTGTTTTCTCGGAAAACATCAGTGCTTGAAGACAGTTCCAACTTACTATAGTTGTCAAGCGTTATGCGTCCCCAAACTTCTTTAAATCTTTTGAAGATATGTATGTTTGGTGAGTTAGAGGGACCGCAACACAAACTGAAAGCCTTTGCAAATATCAGTTCAAGAACATGATGACGACATGCCAGCCACAATAGTTCTCGACCAATACGATTTTCAAGCAGTACGTACACAAGCTCCATTGAAACGACCAGTGTTGACAGAAGTGGTGTCAAAGCTCATAGCCTGGATGCTTTCTACCAGTGCCCACTGTTCTTACTGACCATAAATAGCATCAGCAGCATTCTGTCATGTCCCTGATGTTAGTTTAGGGATACCTAGTAATTTTTCACTGCCGTCACCAGAAACCAGTCTGTTGATCACGACATCAGTATTGCAGCACAAAATATTCTCCAGAATCACATGTGGTATTTGTCTAATGAGACTGTCAGCCTGGCATTGTTTTCCGATGAAGTGTCACCAATTGAGAAACAGAAAACTATAACAGGTTTTGGAATAGAACCTAGTGAGTGACGTGTTCAAATGATCCATTATTGCTCCAAAATGAAGGCGTCAGCTTGGGTCACTTTTCCCCAAGGCGTTCACACAACCTGCTTACAAAGCTACACATAGGCAACTCCTTTCTAGTTCTTCCTCAGTGGAATGATAATATTGAATACCAGAAGGGTAAGCAGTGCATTAATGACTTGCGTGTGATCAACGATACTGCAGAACGTCGAATTAAACTTTTTGAGGAATAAAATAGACTACTGACAAAAAACGAGGAAGAAAAGCAATTTATTTTGCAAGTTGTTGAAGCAAACAGAAAAGTCATGCCTACACAAACTACAAAGAAGTCTGCCATCTGTGCTGTTTCGGTGTAGACAATGTTTAGACAATGTACTCTGACTCTTCAGCACTCTACAATTTACATTTTATGTTGACATTTTCGTTACTTAACAGTTACATTACAGTAATGGCATGATTTGAAAATGTAATTTAAAAAATTCAACGAAAATGCGCTTTTTTTTTTTATTAATATAGTAAAACTTTGTGACTCTTGAGCATCCTCTTCCAATAGCAGTAGGAAGCTGAAATTGTTGTCAGTTACTAAGTAAGACAAAAGGAACTCAACAAGAGGGTGCCCCGTTAGATGTGAGAAACTTTATTTTTTTCCATATGATTTTGGGCCACCCTACTCAGTAAGTGATCATACACCAAGACAACGGCCGTCACAGATCTCCCATGATCTACTCAACTATCTTGGTTATAAAACATTTCATCAAAATGTTTAGAATTTGGTGTTAGTCGGAAGAAAATAAACATGATAGGCCTACTGGTTTCTTAAAATACACCGAAGATACATGATTAATATTAAGATAAATATTACAAAATAACATTTTAATATATTATAATGTATATTTATATAAGGAAATAACTTACCAAAGCCAACTATGGTCACAAAGATTGATTTAGCCTTAGACGTGAGAAAGGATCAGCTCCAACTTCTCAAGTCACTAAAATTTACACTAAAGTTCCACAGTAAAAATTATAATTATATACCGTCTATGATAACGCTCGCATATTGCAATTAGAAAACGCAGATTATTTACTGAAAAATAAGCCTACACCTGTTTGTAGCAAATTATATCAAAATATTCGTGGACATAGTAAAGTATGAATTGAAAATGTAATGTTCATTTACAACTTTTCATAAATTGTTCACATTGTTTAAATAAAAAAATGACACGCATTTAAAGACTTTATATAGCGCTTTAACGGCACAAATTATTTACATTTAAATAAGAGAAGTGTTATATTTATGGACTATAAAACGCATTGGACATAAGACGCATCTAGACTTTAGAACAGTAAAACAAGAAGGAAAAATATTTGAGAGTCTTTCAAGAGATTGCTAGGACTATAAACGTAACTATATTTACGTTCAAACTTTTAGCCCTATAAAAATGTGTTTAGTTGATTTTCCCCATAGAACGAATATTTATTTTCTAAACTACCTTCATGTATATACAGCTATACCTTATTACTTCAGTGTCTGATGGTCGGCCAATAGCAGCTATTTTCCAGCTAAACCAGTTGTAGATATTAGATGGCCAATGTGAACATTGACTGGGTGCAACCGGACAATGTCCGAGTCCCAATGGGGAAAGTATCGTGTGAAAGAGATAACATCAATTACAAACTTTTTGATACATTAAATCAAGATACATTTACTGCAAACAGATTAGGTACTGGGCGTGGCTGACACATCTTATTAGATTTGAACAGGTTTAGTTGAGATTTGTAGTTTGTCTTTATAATATTAATTGACAGAATTAAAACTGTTCATTGTTTGTCTTTATAATACTAATTGACAGAATTAAAACTGTTCATTGTTTGTCTTTATAATACTAATTGACAGAATTAAAACTAATTGACAGAATTAAAACTGTTCATTGTTTGTCTTTATAATACTAATTGACAGAATTAAAACTAATTGACAGAATTAAAACTGTTCATTGTTTGTCTTTATAATATTAATTGACAGAATTAAAACTGTTCATTGTTTGTCTTTATAATACTAATTGACAGAATTAAAACTAATTGACAGAATTAAAACTGTTCATTGTTTGTCTTTATAATACTAATTGACAGAATTAAAACTAATTGACAGAATTAAAACTGTTCTTTATTTGTCTTTATAATATTAATTGACAGAATTAAAACTGTTAATTATTTTTCCGTGTTATCCTTATAATGCTGAGCATTATTTTTTTTTCTACGAACAACTGGCCAACATCGGCCGGTTCAGCTGGCCAACATCGGCCGGTTCAGCTGGCCAATAACTGCTATTTGCCGACCATCAGGCATTGACCGTAACATATGCACTATAAAAGTATTCCACTTATTTACATTTCTTCTCAGGCACACAAAGTGCGCAACTCAAAGAGTTTGTTATTGAGGCCTTAATTATGAAAGATTTTGAACATCCAAATGTTTTGAAACTGATTGGATTGGCAGAGAAAGATCCAGGTGTTCCGTACGTTATTTTACCATTTATGGACAATGGTGATCTGCTGACCTATGTCCGCAATGAATCTTTGGTATGTAGCAGCAAACTATTTTCGTAATTTTTTACAACCACATGTGGTGTTGCTATGCAGATTCTTGTATATTACTTTTATATAGCGTGTACTATGGGCAAGTCAATCAACACATCATCTCATGAACAACGCAGTTAATAACCTATAAAATTTCAATCACAATTCATACGTTTATTGAGACGAGCACATCAAATAATGTTCATAGAAATCGGTACTTTACTGATATAGTGATAATTCACAATTCATTAGAATAAACTAAGCACAACTTAACACATTATTCACTCCCGTCTCTGTGATCCTACTCTCAGGAGACTAAGTACTTCTTGTTACACTAACTATTCTATAGGGGAATTGGGCACCATGTGCACAGAACTAGACAGTAGAATTCAGTGGTGTCAAACGCTTGAACCGCGGGCAAAATCTGGCCCGCCGACTACTTTTTTCTGGCCCGTGAATCTGTATTAAAAAGACGAAACATTGAGGGACATAATTTTGTTACACTCAACTTCTTTTTATTTCCGAGTTTCAACAAAGAAAAGAATAAAATTTAAAGTTACATTTTAAATTTTAAAGTTATCTTGTGTTATTTTGCATCGTGTATCACTGTAGCTACAGCTCCGTTGAAAGCGCACTTCGTAGAGTCCCGTAGATGTAGTATTTTAAAGAAGTTATTTGTTACTGTTATTCACAAGATGTCGTAAGAGTTGTATAAAAATGCAACTCTTTGTACAGTGTACACAATAGTCATCGATTATTATGTTTCCGGTTTGGTCTTCTAAATTACGTCCGAAAATGTTATTTCAAATTTTTTTTTAATTCTAAAAATGTTTTCGAAACCAAATAATAAGCGAAAATTGGATAACGAGTCCAGGAGTTTTCGAGACATTTCTTCATACAGTACAATGGCGACCCGGTTTGTTTGATATGCCAAGAAAAAGTCAGTGCATCGACAGAGTATAACACTCACCGGCATTATGATACAAAACACAGTGATGTGTACGACAATATTCAAGGCATTATGATACAAAACACAGTGATGTGTACGACAATATTCAAGGCATTATGATACAAAACACAGTGATGTGTACGACAATATTCAAGGCATTATGATACAAAACACAGTGATGTGTACGACAATATTCAAGGCATTATGATACAAAACAGAGTGATGTGTACGACAATATTCAAGGCATTATGATACAAAACACAGTCATGTGTACGACATTATTTAAGGCATGATGATACAAAACACAGTCATGTGTACGACAATATTCAAGGCAAAAGGAAAAGGCTGAAGAACTAAAACACAACTTATCCAAGCAGCAGAACGTGTTTAAACAAGCAATTTAAGTCTTTTCCGTTTCGGACAAAGGACATTTTAGAGAATTTTCGTGTACGCATTGGCTACGGTTACGCCGGACGAAATCCGTATTTTTTTTCCGGGTGACAGCCATAGATTTTGCTGGGTTTTGATAAATAGAGAGGGAAGTAATCATGTTGAATAACTGTTACAAAAATAAATAATGATTAAGCCTCTTTGATTAGCTTTTATTATTTATATTTAAAATATAAGCAAAAACGGTACTTAAAACGCCCCCTTTTTCGGCCCTCAGAGGTCCTATCGCGAAATAGACCAAAGTGTTTTCTTGGCAGGCCAAGACCTACAAAATGATATATATACATCATGGGTCTAGGACTTATGGTTGTTGAGATCTAGGGTGATGACGGACAGACAGACAGACAAACAGACAGACAAAATGGGGACAATAGAGCTATTTTTTCGAAAATGCTCTATAAACTTGCAAAAGAATCATCATCAGCTGTTGAAGATAGTTTTGTCGTGTCCTATAAAATTGATAAGGGAATGAAACCGTTTGCAATTGGAGAATTTATCAAAGAGTGTATGATAACTGCGACAGACATTGTGTGTCCGGATAAAAAATAATGTTTTGCAAATATAAGTCTATCACGCAATACAGCCGCACAGAGGGTCCGTGACATAGCCGAAAATATTAGCCATCAGTTGCGTGAGAAAGCAAAAACTTTTATATTTTTTTCCGTAGATGTCGACGAAAGCACAGATAATACATATTTAGCACAGATTATGTTTTTCTTGCGTGGCGTAGATCAAGGGTGGGCAAACTATGTCCCGCGGGCCACATGCGTCCCATCAGATTATATAATGCGGCCCGTTTGCAAGTACTTGTTGTGATCCTATATCTATGTTAATTGTCGCTACTTTTTGAAAATTTATTCCGATTATTTGATTCGAATATAGGGATATTAAATCAGTTTTATGGCTCCAGAATATTAAAGGTGCTTGACCTAAATGCAGATTATGACTTGAAGGAGAAGTTCAAGTCAATTGTTTTGCTGGAGTTGTAAGGGTGTTTGCCAGCAGCGGCATTTCCACATCTTAAACACTTTGCTGCCAAATTTTTGTCACTTTTTGGGTCCACATACATTTGTGAACAAGCGTTTTCTTGTCTGAAAATAAACAAGTCTAAGATCAGATCGTTGTTGACTGACTGCAATTTAAATACAGTCATGCGAATCACAACCATTAAAATGGTTCCACAGTTCACGAACTTTATCCGAAATAGTGAACAGTTACATACTTCTTATTAATATTAATTTTACTCTGTGGAAAGCTTGTGTGTAAATTAAGTTCCTTCGTCTTCATAATTATTATGACAGATAACAATAAACTTCTGTTGAAATAATTATGAATAGTAAAGTTTTATTACCAAATTAGCAACTGATTTAGTTCGTATTTTAAAATGTAATGTGTATGTGTAATAGTGTAATAGAGTGTGAATGTCAAATTAAATGCCAAATACATGGTTATTATCAGTAAGTCATATTTTCATACGTTGTAAATTGCAATTGAAGTAGACAAAATATATATGCGGCCCGCCGATAACAATCAAGTTTTCTATGTGGCCCTCCATAGAAAAAGTTTGCCCACCCCTGGCGTAGATGAAAATTTACATGTGACTGAGGAATTATAACAGGTTGTTGCATTGCATGGCACAACGACAGGACAAGATGTATTTAAGGCATTCCTAAGCATGTTGAACACTTTGGAATTGCCACTTGAAAAACTGGCAGGTTTATCTACGGATGGTGCCCCATCAATGACTGGAAAGAAATCTGGATTTGTATTTCTTGTAAAGACCAAGCAGCGAGAAATGAATTCACCAATAACCTTTCACTGCATTATTCATCAGCAAGCTTTGTGCAGTAAAGCAGCCAATATGGAAAATGTTATGAATGTTGTGATCAAGACAGTAAATTACATCAAAGCACGTGGGTTGCACCATCGTCAATTTCAAAGTTTTTTAATTGAACTTGAAGCTGCATATACCGACGTTATATACCGCTGTGAAGTACGCTGGCTGAGTAGAGGGAATGAGCTCAGACGATTTTATGAACTACGAGAAGAAAATGCCATGTTTATGGTACATAAAGGTAAGGAAGTTCCAGAGTTATCAGATGCCAGTTGGTTGGCAGATCTTTCATTTTTGGTGGACATTTAAATGTTTTGAATACAAAGTTGCAAGGCAAAGATTTAATCATCTGTGAAGCATTTGATTTAATTCGTGCATTTGAAACAAAACTTCAGTTGTGGGCTATTCAGCTTGAGAAAGGATGTTGCGACCACTTGGAGCACTTGAAAACAAAACAAAAATCTCTGCTGACACATCACATGTTGATTTTGATTCAATAAAATATTCAATGAAAGTGCATGCCGTCTTTGATGAATTTCGACGCAGATTCTCCGATTTTCGAGAAGAAGAAGCAAACCTACAGTTGTTTAGCAACCCGTTTGCAATCATACCTGACATGGCGCCTGCAAGGACGCGCGTATCAATTTCTTCCATAGAAGGCATTATGGCTACATGGACTACTTCTGCCAGGAGGAAGATCTTGTGTACTGTCGAGACGTCGCTGGTTTTCTTAATAAACTCGGTGGTCCTCAATACGATCCGAGAAATTGTCGACTCTTTATTGACAGATGGGGGCCAGTTCGCCTCAATCCCTTTTGCGCACTCTACAACTCTTAAAGAGAAATACGAAGATGGTAAACATTCTACTTGGTCAGCAGTCCAGGTTCACGAAGTACCAATACTTTATATTATGTGGGACAGTCGCGACAGAGCCCAGCACAATGTAAAGAAAGAGTGGTCGGAGCGAGAGCAGTTAGTACCTGGCGCGAGAAACATCATAAACAAACCTCTTGTTGACCGAGAGAAGATATTGATCCCACCGCAAAACATAAAGCTTGGGTTAATGAAACAGTTTACGCACGTTCTGGACAAGGACGGTAGGTGCTTCAACTACATGTGCCGAGCATTTCCTCAACTGACCATTGAAAAGCTAAGGGCCGGCATTTTCGACGGCCCACGGATACGGCAGCTCATAAAGGACACAGAGTTCCAAAACTCCATGAACACGCTTGAGTGCGCCTCCTGGAAATCGTCTGTGCATGTGGTGAACAACTTCCTGGGGAACACGAAGGCAGCAAACCACGCCAGACTCATCAGCAGCATGATAGAGGACTTCCAAAAACTCGGATGTTTGATGAGTATAACGATGCACTTCCTGTTCTCACACATGGAGAAGTATCCTAAATACCCTGGGGCGATGAGCGATGAGCAGGGAGAAAGGTTCCATCAGAACATCCGCCAGTTGGAGGAAAGGTACCAGGGGAGGTGGAACGCAGTCATGCTGGCGGACTACTGCTTGTCGCTGAAGAGAGCCGATTTATGCCTTGAACTCTGAACTTTTGTTTCACGTAAAGCTCATTGTTATACTAATATTTTGATAATTATGCTTATCAAATTTGGTGAATAAAAAAAAACTGAATGCATTTGAATACGTTGAAATTTATTTCTTGAGTAAAACGGAAAAAAAATCGTCAGGGGTTTATTAGCTGATGATCCGCAAAAATGTGTTTTTTTTTTTTTTTTACAAAAAAACGATTTTTAAAATTTTATAGCAAAAAATTCCTGACCTGATTCAGCAAAACCAATGTCATTTTCGGACTCAGAGCATCAAAATTAGTCTTATTCAACTGGAAAACCCTGGACGATTTTAAAAAAATATTTGTTGTTGCCCAGTGTAGAGATATATGAGACACAATGACTTGATGAGATATACGGGAGAATATGACTTGATGAGATATAAGGGACACAATGACTTTATGAGATATAAAGGACACAATGACTTGATGAGAGATGTGGGAGAAAATGACTTGATGAGAAATAAGGGAGAATATGACATGTTGAGATATAAGGGACACAATGACTTGATGAGATATAAGCGAGACAATGACTTGATGAGAGATATGGGACACATAACGTTCAGCGCCTCACATCTAGACTGAAGCTGTGGAACATTCTGGGCGAAATTTTTCAAGTTTCGGACCAGTGGAAACAGGATCTTAAATTCTTTATTTTCTTCACCAAACTAGACGGTCTGTGTCACTGTTACAATGTCACATATGTATTCGGTGCTATTGGAATTGTCTTTTACCAGCAACATTGGCGAAGTTTTATAGATAGTTCATCTAGAGACTGGAGGTTGTTTTGATGTTATATAGATAGTTCATCTAGAGACCTGAAGGTTGTGTTGATGTTTTATAGATAGTTCATCTAGGGACTTGAAGGTTGTGTTGATGTTTTATAGATAGTTCATCTAGAGACCTGAAGGTTGTGTTGATGTTTTATAGATAGTTCATCTAGAGACCTGAAGGTTGTGTTGATGTTTTATAGATAGTTCACATGGTCTAGCTTTCACATACATTCACATACATTCTAAATTTAAATATCTTTTCATACCTGAGGCCAAGATGTAGGCTGACATTTTGTCGGTCCTCAGATAAAGAAAGTGATGAAGTCTGAAGAATTTTCACAGCTACTCAATGCGAAAGTAGCCTGGTACAGCTTTATTGAAGAGGTGTGAGGTATCCTTGGTAACTGTAAGTCACACAATTATATAAAACTGGTCCAAACTTGTACGCAAGTACCACAAAACGGGGTACCGGATATAACGTAACTTAATGATTAATGGTCACCTCGACAGGTTTAAAGATAATAAAGGGGCAGGGCATTATTTAAGTAGCAAGGGGGGGGAGTAGTTTCATTAAGATATTCTGCAATTCGAACGTTACTACATAGAACAGTACAACTCAAACATGATGGGAAATTCATCTAGAGACTCAATCTAACATGTAACTTACAGTATCATCGTAAATCTATGAAGCAAACATACTTTTAGTTTAATGTCTTGACTCTTACATTAATGTACGATGACATCTGTTTTCTATGACATTTCGTTACAGAATATAAAGGTAAAAAGATGAATATGTCATTATATTTTACTAATATGAGACATGTTTTTACTTGTCAATAAAAGCAAAGTTGTAAAATAATGACTGGTATTATCAGTACAATCATAAGACAGGCTAACTAAACAAGTAGGGTTAAATATTGACATCTGACTATGACAGGCTACCTAAACATGTAGGGTTAAATATTGACATCTGACTATGACAGGCTAACTAAACAAGTAGGGTTAAATATTGACATCTGACTATGACAGGCTAACTAAACATGTAGGGTTAAATATTGACATCTGACTATGACAGGCTAACTAAACATGTAGGGCCAAATATTGACATCTGACTATGACAGGCTAACTAAACATGTAGGGTTAAATATTGACATCTGACTATGACAGGATCACTAAACATGTAGGGTTAAATATTGACATCTGACAGGGTAACTAAACATGTAGGGTTAAATATTGGCATCTATGACAGGCTAACTAAACAAGTAGGGTTAAATATTGACATCTGACTATGACAGGCTACCTAAACATGTAGGGTTAAATATTGACATCTGACTATGACAGGCTAACTAAACAAGTAGGGTTAAATATTGACATCTGACTATGACAGGCTAACTAAACATGTAGGGTTAAATATTGACATCTGACTATGACAGGCTAACTAAACATGTAGGGCCAAATATTGACATCTGACTATGACAGGCTAACTAAACATGTAGGGTTAAATATTGACATCTGACTATGACAGGATCACTAAACATGTAGGGTTAAATATTGACATCTGACAGGGTAACTAAACATGTAGGGTTAAATATTGGCATCTATGACAGGCTAACTAAACAAGTAGGGTTAAATATTGACATCTGACTATGACAGGCTACCTAAACATGTAGGGTTAAATATTGACATCTGACTATGACAGGCTAACTAAACAAGTAGGGTTAAATATTGACATCTGACTATGACAGGCTAACTAAACATGTAGGGTTAAATATTGACATCTGACTATGACAGGCTAACTAAACATGTAGGGCCAAATATTGACACCTGACTATGACAGGATCACTAAACATGTAGGGTTAAATATTGACATCTGATTATGACAGGATCACTAAACATGTAGGGTTAAATATTGACATCTGACAGGCTAACCAAACATGTAGGGTTAAATATTGGCATCTATGACAGGCTAACTAAACAAGTAGGGTTAAATATTGACATCTGACTATTGTGAGTATGTGTTGATAATAACAACTATAGTCTTAATTGATATAGTCTGCATTAAACCCATCCCTTTCATAATCATGAAGTATTAAACTTTAATAACTTCTAACATATGAAGAAACAAAAAGTATAAAATAAATATAAACATAAAATATCGATAACTTTATGACAACAATCTTTATAATTGCATAATTGCATATAATTTCTTTACCTGTCGATTGATCATATTATTTCACAGGACTTAAGTCTCCATGACGTCATCAAGTTTGGTGCAGACATTGCAAGTGGCATGGCGTACTTGAGTTCTCTCAAGTTTGTACATAGAGATCTGGCAGCAAGAAATTGCATGTAAGGAAAAGAAGTATATTGAGTATTTAAAATTAAAATGACTTCCCTTCATTGCTTGCCATTACTAGAAGTGCCGTAGTAAAAAAAATATTTCTACTTTCTTTAAACAAAACAACTTAGAACTTTATTCCTATACACTAAATAAATATTTAATAAAAACCCCACAATATTATATACATGCAAACATAATGTGCCCATCTTGATATATACATCTTTTTCTTTTTAAAAACAGCACTATCATATTGATTTTTACTTTAATTTTAGTTACAGCTAATCAAATAAATCGTTACATCCGAAATAAAAAAAAATAAAGCAGTTTAACTTTTTTTAACTCTCTTCCAACTTTTTTACATGCATTTTTTAAATTACAAAATATTTATAAAATCAAATATCAGTCGAAGTAATGACTTGATGTTGACAAGTCTATTATGGAACTAATAGGAACCTACATGTAAAAAATTAGAATTTGTATTTGCCAAACAGATTTGTCTGTGTAAATCTTGGCTCTAATTGTCTATTACATGATTAAACTTGAGCTTAAGTAAATGTTGGCTCTACATGTTTACTAGTTCGACAAACACAGACACATCAACGTGTTTACTAGTTCTACTTCCACTAACACAGACACATCAACGTGTTTACTAGTTCTACTTCCACTAACACAGACACATCAACGTGTTTACTAGTTCTACTTCCACTAACGCAGACACATCAACGTGTTTACTAGTTCTACTTCCACTAACACAGACACATCAACGTGTTTACTAGTTCTACTTCCACTAACACAGACCAGGCTTGCGGAGCCGGAGCTGAGGAGCCGGGAGCCGCTACTTTTTGCTGGAGCCGGAGCCGGAGCTGAAAAAATATGGCGGCTCCACGGCTCCCAAATGTTTTTTTTTACAGCAGAATTTTTTTTTTAGCTTTAAAATTGCAAATTTGTTTGATTGTTTGCCTCCTACAATTTGAAATGTTGTCATGTTTTACGAACGCCACAACAGTAACACGCATATCACCACAATAAATCTTTAATGGGGAATCGTTTTGTGTTCATTTTAAATCTTGTTTACCCTCCAAAAATTTTTTAATGGCATGTTATTTTGTTATATATAAAGATAAAACAGTTTTATTTCATAGAATAATTGTATCAATCATTTAAAAATAAATTTTTACTACGAAGACAAATTTAACGCGTCATTTCGTGTATTATTTGACCGCGAATTTGTAATAGACTAAAAACAAAATGGTCGCTTTCTGTATTTAACAATTTTATTAGAAAAAGAATATCTGAAATAGAGTAGATAAATTTATAAGGCTATGACTATTCTGACCAGGGTCCCAATAAGATCTGGTTGTTATTCGGACCCGTGGCAAATATGAACTAAGCTTAGCTATATTTAAACTTTATTAGACGGAACCCGAAAAAATAATAATACAGAGTCCGCTTAATGGAACCCTAGACACTTAGTAACGATTAAATTATACAATTCAAACAATTATAAAAAAAAAATAAACAAAAAACAACAATAAAGTGTATGTATAGCTAAGCTAAGTGCATATTTGCCACTGATCCGAATAACATCAGACTTTATTGGGACGGGGTCCGAATAAAAAATCGGAGTTTATAGTTACCCGGGTCCAGGCCCGTAGCCAGAGGGGGCTGGGGGGCTGTGCCCCACCTCGTTCACGACCTGAGCCCCCCCCCCAGTGCTTGATTTGAGCTTTTTGACAAAATTTTAATAATAACGGCTATAAAACATCAATCATTTTGTTCAATTTTGTTTTAGGGGCCCGGACTGAGCTGGCCTATCAACTTTTGAAAATATTAATATCAGCACGGGGGCCCGTGTCGCCACAGCCCATGGACCCGAAATTTCTGTCGATGGGACTGTTCGCAACCTTGTAATAGTTTTATATATTGATATCTTCTTAGGGCAACTAGCAACTTAAATAAGTTAATAAAATAACATTGGCTTCTGACTTCACTTTCATACACATGTATAATAAAATAATAAAGTACAAACTCCGTGATTTCTGAGTGATGGTATTTAATTTGCAAATTTACTTTTTAGCAGAATTAATTTTATTTTAAATTGAATAATTGGGACTGGTCAATTCGTAGTTGATAGATCTGTTCTTTGTTTTCAATATTTTATAAGAAATATCACACAAATAGCTAAGCTATATTCGTGCATCTTTGTCGTTCTTCCCGGGTTGTACGTTAAACCAACAGTACAATAATATAAATCAGGTATCTATTATGTAACAATTGTGTAGCAGAACAATTGGTCAATATATTTATAACAGGAATCAGAAATTGCTCAGCATCAATAGATTTTTATCATTAAAACTCTTTACTATTTAAATTACAGTAGATTCCGCTTAATTGGGACACCGCTTAGTTGGGACAGCCGCTTATTTGGGACAAATCTCAAAGAAACAAAACCAAGAAGCCAATAGTACATTTGTATTTTTAATTGGGACAGCCGCTTAATTGGGACAAAAAGCCTCGGTCCCGATGTGTCCCAATTAAGCGGAATCGACTGTATTTAAAAAAAAAACTGCAACATGCAATGCATTATTGAAACCTAGTTAAAATTATATATTTCTAATTAATAGCTAAACAATCGGTACCAAAATGCACCATTCAAGATATGGAACTGCAAAAAATTTCTTGGGGAGGGGACTCACTGAGGTCCCCTCCCCAAACCCCTCCTCTCCGTTCGCAAGCTTTCGGCGCTTGGCACCTCCATCTTCGCCCCCCCAACATTTCTTCGACCCCCACCAGGGGCGGAATTAGGAGAGGGGCAGGGGGTCCATTTCCCTTCCCCCCCACCGGTTATTGCAAGTTTATGTAATACATCATTAAATTATCGAAATATTTTTTGTTCAAAGACCAATTTTCAACAATGAAAACAGTTTCAGCCCCCCCCCCCCGGTCAAAATTTTCTAGATCCGCCCCTGTGCACGAGGATCAGTTCTTCGGCACCCCCCCCCCCCCGGCCGAAAAAAATTTCTTCGCCCCTTCCCCCCCCCCCGAAAATCTCTTCGCCCCCCCCCCATGCAATAATCCTGGCTACGGGCCTGCCCGGGTCCGAATAGTCACTTCGAATTTATAAATAACACTGGTAAACAGTGATTTCATTGCCAGTGATATTTGAATCATTTTATACCAAGTCAACTATGCTGATTTAGAATATGTAAGTGCTTTTGCTAGATTGGCTCTATTTTTCGAGATAATTAAAGATAATGAAATAATGTATGCACCGTGTTTGAAAATTGTCAAGAATTGCATGAAGTAAAATAGTATACTAACAAATAGTAGTGAAACTGTTAATGGTAATGCAGAAATGTGTTCAAAAATATGTGTAATAGTGTTTTAGAGGAAAACATTTTCATTTGAAAAACTAATTATGTCTAATTAATCAATTAATTAATATGTTTATTGTCTATGGTAATGCATTAGCAAATCGCTGTTTGCTCGACTTCCTTTTGTGTGTGTCGTTGGGTCAATTGCGCTGGAGGCTCCAACAGTTGTCAGCCATCATATGTATGTCCCATCTTCCTTGATATCTCACCTCCATCACCCTCATATCCTGATGAAACCTCTCACATTGTTCCTCACTGAAGTCCCCAAGGTTACCTGGAAATTTGTCTAAATGACAGTGCAGGTAATGTACCTTGATGTTCATATTTGTTCCAATGTTTCTGAAGTTAGCGAGCATATCTTGCACCAGTTCTTCGTAATTCTCTGATCTGTTATTACCTAAAAAGTTCCTGACAACTGAAACAAAACTGTTCCATGAAGAAGCTTCAAGGTGATCCATGATATTAGTAAAATTTCGATCGTTGATGAGTTTTCGAATCTGAGGACCGTCAAAAATCCTAGCTTTCAGCTACTCCATGCTCAATCCGGGAAATGATCTGCAAATATACTTGAAGCAATTACCAGATTTGTCCAAAGCCTTAACAAAGTGCTTCATTAAACCTAATTTGATATGAACCGGTGGGAGAATGATCTTATTTTTGTCAACCAATGGCTTGTTGATGATATTTTCTTTACCAACAGTCATGGTTTCCTTGCAGGCCATGTCACTCTTGTCCAATGATCTTGCCTTGCCCTGCTATCCCAAAGGCACATGAAGCATGGGTATTTAGTGTATCCTGACTGCTGCCCAAGCAAGAAGTTTACCATTTTTTGGATCAACACAAATTGACCTCTGATGCTCATAATAACGGACTTTCTGCTATAGTAATTTGATATTCTCATACTCTTCTTTAAGTTTTGTTGAGTGGGCAATGGGAAGAGATGCATAACGGTTACCATTGTGTAACAGAACACATTTCAAGCTTGTAGTCCCATTTGGAGCAGAAGTCCAGGGATGTCATTACAGTAAACAAGATCTTCCTCTTGGCTGAATTATGAAAGAAAAACTCTTCTCTTTTCCGATAAAATGTTATTTTAACTTCTGGTTTGAGAAAATTTATTTCATTTAGCCTGGACGCTTTAAAGCTCAGATGCTTGCTTGGCCAGATTTCGGTCTCGTATTAGGTCATTGAGTTTTTCTTGGCTGAATGGTTGAGGTGTTGAAGAACTTCCTTCATAATCGCTTCCACTGTTTTCACCTGCCAAAAACTCCAGATCTTGCCCCCCGTCGGAGTCTGATGGTGAAAACTCTAATAATCCAGTAAACACTGGTATAGGAACTTCACTGCTATATGGAATTGGTCTCCTTGCAGATTCAAGATCAGGATAATCCCACTTAGATTTCTTGTGGCGATTGAAGCCTTTAACATTCACAATACAAAGGGTATAATCATATTTTGAAGGATGTCCAATATCTCAGAAACTAGAGCCAATTTAGCAAAAGCAGTGGCAGTTTTGAAATCAGCACCCATGAATTGTTATTAATTCATTCAAACATTCTTGGCAATTCGCAAAAAATTTTTTTTTGTTGAGCTGTGTAATAAATATGAATACTGAAGTCTCGATCAAAAATAATATGTTTCTGGATGCACTGAAATGGTTTGTTTTTAGTAAAACCGACAATGCGTATATTTTTCAAGTTCCTGACTGAGGGAGAACGCGGCAAAAGTTGCATAACTTTTTATCAGCGGCATGTTAGCGTGGAGAAATTACAACATTTTTGTCTCGTGTGATACTATCTTAATAGGGAGCCGGAGCCGTCAAATTTGTGGGAGCCGGAGCCGGAAAAAATATGTCGGCTCCGCAAGCCTGACACAGACATATCAATATGTTTACTAGTTCTACTTTCACTAACACAGACACATCAACGTATTTACTAGTTCTACTTCCACTAACACAGACACATCAACGTGTTTACTAGTTCTACTTCCACTAACACAGACACATCAACGTGTTTACTAGTTCTAGTTCCACTAACACAGACACATCAACGTGTTTACTAGTTCTACTTCCACTAACACAGACACATCAACGTGTTTACTAGTTCTACTTCACTAACACAGACACATCAACGTGTTTACTAGTTCTACTTCCACTAACACAGACACATCAACGTGTTTACTAGTTCTACTTCCACTAACACAGAGACATCAACGTGTTTACTAGTTCTACTTCCACTAACACAGACACATCAACGTGTTTACTAGTTCTACTTCCACTAACACAGACACATCAACGTGTTTACTAGTTCTACTTCCACTAACACAGACACATCAACGTGTTTACTTGTTCTACTTCCACTAACGCAAACACATCAACGTGTTTACTAGTTCTACTTCGACAAACACAGACACATCAACGTGATTGCTAGTTCTACTTCCATTAACACAGACACATCAACGTGTTTACTTGTTCTACTTCCACTAACACAGAGACATCAACGTGTTTACTAGTTCTACTTCCACTAACACAAACACATCAACGTGTTTACTAGTTTTACTTCGACAAACACAGACACATCAACGTGTTTACTAGTTCTACTCGGACTAACACAGACACATCAACGTGTTTACTAGTTCTACTTCCACTAACACAGACACATCAACGTGTTTACTAGTTATAATTCCACTAACACAGACACCCTACTTTGTCCTGTATTAAATGTTTCATTTTGTTAGAGGCTTTATACAAACCCAAGGAGCCGTAATCCTAGAATTTTCATCGCCGCCTGAACATGATATGCGACATGAATGGTACACTAGTATTAATATAAAATGGAATGTTGAGCTTCGTATCCGGACTAAACCACGCGAACCAAAACATTTCATTTAGATGTTTAAATATGTGTTGTTTATAATACATCAATTATTTCATAACATTTCTAGATTTTAGTTGTTTTTTTTCTTCAGTCTTTCGACAAGTGTGATCCCCCTTCCCTCCCGTCCTCTTCCATGTAAAAAGCCAGTCACGTAACACTCCTTAAATAAGTATGCCGATTATAAGTTTTGTCAATATCAATAATTGTACAGCAGACAGAACTCTAATCCATTCAATGCTAAACACGTTAAAGGCTGGATGCTGTGAGAGGCTTCCTCAGGGGGTGGCAGAGGGCAAAGTAACAGTAGGAAGTGAAGGCGACTGGATTTTGTGCTAGCCACACAAACTCTAAATCCACGTCCTCTGCCCCGATGGGTATTTTGTGCTAGCCACACAAACTCTAAATCCACGTCCTCTGCCCGATGGGTATTTTTGTCTGCCCCGATGGGTATTTTGTGCTAGCCACACAAACTCTAAATCCACGTCCTCTGCCCCGATGGGTATTTTGTGCTAGCCACACAAACTCTAAATCCACGTCCTCTGCCCCGATGGGTATTTTGTGCTAGCCACACAAACTCTAAATCCACGTCCTCTGCCCGATGGGTATTTTGTGCTAGCCACACAAACTCTAAATCCACGTCCTCTGCCCGACGGGTATTTTGTGCTAGCTACACAAACTCTAAATCCACGTCCTCTGCCCGATGGGTATTTTGTGCTAGCCACACAAACTCTAAATCCACGTCCTCTGCCCGATGGGTATTTTATTTTTTTGCTTCATCCTAGTGACAGCAATGCAAATGTGTATGCAACAGTTAAATCATTTTTGTTTTGACAGTGCAATGGTTTTCTCCCCCCCCCAATCGGTCAACCGCTCATTGGAGAAACCTATCCTACAGTATCCGCGAGTTACGCTCAACAACAAAACCTGTTAAGTGGCAAAAGAAAATATAGTAATCTTGTTCCAATATAGAGTTTAAATCAGTCCCGTAGCGTGAAAATTCTACAGGAGGGGCCAGGAATTCTACAGCAGGGGCCAGGCAATAGCAGGGGGTCAGGTAATACATTTTACTAAGTAGAACAAATAAGCAGGGGGGCCAGACAAAACGCAGGGGGGCCCGACCCCAGTACCCTCCCCCGCACGCTACGGGCCTGGTTTAAATATAGAGTAATCATGTTCCAATATATAGAGTTTAAATATAAAGTAATCGTGTTCCATTATAGAGTGTAAATATAAAGTAATCGTGTTCCTATATAGAGTTTAAGAGACTAACCACACCAACACGACGGTGCGTCAAACGCACGTTTGTCGTCCTAGACACGACAGGCCATTGTCGTGTCGTTTTTTGTCAAAACACACTGCCACGACGTGCGTTTTCTAAAGTATGCTCACTGACCTACACAGTTCATCTAAAAATTATCTTAAATTGACTGTACTCACCTAAACTTTAAGTAATCAAGTTATTTATTCATTTAACCAGGAACAGCATTATTCTAGTTCAGGGCTTCTTAAACTTTTCTAATTCACGACCCCATTTATGATTGCCAGTTTCTTGACGACCCCATACAAATATAAAAGAAAAATAAATTAATATTTTACATGTTAAAAGTTGTATTTTTATCTCTCGCGACCCCAGAATTTTGCTACGCGACCCCAAATGGGGTTGCGACCCATAGTTTAAGAAGCCATGTTCTAGTTCTATACTTATATACAGATATACAGTTCTAAACTTAGGAACTGGGAGGACCTGGAGGGGGCTTGACCTCTTTGGGGGCCCCTGTATTTTGACTTTCTACATCATGATATGAGATAATGTACTTAATATTTAATGTAAAAAAATGTTTGGGGGCCAGGTGGGGCATTCGAGTCAGTTTGGAACCCCCACTCTCTCCCTCCTGGTTATGCCCCTGTATATATATATATATATATTAATTAATATATATAGCCAAACTTGATTATAGAAAGAAAGCTACCATTATAGTATGATTATAGTTTCAAACTAGAGAAATGATGTACTTTTAACAACCAAATAACTTTCGGTGACAGTAACTTCGTATCTATTTAAATTATACAAATACTACTTAACTTAGCCCCAAATTCAGCTCTATAAGACTACTAAGAGCTAAATTAAGCCTCCCTATAGGCTACTAATAGATAAAAAAAAGCCTGTAATCCAAAGCACTCATTGTAATCCAAACAGATTTCCAACTAAGAAATAACAGAATCTCAGATAAAAGACTTTAAATATCCATACAAGTAAAGATATTCTAATGCTTATCAACTAATACTATTAGGCATCTTTATTTTTAAAATTATCATATCATTTTTGAGTCTTTCAAAAACACATCTGGCCTACTCTTTTATTGAGCTAAGTAGTGTGTATATATCTTTTAATACAAACAGTTAAACATATGATGCATGAGTTGTCTTTTTTTATTTAGTACTAAAAGCTTTCTGAATTACAAAAATGCTTTATTTTTAAAAAGTTTTTTGTAGTCTTTTGATATCTTGAAAACAATTTTTTATCCTTTGATCATAAAGAAGCAGTTATTAATAATATTAAACAAAATTCTTTAATACCCCATCCCCATGGCTTCGGCACTTTGTCTTAGTATTTCTCTATTTAAACACTGTCTAAATCTAAAATGCTTCACAAATAGTTATCTTTGTGATTTACTACATTATTTTTTTCAGCATGATATAATTCACTTTTCTCTTTAAATTTGAATAATTTTTTTTCACAATAAAATAAATATTTTATAAAATTTCATTGTTTTAGTAATTGAATGGGTGTCGTCAAGGCATCCATTTTGTATTGTTTACAATGCGTTTTTTCAGAAGGCGCGTCAAAAATAGGTCTAGCTGCGTTTTGGGGAAAAAACGCAGACACGCACGACAGACAACGTGCCGGTCTGTGTTATCGCTCTTAAAGATTGGTTCGTGACGTCACACGGTTTTCATACGACTGACGCATGACGCATAGCGTCAAAGAAAACGCAGCGGTGTGTTTTGAGTTTAAATATAAAGTAATCGTGTTCAAATATAGAGTTTAAATATTGAGTAATCATGTTCCGATATAGAGTTTAAAAATGTTCGATGTATTTGCAGGTTGGACAGCTCATTAACAGTGAAAGTAGCAGACTTTGGTTTGTGTCGTGACGTCTACGAAAAAGGTTACTACAGCAGTGATAATAAAAAGGTGTTACCTGTCAGGTGGATGGCCATTGAATGTATTGACAATGGATCCTATACTACCAAGTCTGATGTGGTATGTTGATATAGTATATACTAATGTATAAGGTATATTACATAAGATTACATCAGGCTATGAAGAAATGTTTAAAACAAATAGAAGCTTAGATTGATTGCAAAAAGAAATAAGTTTGTGTTTATAATTATAAAATAAATATATAAACTATTAAATAAATTTGAGTGAGAGCAACAATGTGAAAATATTCTGATTTATCAATAGTTCAAAAATAATGTAGAAACAATCTATTTAAATAATAGCGGTGTGGGTTCTGCATTATTTCGAAAGTTAAGAATTAATACAACAGTATTCCAGTTTAAATGCAGTCATGAAAAAATCGGATCTGTCCTAAACCAAAAATAACCTAGCCTACCGATTAAGCTTACGTGAACTCTGTGCAAAGGTTTTTCAGGGTATATCTAGTTGTATATAATTTAGACATTTTTACTGTTTGTGTTGGTTTGTAGATGGATAATAGTAAAAAAAATTAAGAAAAATTTACTTAATGATTATACAGCTCTGGGGACAAGAGAGTAAATTTTGTTATGTATGTAGTAACAGGTATGGATAATTTATTTTAATGTATCATATATACTTGTTTTCAGTGGTCACTCGGTGTTGTATTATGGGAATTGTTGACCAGAGGAATGACGCCATATCCGGGTGTTGATGGCAGGGACATCATTAACTACTTACGTCATCGACGTCTGGCCATGCCATTTTTCTGCCCCGATCGTTTGTGAGTCAACTATTTTATTTCATAAGAAGATAGGTCATCTAGATAGGTCATAACAAGATAGGTCATCTAGATAGGTCATAACAAGATAGGTCATAACAAGATAGGTCATAACAAGATAGGTCATCTAGATAGGTCATAACAAGATAGGTCATCTAGATAGGTCATAACAAGATAGGTCATCTAGATAGGTCATAACAAGATAGGCCATCTAGATAGGTCATAACAAGATAGGTCATCTAGAGAGACCATAACAAGATAGGTCATCTAGATAGGTCATAACAAGATTGGTCATCTAGATAGGTCATAACAAGATAGGTCGTCTAGATAGGTCATAACAAGATAGGCCATCTAGATAGGTCATAACAAGATAGGTCATCTAGATAGGTCATAACAAGATAGGTCATCTAGATAGGTCATAACAAGAAAGGCCATCTAGAGAGACCATAACAAGATAGGTCATCTAGATAGGTCATAACAAGATAGGTCATCTAGAGAGACCATAACAAGATAGGCCATCTAGATAGGTCATAACAAGATAGGTCATCTAGATAGGTCATAACAAGAAAGGCCATCTAGAGAGACCATAACAAGATAGGTCATCTAGATAGGTCATAACAAGATAGGTCATCTAGAGAGACCGATAACAAGATAGAGTCATCTAGATAGGTCATAAATAAGATAGGCCATCTAGATAGGTCATAACAAGAAAAGGCCATCTAGAGAGACCATAACAAGATAGGTCATCTCTAGATATGGCTCATAAATAAGATAGGTCATCTAGAGAGACTCCATAACAAAGATAGGCCATCTAGATAGGCCATAACAAGATAGGTCATCTAGATAGGTCCATAAGCCAAAGATAGGGCCATCTAGATAGATCAGTAAATGTCAAGATAGGTCATCTAGATAGGTCATAACAAGATAGGTCATCTAGATAGAATGAATAGTCATAAGATAGGTCATCTAGATAGGTCATAACAAGATATGTCATCTAGAGAGACCATAACAAGATAGGTCATCTAGATAGGTAATAACAAAATAGGCCATCTAGATAGGTCATAACAAGATAGGCCATCTAGATAGGTCATAACAAGATTGGTCATCTAGATAGGTCATAACAAGATAGGTCGTCTAGATAGGTCATATCAAGATAGGCCATCTAGATAGGTCATAACAAGATAGGTCATCTAGAGAGACCATAACAAGATAGGCCATCTAGATAGGTCATAACAAGATAGGTCATCTAGATAGGCCATAACAAGATAGGTCATCTAGAGAGACCATAACAAGATAGGCCATCTAGATAGGTAATAACAAGATAGGCAATCTAGATAGGTCATAACAAGATAGTTCATCTAGATAGGTCATAACAAGATATGCCATCTAGAGAGACAATAACAAGATAGGTCATCTAGATAGGTCATAACAAGATAGTTCATCTAGATAGGTCATAACAAGATAGGTCATCTAGAGAGACCATAACAAGATAGGTCATCTAGAGAGACCATAACAAGATATGTCATCTAGAGAGACAATAACAAGATAGGCCCTCTAGTTAATCACTTAAAGAAGATCAGCGAAATAAGAAGTTCGAAGTTTGGGTCCATTTCAGCATGTAGAGACCAGGGCCGTCATCTGCTATAGGATCAGTAAGCACGACCCGTAAAGGGCCCACGAAATTAAAAAAAATAAAGATACCTATGACCCAAAATATTATCATATTTTAAAAAAAAATATTATAATTGTGTTTGTTAAATTTGATAGAGTCGTTTTTTTTATGGTAGATTCGATATTGTCGTAATTGTGCATGGATCCTTGATAAATGAATTCTAAATTCAAAATGTGTCGCAATTAAACTCCATCGGGTCGATTGATCGTGACTAACAGTGCTGTGATTAATTAAAGGATTTAGTTTTTTATTCATGTTATTGACATAAGGACCGCGAATAATTCAGTATCAAACGATCCATGGATGCCATGTAAGCACTTCATTTAGGCAATGATGTTCTTTTAGCTACTAGTTTTATGGATACAGTGGATAGAATTATCTTTAATGAAGAATAAAATAAAACGACAAATGACAGAGCTCTGTGAAATAGAAACGAAAATAAAATATACTAGTCATACCGTGGCGTAGCATACGCCACCTTATCAATCAATATAATTACTGGAATTATTTTTTTTTTAATAAGCAATCAAACAAAAAAACTGGCAGACATTCATGGTATGCAAAGTTGAACTTTGACCTATCATGTGCAGACTTTATGGTCACAATCTGGTACCTTCCAGCAACATGTTTTTTATTTTATTGTTTACAAATTTTAAGTTAATTCTTTGCATGCCTTGATTCTCGATGAGTTGCCAGACTTAAGTTCTCTTCATTGGTTAGATATATTGTAATGCCTTTTTTTAAGACCAGAATTTTTTTCTTTGAATTGTGATTTCTAGCAAACATATTTCGGGAGGGTGGGTCTGCCTCAATCCACCCCTTCCCCCAGCACACTATAGTGTTATTTTGATGTAACATTTTTTTTTTCATTCAGGTCATGCCAGTCTCCATTTTATTTTTTTTAAGATTTTCTCAACACAGCATAAGATTCTGTTAGTATGACTTTCATCATATACTATTCAGTACCGATAGATGTTAGTTATTATTTTTTGTAATGCGTACATTTTCTGAAACGGTTACCATTTGTTTGTAATGTGCCATACATATTTATAATTTATTTAATCGGGATTTTCCCCAAAACAACAGCAAAAAGAAATCAAAACAAAAGATTTCACGATATCTAATATTTTATTGTCTACATTTCAGCGTTGAATGTGATCTCTTGGTCCACTTTGTAGCCTAACGGTAGCACCGGCCCAGTCATAGCATTTTCACATCTTATCTATATTTATACACCATTTTTTAAATTCTAAAATTGGAAATGATTTCAATATTACTTGATTCTTCACACATAATTGTATTATTAAATGTGCTATTTTTTTTTTTACAATAATCAGTTTGCATGCTAATGTTATTTTTTATGTACAGCATTTCCCTTATTTTCCGCGGTTAAACGGATACAGAATATACGCGACGGTGATATATATATATATATATATATATATATATAATTGCGTCTTGCAGGCTACCGTTGTCCCGCAAGAGAATTATATATAAAGATTAGAGAAGAGCCAGGTACTACCAGCATTCATCAGCTGTTTTCTGATTCACCTATTTCTAGTGATAGTGATTTTGAAAAACATTTGGACAGGAAAATTCAAGCCTACAATGAAAAGAGAAAAACTTGTAGTAGTAGCCAGTATATTTGTCACAGTACTTTAGTATCCAGCATATTTGTCACAGTACTATAGTATTCAGCATATTTGTCATAGTACTTTAGTATCCAAAATTGTCATAGTACTATAGTATTCAGCATATTTGTCATAGTACTTTAGTATCCAAATTTGTCACAGTACTATAGTACCCAGCATATTTGTCATAGTACTTTAGTAGCCAGCATGTTTGTCACAGTACCTTAGTAGCCAGCATGTTTGTCACAGTATTTTGGTAGCCAGCATGTTTGTCACAGTACTTTAGTAGCCAGCATGTTTGTCACAGTACTTTAGTAGCCAGCATGTTTGTCACAGTATTTTGGTAGCCAGCATGTTTGTCACAGTACATTAGTAGCCAGCATGTTTGTCACAGTACATTAGTAGCCAGCATGTCTGTCACAGTATTTTGGTAGCCAGCATGTTTGTCACAGTACTTTAGTAGCCAGCATGTTTGTCACAGTGCATTAGTAGCCAGCATGTTTGTCACAGTACTTTAGTAGCCAGCTTGTTTGTCACAGTACTTTAGTAGCCAGCTTGTTTGTCACAGTACTTTAGTACCCAGCATATTTGTCATAGTACTTTAGTATCCAGCATGTTTGTCACAGTGCTTTAGTAGCCAGCATGTTTGTCACAGTACTTTAGTAGCCAGCATGTTTGTCACAGTACTTTAGTAGCCAGCATGTTTGTCACAGTACTTTAGTAGCCAGCATGTTTGTCACAGTACTTCAGTAGCCAGCATGTTTGTCACAGTACTTTAGTAGCCAGCATGTTTGTCACAGTACTTTAGTAGCCAGCATGTTTGTCACAGTACTTTAGTATCCAGCATGTTTGTCACAGTACTTTAGTATCCAGCATGTTTGTCACAGTACTTTGATAGCCAGCATGTTTGTCATAACACTTTAGACGAATTCATTGCAAACATTCCCAATAATATGATGAAGGTTTAAATCATTGACAGAACAGATAAAATCATATGTTCATCAGTCTCTGGACATTTACCCAGATAGAATAAATAAATATGATAATTTTATCAAACAGTGTGCACTTAGCTAGAAATATTATTTTGTTTAAGATTCTCGCAATAAAAATGGGATGGGGTTAAGTAATAAATAAGTGCATGTTCACCACAAACAATTATGGCGACCCTGCCCCAATGTTTATGTAACTGATCAATTATTAGGTACTGCATTCATGAAATGCTTGATAAAACATTTAAAAAGTAAATATATATGCTTACTATAAAACAATTATGCTGCATTATATATTTAAATAAAAGTACATATTTATCTCAAAATCATACGTTTAAAAAGTCGATAATAAAAAGCAACAACCATATACTCAAATTTTAACTTATGCATATTAAACTACACATAGTAAACGTACATAAGTAAATATAGTATCAGATAAAGGCTAAAAAATTATCGCATAGCCATTTCCCTTATCCCCCACCACATTCACCACAAGTTTGGGTTCCAAGTGAACTCATTCTTCGCTGGACAAGTTTGGGCTCCAAGTGAACTCATTCCTCACTGGACAAGTTTGGGTTCCAAGTGAACTCATTCCTCACTGGACAAGTTTGGGTTCCAAGTGAACTCATTCTTGGCTGGACAAGTTTGGGTTCCAAGTGAACTCATTCCTCGCTTGACAAGTTTGGGTTCCAAGTGAACTCATTCCTCGCTTGACAAGTTTGGGTTCCAAGTGAACTCATTCCTCGCTTGACAAGTTTGGGTTCCAAGCAGGGTTGTTAACAATACTAAAAAAAATATTGGCAATACCAATACCAATACAATTTTAAAAACAGTATTGCAATACCAATACCAATACAATTTTAAAACCAGTATTGCAATACCAATACCAATATTTATTTATTATTGCCAATACCAATACCAATATTTGGGTCATTCGATGAATAAAACGCAAATACGCAATTCATTGCTCTATATCACTTACATCGATAAACGATAACAACATTTTTGGCTGATTTAGATGATGTATTTTTAACCAAATTTAGCTCAATAGTTAACACTTGCTTCATCAGTTTCCCTCAAAGCATCCAAAAGTCTTTGACAACATAATAAACTACTATTAAATAAGTCGGCGTACCTTAACGTCCTTAAGCAATAAGATTTTTAATATGTATGCTGTACACATATTGTGAATGAATGAATGAATCAATGGATGGATGGATGAGGCAAATGACTGTCATAGAAAAGCAAATGATACTTAAACAGTTAAACATCACACTATAGTAAAAGCAGTCAGACCGAGTCAGTGGATTGCATTACATCTGGAAAACAAAACGATGAATTCCAGTAGAGTTCACAGGGTAACGCCACCTAACTGGCAGTTACCACTTAGCCAGGCGAAGAAAAGTAACCATTTCAAAATGCGCACTGCTCAGTCGTGAACGAAGAGGGGAAAATACTCGTCCTCCTAATGCAGCGGTCCGGGAACTTTTTTAATCATTACCCCAAAATATTTTTGTGTAAGTTGATATTACCCCAAAATATTTGTTTGTAAGTTGATATTACCCCACAGCAAATTAAAAATATATACTTTTTACTCACAAAAGTTTCATTTTTACCCCCAAAAATGTCATTTTTACTCCATTTGGGGTAATTTACCCCGGTTCCCCGACCGCTGTCCTAATGAAAACAGCCTTTCAACAGCAGCGCAGGTATATTTATATTTTACGGATATGTGGATAGGCATCCAATGATGCAATACTGTCTGAAGTGTCTGCCAAGTAATTGATAATTTTTTGATTCACATCAGTGATTGTGAAACGCGTCTTTTCAGTACTTCAATAAGATGCGAACGCTGCAAATCATCATCCATCCAGTCCAACTTGAATTTGGGATGTACAACGGATGCCAGCTGAGCATCAATGCTGTCAAACATGTTTGCAAATCTTCTATCAATGGTATTCGAAAGACATAAGGCTAATGGAGAACAAACTACAAGCCGATCATTCTTTCCTTGATCAAGAAACACTTTTAACTTAGCCTTCATCCCGACAGGTGTTGGTAAAAGGAAACCAAGTCCAATGTCTTTTTTAGTTTCACACTGCAAATATCTAGTCCACAGCAAACAGGCTTCATAACAGCAACATACTCTTTCACAAATGTTTTTTCTGTACAGGCTAGTAGTCTTTTGATATCAAGTTCATCACAAAGTTTGTTGTCAACAACTTCCATGTCACTTACACAGAGAATGTTGTAAACCTCTGATTCATACATTGAATTCCACCGGGTTACACCAGGTGTTACCAAAAAAGCATACTGAAGTGATCTGCCTGACGATACTTTTGCAAATAACAATAAACACTCAAGAATAATTATTTAATGCAACTTGGAAAAAAGCTTGGAAAAAGAATAGCAAATTCCATAGAAATCAATTTACTTAGAGTACTCACTGGTCAATACTCATTGCCACAGATATCATATATGATTTCTATTATCATTCATTGCTCAGTCTCATTCAAAAATTGCTTGGCAATGTCACTCTCAACATGGCGACACCAAAGAAATTTTTTTTTATATTCAGCTTTATTCACAACCAATGTTGTAGAGAACTTATTGAATATTGCTTTAAGTATTGGTTAAAAATCAAAACTAATATCAAAAATAATTATTGGCAATACCAATACCAATATCAAATTTCAAGAAGTATTGCAATATCGTACCAATATTTAAAAAAGTATTGGCAATACTGCCAATACCAATACAATATTGCAATATTAACAACCCTGGTTCCAAGTAAACTCATTCCTCGCTGGTCAAGTTTGGGTTCCAAGTGAACTCATTCCTCGCTGGACAAGTTTGGGCTCCAAGTAAACTTTTTCTTCGCTGGACAACTTTGGGCTCGAAGTAAACTCATTCTTTGTTGGACAAGTTTGGGCTCCAAGTTATCTTATTCTTCCTTGGACAAGTTTGGGTTCCAAGTGAACTTATTCTTCGCTGGACAAGTTTGGGCTCCAAGTGAAGTCATTCTTCGCTGGACAAGTTTGGGCTCCAAGTGAACTTATTCTTTGCTGGACATGATTGGGCTCCAAGTGAACTTATTCTTCGCTTGACAAGTTTGGGATCCAAGTGAACTCACTCTTCGCTGGACAAGTTTGGGCTCCAAATAAACTTATTCTACGCTGGACAAGTTTGGGCTCCAGGTGAACTTATTCTACGCTGGACAAGTTTGGGCTCCAAATGAACTTATTCTACGCTGGACAAGTTTGGGCTCCAAGCTAACTCATTCTTCGCTGGATAAGTTTGGGCTCCAAGTGAACTTATTCTTCGCTGGACAAGTTATAGCTCCAAGTGAACTTATTCTACGCTGGACAAGTTTGGGCTCCAAGCTAACTCATTCTTCGCTGGACAAGTTTGGGCTCCAAGTGAACTCATTCTTCCCTGGAAAAGTTTGGGTTTAGAGTGAACTCATTCTTCGCTGGATAAGTTTGGGCTCCAAGTGAACTTATTCTTCGCTGGACATGTTTGGGCTCCAAGTGAACGTATTCTTCGCTTGACAAGTTTGGGCTCCAAATTAACTTATTCTACGCTGGACAACTTTGGGCTCGAAGTAAACTCATTCTTTGTTGGACAAGTTTGGGCTCCAAGTTAACTTATTCTTCCTTGGGCAAATTTGGGTTCCAAGTGAACTTATTCTTCGCTCGACAAGTTTGGGCTCCAAGTGAACTCATTCTTCGCTGGACAAGTTTGGGCTCCAAGTGAACTTATTCTACGCTGGACAAGTTTGGGCTCCAAGTGAACTCATTCTTCGTTGGACAAGTTTGGGTTTAAATTTAACTCATTCTTCGCTGGACAAGTTTGGGCTCCAAGTGAAGTCATTCTTCGCTGGACAAGTTTGGGCTCCAAGTGAACTTATTCTTCGCTGGACATGATTGGGCTCCAAGTGAACTTATTCTTCGCTTGACAAGTTTCGGCTCCAAATGAACTTATTCTACGCTGGACAAGTTTGGGATCCAAGTGAACTTATTCTTCGCTGGACAAGTTATAGCTCCAAGTGAACTTATTCTACGCTGGACAAGTTTGGGCTCCAAATAAACTTATTCTACGCTGGAAAAGTTTGGCATCCAAGTGAACTCACTCTTCCCTGGACAAGTTTGGGCTCCAAATGAACTTAGTCTACGCTGGACAAGTTTGGGCTCCAAGTGAACTTATTCTACGCTGGACAAGTTTGGGCTCCAAGCTAACTCATTCGACTCTGGACAAGTTTGGGCTCCAAGTGAAGTCATTCTTCGCTGGAGAAGTTTGGGTTTAGAGTGAACTCATTCTTCGCTGGACAAGTTTGGGCTCCAAGTGAACTTATTCTACGCTGGACAAGTTTGGCATCCAAGTGAACTCACTCTTCCCTGGACAAGTTTGGGCTCCAAATGAACTTAGTCTACGCTGGACAAGTTTGGGTACCAAGTGAACTTATTCTTCTGTGGACAAGTTATAGCTCCAAGTGAACTTATTCTTCGCTGGACAAGTTTGGGCTCCAAATGAACTTATTCTACGCTGGACAAGTTAAGGCTCCAAGTGAACTTATTCTACGCTGGACAAGTTTGGGCTCCAAGTGAACTTATTCTTTGCTGGACATGTTTGGGCTCCAAGTGAACGTATTCTTCGCTTGACAAGTTTGGGCTCCAAATTAACTTATTCTACGCTGGACAAGTTTGGGTTCCAAGTAAACTCAAATATCGCTGGACAAGTTTTAGCTCCAAGTGAACTTATTCTTCTTTGGACAATTTTGGGTTTAAAGTTAACTCATTCTTCGCTGGTCAAAATTGGGTTCTAAGTGAACTCATTCCTCGTTGGACAAGTTTGGGCTCCAAATGAACTTTTTCTTCGCTGGACAACTTTGGGCTCGAAGTAAACTCATTCTTTGCTGGACAAGTTTGGGCTCCAAGTGAACTTATTCTTACTTATTCTTCGCTGGACAAGTTTGGGCTCCAAGTAAACTTATTCTTACTTTTTCTTCGCTGGACAAGTTTGGGCTCCAAATGAACTCATTCTTCGCTGGACAAATTTGGGTTTAAAGTGAACTCATTCTTCGCTGGACAAGTTTGGGCTCCAAGTGAACTTATTCTTCGCTGGACAAATTTTAGCTCCAAGTGAACTTATTCTACGCTGGACAAGTTTGGGCTCCAAGTGAACTCATTCTTCGTTGGACAAGTTTGGGTTTAAAGTTAACTCATTCTTCGCTGTACAAGTTTGGTCTCCAAGTGAAGTCATTCTTCGCTGGAGAAGTTTGGGCTCCAAGTGAACTTACTCTTCGCTGGACAACTTTGGGCTCCAAGTGAACTTATTCTTCGCTTGACAAGTTTGGGCTCCAAATGAACTTATTCTACGCTGGACACGTTTGGGCTCCAAGTGAACTTATTCTTCGCTGGACAAGTTACAGCTCCAAATGAACTTATTCTACGCTGGACAAGTTTGGGCTCCAAGTGAACTTATTCTACGCTGTACAAGTTTGGGCTCCAAATGACATTATTCTACGCTGGACAAGTTTGGGATCCAAGTGAACTCACTCTTCGCTGGACAAGTTTGGGCTCCAAATGAACTTATTCTACGCTGGAAAAGTTTGGGCTCCAAGTGAACATATTCTACGCTGGACAAGTTTGGGCTCCAAGTGAACTTATTCTACGCTGGACAAGTTTGGGCTCCAAGTGAACTCATTCTTCGCTGGACAAGTTTGGGCTCCATATGAACTTATTCTACGCTGGACAAGTTTGGGCTCCAAGCTAAGTCATTCTTCGCTGGAAAAGTTTGGGCTCTAAGTGAACTCATTCTTCCCTGGAAAAGTTTGGGTTTAGAGTGAACTCATTCTTCGCTGGACAAGTTTGGGCTCCAAGTTAACTTATTCTTCGCTGGACATGTTTGGGCTCCAAGTAAACGTATTCTTCGATTGACAAGTTTGGGCTCCAAATTAACTTATTCTACGCTGGACAAGTTTGGGCTCCAAGTGAACTTATTCTTCGCTTGACAAGTTTGGGCTCCAAATGAACTTATTCTACGCTGGACAAGTTTGGGCTCCAAGTGAACTTATTCTTCGCTTGACAAGTTTGGGCTCCAAATGAACTTATTCTACGCTGGACATGATTGGGCTCCAGTGAACTTATTCTTCTATACGACAAGTTTGGGCTCCAAATGAGACTTATTCTACGCTGGACAAGTTTGGGATCCAAGTGAGACTTGTTCTTCGCTGGACAAGTTTAAGCTCAAGTAGAACATATTTACTACGCTGGACAAGTTTGGGCTCCAAATGAACTTATTCTACGCTGGACAAGTTTAGCATCCAAGTGAACTCACTCATTCCTGGACAAGTTTGGGCTCCAAATGAACTTAGTCTACGCTGGACAAGTTTGGGTACCAAGTGAACTTATTTTTCTCTGGACAAGTTTGGGCTCCATATGAACTTAGTCTACGCTGGACAAGTTTGGGTTCAAGCTAACTCATTCTTCGCTGGAAAGGTTTGGGCTCCAAATGAACTTATTTTACGCTGGAAAAGTTTGGGCTCCAAGTGAACGCATAATTCTACGCTGGACAAGTTTGGGCTCCAAGTGAACTTATTCTTCGCTGGACAAGTTTGGGCTCCAAATGAACTTATTCTACGCTGGACAAGTTTGGCATCCAAGTGAACTCACTCTTCCCTGGACAAGTTTGGGCTCCAAATTAACTTAGTCTACGCTGGACAAGTTTGGGCTCCAAGTGAACTAATTCTACCTACGACAAGTTTATGGGCTCCAAGTAGAACTTATTCTACGCTCAGACAAGTTTGGGCTCCAAGCTAACTCATTCTTCTCTGGACAAGTTTGGGCTCCAAGTGAACTCATTCTTCCTGGAAAGTTTGGGTTTAAGAGTGAACTCCATTCTTCGCTGGACAAGTTTGGGCTCCAAGTGAACTTATTCTTTTGCTGGACATGTTTGGGCTCCCAGGAAGTGAAGCGTATTCTTCGCTTGAGCTAAGTTTGGGCTCCAAAATTTACTAATTCTACGCTGGACAAGTTTGGGTTCCAGTGCAGACTCAAATATTGCTGGACAAGTTTGGGCTCCAAGTGAACTTATTCTTCGCTGGACAAGTTTTGGCTCAAGTGAACTTATTCTTCTTTGGACATTTTTGGGTTTTAAAGTGAACTCATTCTAGCTGAATCAAAGATTGGGTTCCAAAATTGAACTCATTCCTCGTTGGACAAGTTTGGGCTCCAAATGAACTTTTTCTTCGCTGGACAACTTTGGGCTCCGAAGTAAACTCATTCTTTGCTGGACAAGTTTGGGCTTCAGAAGTGAAATTATTCTTACTTATTCTTCGCTGGACAAGTTTGGGCTCCAAGTGAACTCATTCTTCGCTGGACAATTTTGGGTTTAAAGTTGAACTCCATTCTTCCCTTCTGGACCAAGTTTGGGCTCCAAGTGAACTTATTCTTCGCTGGACAAATTTCAGCTCCAAGTGAACTTGTTCTGCGCTGGACAAGTTTGGGCTCCAAGTGAACTTATTCTTCTTTTTTTCCTTGACAAGTTTGGGCTCCAAGGTGAGACTTATTCTACGCTGGACACGTTTGGGCTCCAAGTGGAACTTCTTCTACACGCTGGGACAAGTTACAGCTCCAAATGAACTTATTCTACGCTGGACAAGTTTGGGCTCCAGTTGAACTTATTCTACGCTGTACAAGTTTGGGCTCCAAATGACCACTGATACCATTTGCTGGACAAGTTTGGGATCCAGAAGTGAACTCACTCCTTCGCTGGACAAGTTTGGGCTCCCAAATGAACTTATTCTACGCTGGAAAAGTTTGGGCTCCAGAGTGAACATATTCTACGCTGGATAAGTTTGGGCTCCAAGTGAACTTATTCTACGCTGGTTAAGTTTGGGCTCAAAGTGAACTCATTCTTCGCTGGACAGAAGTTTGGGCTCCATCTCGAACTTATTCTACGCTGGACAAGTTTGGCTCCAAGCTGAAGTCATTCTTCGCTGGAAAAGTTTGGGCTCTAAAGTGAACTCATTCTTCCCTGGAAAAGTTTGGTTTTTAGAGAGTGAACTCATTCTTCGCTGGACAAGTTTGGGCTCCAAGTGCTTAACTTGCTACACTGGTTAAGATTTGGGCTCCAAGTGAACTTGATTCTTCGCTGGACATGATTGGAGGCTCCAAGTGAACTTTATTCTTCGCTTGACAAGTTTGGGCTCCAAAATGAACTTATTCTGCCACGCTGAACAAGTTTGGGATCCAAGTGTTTCAACTTAACTGCAGCTGGATAAGTTGTAGCTCCAAGTGAACTTATTCTACGCTGGACAAGTTTGGGCTCCAAATGAACTTATTCTACGCTGGACAAGTTTGGCATCCAAGTGAACTCACTCTTCCCTGGACAAGTTTTGGCTCCAAATTAACTTAGTCTACGCTGGACAAGTTTGGGCTCCAAGTGAACTAATTCTACGCTGGACAAGTTTGGGCTCCAAGTGAACTTATTCTACGCTGGACAAGTTTGGGCTCCAAGCTAACTCATTCTTCTCTGGACAAGTTTGGGCTCCAAGTGAACTCATTCTTCCCTGGAAAAGTTTGGGTTTAGAGTGAACTCATTCTTCGCTGGACAAGTTTGGGCTCCAAGTGAACTTATTCTTTGCTGGACATGTTTGGGCTCCAAGTGAACGTATTCTTCGCTTGACAAGTTTGGGCTCCAAATTTACTTATTCTACGCTGGACAAGTTTGGGTTCCAAGTGAACTCAAATATTGCTGGACAAGTTTGGGCTCCAAGTGAAATTATTCTTCGCTGGACAAGTTTTAGCTCCAAGTGAACTTATTCTTCTTTGGACATTTTTGGGTTTAAAGTTAACTCATTCTTCGCTGGTCAAAATTGGGTTCCAAGTGAACTCATTCCTCGTTGGACAAGTTTGGGCTCCAAATGAACTTTTTCTTCGCTGGACAACGTTGGGCTCGAAGTAAACTCATTCTTTGCTGGACAAGTTTGGGCTCCAAGTGAAATTATTCTTACTTATTCTTCGCTGGACAAGTTTGGGCTCCAAGTGAACTTATTCTTCGCTGGACAAATTTTAGCTCCAAGTGAACTTATTCTACGCTGGACAAGTTTGGGCTCCATGTGAACTCATTCTTCGCTGGACAAGTCTGGGTTTAAAGTGAACTCATTCTACGCTTGACACGTTTGGGTACCAAGTGAACTACTTCCTCTCTGGATAAGTTAGGGTTCCAAGTGAACTCATTCTTCCCTGGACAAGTTTGGGTTCCAAGTGAATCCATTCTTCGTAGGAAAAGTTTGGGTTCCAAGTGAAACTCATTCCTCGCTGGACAAGTTTGGGTTCCAAAAGAACTCATTCCTTGCTGGATAATTTTTGGTTCCAGATGAACTCATTCTTCCCTGGACAAGTTTGTGTTCCACGTGAACTCATTCTTTGCTGGACAAGTTTGGGTTCCATATGAACTCATTCCTCGTTGGACAAGTTTGGGTTCCAAGTGAACTCATTCCTCGCTGGACAATATTGGGTTTTAAGTGAACTCATTCCTCTCTGGACAACTTTGGGTTCTAAGTGAACTCTTTCCTTTCTGGACAAGTTTGGGTTTTAAGTGAACTCATTCCTTTTGGCCTCTTGCTTGCTACGGAAACCAATGCAATACACACTAATATTTCGTGTATTAAACTAGATCTCTTTCAGATTTAATGTAGTTTTACTTTCAAATATTATTATTATTTTTTTAACAATGTTTATCCAGGGTACAATACAATCAGTTATTTCATAGTACAATCATACATTCTTCAAGTATCGTTTTATATTACACAAAAAAACAAGATGTGCCTTTTATTATAAACATCAGCCTTCGTACTTAAACCTAATTCATGTTGTTATCATTAATATCTAATTATGGAGTTGCCTACCTCAAAAAGAATCTCCAAAGTTCCTGATTCAAAGCCGTTTTGTTATAAAATTTGAATCTCGATAGGTTTACAAAATTTTAACAAACTTCATGCTAAAACTATATTTACCTCACGCTAAAACTATATTTACCTCACGCTAAAACTATATTTACCTCACGCTAAAATTATATTTACCTCACGCTAAAACTATACTTAACTCATGCTAAAACTATATTTACCTCACGCTAAAACTATATTTACCTCACGCTAAAACTATACTTACCTCACGCTATAACTATATTTACTTCACGCTATAACTATATTTACTTCAAGCTATAACTTAATTTACTTCACGCTATAACAATATTTATTCACGCTATAACTTTATTTCCTTCACGCTATAACTATATTTACTTCACGCTTTAACTATATTTACCTCAAGCTAAAACTATATTTACCTCACGCTAAAACTATACTTACCTCACGCTATAACTATATTTACTTCACGCTATAATTATATTTACTTCAAGCTATAACTTAATTTACTTCACGCTATAACAATATTTATTCACGCTATAACTTTATTTCCTTCACGCTATAACTATATTTACTTCACGCTATAACTATATTTACTTCAAGCTATAACTTAATTTACTTCACGCTATAACAATATTTATTCACGCTATAACTTTATTTCCTTCACGCTATAACTATATTTACTTCACGCTATAACTATATTTACTTCACGCTGTAACTTTATTTACTTCACGCTATAACAATATGTATTCACGCTATAACTTTATTTACTTCACACTATAACTATATTTGCTTCACGCTATAACTTACGTTTCATGGGACGCAAACATAATTTATGAAACTAACAAAACATTACACATTGGATGTTGTCTGTGACTATGTTCAATCTCATAGGTAGATATAGGAATCTCCTGGTCTGTGTTGTACGGTCGTCCAGTCTGTCTCATTCCTTCTCCCCTTCAATTAGACCTGTAAATGGCGAACATCTTCAAAGTGAGAATACAAAAAACCAAATCGTTGAGGGAAATGATATGCCTTGATTAAAAAGTTAACGGACAAATGTGCCACTTGACTGGAAGTAATGGGCAAGTGTATCACGTGACTGGAAGTAATGGGCAAGTGTACCACGTGACTGGGAGTAATTGGCAACTGTATCATTTGACTGGAAGTAATGGGCAAGTGTATCTCGTGACTGGAAGTAATGGACAAGTGTATCACGTGACTGGAAGTAATGGGCAAGTGTATCACGTGACTGGAAGTAATGGGTAAGTGTATCACGTGACTGGAAGTAATGGTCAAGTGTATCACGTGACTGGAAGTAATGGTCAAGTGTATCACGTGACTGGCAGTAATGGGCAAGTGCATCACGTGACTGGAAGTAATGGGCAAGTGTATCACGTGACTGGAAGTAATGGGCAAGTGTATCACGTGACTGGGAGTAATTGGCAACTGTATCATTTGACTGGAAGTAATGGGCAAGTGTATCTCGTGACTGGAAGTAATAGGCAAGTGTATCACGTGACTGGAAGTAATGGGCAAGTGTATCACGTGACTGGAAGTAATGGGCAAGTGTATCACGTGACTGGAAGTAAAGGGCAAGTGTATCACGTGACTGGGAGTAATTGGCAACTGTATCATTTGACTGGAAGTAATGGGCAAGTGTATCTCGTGACTGGAAGTAATAGGCAAGGGTATCACGTGACTGGAAGTAATGGGCAAGTGTATCACGTGACTGGAAGTAATGGGCAAGTGTATCACGTGACTGGAAGTAATGGGCAAGTGTATCACGTGACTGGAAGTAATGGGCAAGTGTATCACGTGACTGGGAGTAATTGGCAACTGTATCATTTGACTGGAAGTAATGGGCAAGTGTATCACGTGACTGGGAGTAATTGGCAACTGTATCATTTGACTGGAAGTAATGGGCAAGTGTATCACGTGACTGGGAGTAATTGGCAACTGTATCATTTGACTGGAAGTAATGGGCAAGTGTATCACGTGACTGGGAGTAATTGACAACTGTATCATTTGACTGGAAGTAATGGGCAAGTGTATCTCGTGACTGGAAGTAATGTGCAAGTGCATCACGTGACTGGCAGTAATGGGCAAGTGTATCAATTGAATGACAGTAATGGACATGTGTATCACTCGACTGACAGTAATGGACAGGTGTATCACATGACTTGCAGTAATGGACAGGTGTATCACGTGACTGGCAGTTATTGGCAAGTGTATCACTTGAATGGCAGTATTTTATTGATGGTGTCTGAGGGACACAAAATTTCGCAAATTTATTTCATCGTGGTAGCACAAGGAAGCACACGTGTGGTGTGGTTGGTGCGCTAATATTCCTGGCGTTAAACCGCCGCTGGTGCACCAATAGCATCCATGACTTCTACTCCATAATCAATGGAATTGAAGAAAATACTTATTGTCATTCACTTCAACAATTTAAAACAAAAAATTAAATGATAAAATATTTCATTACTTTTTAATATTTTAGACTTGTACGACTCATATTTGAAACTATTTGAAACCACAGAAACTATTTAAAAATAAAGATTTTTTCAAAGATTTTTCGAATCGAAACGCTGGCAAGAAGCCATTAATAGTTAAACACGAAAGAGTATTATTGATTCACTAGCTGTTCCCCCTGCAAAGCCTTTGCATAGAGATAGACTATTGTTCAGCTGTGATACATATTTTCAAAATATATATTTTTTTAAGTTATGAACGAAATTAAAAATCTAATTAGTTGTTGTTTCTTTTCCTTGAAGAAACCAAAAGGATAAATTATTTCAATTAAAAAAAAAAGTTTTTAAAATTTTGTCAATGAGATCTAATTAGTTGTTGTTACTTTTCATTAAAACAACAAAAAAAGGAACCCAACCTGGGTAGCCAGACAAACTAAAACTAAAAGCTGCTCAACCATTGAGCCACCACATCAGATAACCTTAAATGAGTTTTATTACGTTATATAAAATTGTTAAATTATTTTACACTTGTACTTGACGTATAAAGTCTTTAAAATATGATCTTATTTTATAATTTAATAACAAATCAAAGCACTATTTATATACTATTGTTCAGCTTTGATAAATAGTTTTAAAAAAATGTTTAAGTTAATTAGACCTTTATAATTAGTTGTTGTTTCTTTTCCTTGCAACATCCTAACGGATAAATTATTTTTAAAAAAAACAATTTAAAAAAATGTATCAAAGAGAACTAATTAGTTGTTACTTTTCTTTAAAACAACAAAAGGGATAAATTATAATTTTTTTTTTAAATGTATCTAGATACTTATACATTTAACTCACTTTACAACGAATTATTTTTTTTCTTTACATAATTTGAAGGCAGTATCCTCCGCTGCAAAGCGCTGGTATTGCGCTAGTTCATAATAATATTTTATTACTGTCAATAAGTTCATAGTAATATTTTATTACTGTCAATAAGTTCATGCAAATATTTCCAGAAATTTTATTGACAAAATAATAGCGTGGACGCAAGAAATAAATGGAATAATTAATCCATATTTGTGCTCACGATTTTGTAGCCAATATAATTTCTATAAATATTTCTATGATCTAAGCCAGGGGTCGGCAACCTTTTGAGACGGAAGAGCCAAAAGTTATAATTTACAATCTTCTCAGTTTTTAAAGAGTCACTAAATTTGTTGTTTCAGTATTATGGTATTTGATTAGGTTTAGGTATATAAAATAATATAATTATTATTATCTGCACATGGAACAGGAAGGCCGCAATATGTCATCGAAAGAACCGCATGCGGCTCGCGAGCTGCAATTTGCCGACCCCTGATCTAAGCCAAAAGAATTATATTTTTACTTTTTAGTTCCAATCAATAAAAGTATATTTTAAAAAAAATATTTTCATACTGTTTCTTTACGTTTCTTTGTATACTGTTTCTTTACGTTTCTTTGTATACTGTTTCTTTTCGTTTCTTTGTATACTGTTTCTTTACGTTTCTTTTTATTTCAGATATTATTTGATGATGTTGTGCTGGGCCAAAGATCCCAAAGTCAGACCAAGTTTTTCAGTCATTGAAAAGGAATTGCTACGTATGATCAAAGAAGAGAGTTCACAATCTTTGCAATGTTCAACTAAGTTGTCTAGTGGTGACATAACGGGATTTCATGAGTATGAAGGTGTGTTAGAAACATTCCAAGAGACTATCACAAGTAATGAAACTATTCAACCAAAAGATAATAATAGTTCTGAACCTCAAAGTTTCGGCTGTAACAAGTCTGTCACCGTAACTACAGATATAGAACTAATTGAACTTTCAAACAAAAATATTTCAGAAGGTAACTATATCAAGTTGAGTGAATCTAGTTGTAATGAGGTTGATTCGGAAAAAAATAAGAACCACTATATCAATATTCTAAGTGTCAGGTAAAAAGGTCTTGTAAATAATGTGGGAATCACCCAACCCGCATGTTACTCAGACAGAGAAGTTTCTAGAGAAGAGGCTGGAGTCTATGTTCACTTAGTTGATCATTATCAAACAATCCCAAACTTTAAACGTCTTGAGATGGTACATAATGAAACATCACCAGACACTGACAACAAGCAGGAATTCCAGACAGGAATTTCAGAACATGCAAGATTGAAATCTGCCGTGAACAATGATTTATCATATTTTGAACTGGAACCTTCAAGGAGATCTAGTGCCAGTATCGATGAGGAAATAGTACAGGTCCAGTTTCAAGTTATTTAGTCATTTTATAATTTACATTATTGGCGTTTTCATATATAGATGTCAGTGACGAGTGTGACATAAAGTGACACCTACATAATGGCGTGATATGAAATGACACAAAATGGTGTGACAAAAGTGACACTTACATAATGGGGTGACATGAAGTGACACTTCTTACAAAATGTGTAGGATAAGATGTTTAATACCATCATTCCATTATTTATTGATTTCATTTTTAAAAAGACAAGAATCTGTGCGTAAAATAAACTATTTATACAATCAATAAATAATTCAGCTTTTATCATTTTTCAGGCTTCCTGGTTTAAATTGTTTTACTTTACACACTATTTTTATATGAAATTATGTTTCATTGGAATGGTAAAAAAACAGTCAACTTTCTATAATTATTGTACTTTTTTTCTCAAATTATAAAACTATTTTTAAAATAATATAAAGAAATATTTTTCTATTGCGATATTCTCAATAATGAGTTGCTGAATTTTTCTGTTATATTATTATACTACTAGTTGAAAAGTCTGCTGAAGCTGGGTATAACATAATGCACATGATGCCCAACTGAGTGAGGGCATTGGTTTTCTTTAGGCACCGTTTTTTCCTATGTATCTTATATTTAAAATATGGTTATTTTCGGGGCCCTATATCAGAGATTTACAGCAGTGGCTAAAATTCAAAGGCCTCTGAGGACTAAAGTACATCCATTCCTATAAATATATGGGGGATAACATAATGTGTATGATGCCCTACTGAGTAAGGGCATTGGTTTTCTTTAGGCACCGTTTTTTCTAATATAACATATGTTAAAATATGGTAGTTTTTGGAGCCCTATATCAGACATTTACAGCAATGAAGAAAATTCAAAGGCCCCAGAGGCCTAAAGTACATCCATCTTTCTAACCTTTTAGGGGTCAACAAATTGTGTATGATGCCCTTTTGAGTCAGGGCATTGTTTTATTTTAGGCAACGTTTTTTCCTATATAACCTATATCAGAGATTTACGACTATTACCAAAATTCAAAGGCCCCTAAGGCTTTAAGTACATCCACCCCTCTAACTATTTGGTTGGTTACATAATGCTTATGATCCCTTACTGAGTGGGTGCATTGGTTTTCTGTAGATACCGTTTTTCTTATATATATTATATATTTAAAATCCGATAATTTTTGGGGCCCAATATCAGAGCTGAAAATATCTAATGGGCATAGGGGCATTAAGAACCCCTATCCCTCTATATGTCCAGTGGATAACTTAATACGTATGATCATAGTATGATGCCTTCCTGAATCAGGGCATTGGTTTTCTTAGCACATTTTAAAATGCATCTATATTAAACGCAATTAAAGTTTGAAAACTTTTAATAACAAATTTTTTAATTTAAAATCTTTATTTTGTCAATTTAATTATTTTTCGTTTTTTCATTGGTTTTTCATGAACGGTCTCATTCAATTGCTTAACATAATTTTTAGACGATCAATTAAGAAATTTAACATAAATAAGTTCTTTTAAATTATGATTAAAATAAAAAAATAATTTCTTCAATCAGCAATGACTCATCAAATGTTACTCTATCAACAATTTAAACAATTTTTTTCATTTGTTTGTTCTAGAAATAGTTTCAGACTACTTGCTGATCTTTTCAATGAATTGAATACTTTCCAATTTAGTAGGCAAGTAGAGAAGGTGTACTCAAATGGCTTCAATAGCCCTCCTCTGTTGACATTGTTAAAAAAAACATCCAGCTTTTTCAATCTTAATTCGTCAATGTCTTTAAAATTTTTATCGACTAATATTTCTCTAAAGCTTTTATTTTAAAAATTATGTTATTATAGTATATATATATGAAAATTTAGTAAATTGAAAGGGCTTTTTAACAATATATGTTTCAAAGTGATATTATTATGCAAGTATTTTATTATTTTTAAAAAGTTTAGATGAAAAAAATAAACAAAAATAAATAAATTAAACAATTCACAAACACAAAGAAGAAAAAAAAATTCATTATGATTCATTTCAATTAAAGTTACTTTTTATTAAACTACATTCAATTCTCTGTGTGTAGGATATTTTTGAAGACATTATAATCAGATACAAAAGATATTTTAAAATTTCTAAAAAATGATGTGTTTTAACAGAAAAAGGACCAAAAATCTGCTGGGATCAACATTGACCATGCAACAAGAAAAATTCAAAAATATAAATCTAAGTTATAAAAACTAACATTCTAATGTCTATTGATAACAACAAAGCTCAATTTCAGCATGTTTTATAACTTTGCTAAAAATATTTTACAAGATTAGTGTAACTATTATACCAGCTTATGATAATTTTTCATAGAACATTATATTTATTTATCAACTGGTCACTCTTATCTACACCCACCATATATTTATTGTAATCCTGTATTATGGTTTGTTGGGTCAACAGTAAGTTTCTAAAATTTCCCATTTACTTAGTCTGTCATTTAAATGTTCCAAATCCATTTGCATTATGCATAGTGGACATAACCAAAACAGTTTTATTGTCCCTCCATCGTACTGTCAATAACTCCCTTTCTAACTCATCTCATATCCCCTCTTTTATATTTTTCAAAGATTGGGGAATACCTTTACATGTCCTAAGAATAGCTCCACATGCTCCTACCCCTAAATTCCATAGATCTTTAGACAATTGTATAGTAGTATAAAAATTATCGACTAATAATTTATACCACTCTTTAGCTAAAGATTTAATTAATTTCATTACCACCCCATATGCCAATCCAAAAGGCCCATTATCCTGTTTACCTAAATATAAATGAAAATCATAAGTATACCTAGAAAGAGAATCAGCTAATACCCATAACTTCATTCACCACTTAGTCGGCTTATCCCTTATGTACTGCCTAAAAATATATCTACCTTTATTTCTTATCATTCTTTAATCTATTGATATATCTTGGTAAGGCTGAAACAATTTTATACATTACAATCTAATAAAGTTAAAGAAAAAATGTACTTTACATAACTTGTTGGCTTTTTCTTCAGTTTGAGGATTAGACACCTTTAGAAAGCTCATTATAGATTTCAATCTATCACGAAACATAAAAGCTCTGGCCCAAAGTCCATTGTATAGTGATTTAGTAGACCAGAACTAACAAAATCACTTGGCAAGAAATGGAGCGAACACATTTTTGAATATTTCCCAGGCTGAAAATTTTGGCAGGGATTAGCTCTAATCCATTTTTCACATAATTACACATTGTGTAATGGATACGAATGAAAAGAAACTCCTTTACTTTCCGCTTTTTCAACACTGTCATATCCACTTTTGCATCCGTATGCAGAACACTTATTGACCATTTTCTTAGTTATTTATTATATTTAAAATTAGATTTATAAACCAAAACAATTATTATACGTAAATTTTACCGAGAAAAAGAGAAATTTTAGAAAAACAACAGTAATAACACAAAATAAAACCCGAATAAACAATGGACGAACGAAAACAAGCAAGCATGTATATAATAGTGCAGCTTTGTTTAACCCTTGCGTCAGCCTAAACCGTACACGGCTAGAATGAAATTTTGTTTGGTTGTCTATCCTGGTGTTATATCTAGATATCCATCGCCTAGCCTACTTTACGCCCGGGTGCAAAATGCTTTTTGCCGTCTACACCACCCCCCTCCGCTCCAAGTTTAAATATAAAAGTGATATTTTACTTTATATCTCATTAAAAGTATCATCATTTCAAAAGGATCAAACAAAAATTGATTCCCGCTGTTTGTTGTAATAATTACTAATTATATGTTTTGCCTTTCTCGTCATCTGGCATTTTAAATATCATTATGAGAATATTTTTAAAAACATCATCAACATTAGCATTAGCCCTTTGTAAAACTGAAATGAAACTAATGCAAACTGTTTATATAAAAAAAGTGGCATTTAAAGAGAATTGAGATCATGAAAATAACATATATTTTTTGTGATTATATGACCTTCATCAAAACACAAATTTGATGTGCGTGAACATGTTACCATTGGGTTAAGGTTGTAAGTATGGCCCAATCTAATGTTGGTATCTCGTCGTGAGAAATATACATTTTCTAAATACAAGGCTTTGAACTGTTTCATCATGCTTATTTTTTAAATCAATTCTATCACACGCGACAGTGTAGTAGATTGTAGGTGAATTATGTCTCGAATTAAAAAGTCTACAATCATTTCGGACATTGTTGTGTCAAAATGTGTAGCCTATATAAGTAAATTTCCCAAAATTTGTATGGATAGTGTAATATTTGATTTCGATTTTAGTTTAAATTTCGCTTTTTAGAATGTAATGGGATACAATATTTAGATGTTTAAATGTACTGGGATGCAATATTTAGATTTATAATATGTACTGGGATACAATATTTAGATTTATAAAATGTACTGGGATACAATATTTAGATTTATAAAATGTACTGGGATACAATATTTAGATGTATAAAATGTACTGGGATACAATATTTAGATTTATAAAATGTACTGGGATACAATATTTAGATTTATAAAATGTACTGGGATACAATATTTAGATTTATAAAATGTACTGGGATACAATATTTAGGTTTATAAAATGTACTGGGATACAATATATAAATTTATAAAATGTACTGGGATACAATATTTAGATTTATAAATGTACTGGAATACAATATTTAGATTTATAAAATGTACTGGGATACAATATTTAGATTTATAAAATGTACTGGGATACAATATTTAAATGTATAATATGTAGTGGGATACAATATTTAGATTTATAAATGTACTGGAATACAATATTTAGATTTATAAAATGTACTGGGATACAATATTTAGATTTATAAAATGTACTGGGATACAATATTTAGATGTATAAAATGTACTGGGATACAATATTTAGATTTATAAAATCTACTGGGATACAATATTTAGATTTATAAAATGTACTGGGATACAATATTTAGATGTATAAAATGTACTGGGATACAATATTTAGATGTATAAAATATACTTGGATACAATATTTAGATTTATAAAATGTACTGGGATACAATATTTAGATTTATAAAATGTACTGGGATACAATATTTAGATTTATAAAATGTACTGGGATACAATATTTAGATTTATAAAATGTACTGGGATACAATATTTAGATGTATAATATGTACTGGGATACAATATTTAGATTTATAAAATGTACTGGGATACAATATTTAGATTTATAAAATGTACTGGGATACAATATTTAGATTTATAAATGTACTGGAATACAATATTTAGATTTATAAAATGTACTGGGATACAATATTTAGATTTATAAAATGTACTGGGATACAATATTTAAATGTATAATATGTACTGGGATACAATATTTAGATTTATCAAATGTACTGGGATACAATATTTAGATTTATAAAATGTACTAGGATACAATATTTAGATTTATAAAATGTACTGGGATACAATATTTAGATGTATAAAATGTACTGGGATACAATATTTAGATGTATAAAATATACTTGGATACAATATTTAGATTTATAAAATGTACTGGGATACAATATTTAGATTTATAAAATGTACTGGGATACAATATTTAGATTTATAAAATGAACTGGGATACAATATTTAGATTTATAAAATGTACTGGGATACAATATTTAGATGTATAATATGTACTGGGATACAATATTTAGATTTATAAAATGTACTGGGATACAATATTTAGATTTATAAAATGTACTGGGATACAATATTTAGATTTATAAATGTACTGGAATACAATATTTAGATTTATAAAATGTACTGGGATACAATATTTAGATTTATAAAATGTACTGGGATACAATATTTAAATGTATAATATGTACTGGGATACAATATTTAGATTTATCAAATGTACTGGGATACAATATTTAGATTTATAAAATGTACTAGGATACAATATTTAGATTTATAAAATGTACTGGGATACTATATTTAGATGTATAAAATGTACTGGGATACAATATTTAGATGTATAAAATGTACTGGGATACAATATTTAGATGTATAAAATATACTTGGATACAATATTTAGATTTATAAAATGTACTGGGATACAATATTTAGATTTATAAAATGTACTGGGATACAATATTTAGATTTATAAAATGTACTGGGATACAATATTTAGCTAGAACACTATCAGGGGAACATTTATAATCTACACTAGTTGTTCTCAAACTACGATAAAACACAATGTCACTGGCTTTATAAATACATCAAACATTATAAATGCATCTTCCATTTTAAATACAATTACCATTACAAATACATCTTCCATTTTAAATACATATACCATTATAAATACTGTCATTGTATAGTTATGAGTACTACGCACACAGGAGTGTGTGTATCTTTGGAGCTTGGCCAACCAGGTCAACATGTGGTCACGGGGTCAAGATTCGAGATAGAAAATAAATATGTTGTTTATTATTCTAGATATTTATAGAAAATAAATATGTGGTTTATTTGTAAATTGTATTGACTAAATGAGTGAGAGACAGAGCGATGTGGAATGTTCGAGTTGGATGGAAGGAAATTATATAAAGACGATGTTCAGTTGAGAAAGAGGAGAATTGAGTCAATTGAGTCAGTGAAGTTATTTGAGTTCAGAAGTTCAGTTGAGTAAGAGAGAGTATTCTAGTACATATCAGAAGTTTTAGTTGATCAGTTAAGTTCATTGTTAACAAGTATTATTCATTGGATTTATTCTGTTATATGTTATTGTGTCGTCAATAAATCATATGAACCATGGACATGAATTGAGTTCTCATTATTAACCAGTTCATACAATAACGTCATTTACAAATACATTTACCATTACAAATACATCTTCCATTTTAAATACATATACCATTATAAATACATATACCATTATAAATACATATACCATTATAAATACATATACCATTATAAATACATATACCATTATAAATACATATACCATTATAAATACATATACCATTATAAATACATCTTACATTTTAAATACATATACCATTATAAATACATCTTACATTTTTAATACATCTTACATTTTAAATAAATTTACCATTACAAATACATCTTCCATTATAAATACATTTACGATTATAAATACATATACCATTATACATAAATCAACCATTATAAATACATCTACCATTATGCTTTGCAAATCAACGAGATTTTAGGTTCGTAATATGAAGAGAGAGTTGTAATTAAACACAATTGAATCCTGTTAGAATTCGTCAGCGACCAATACTTTAAGAACCACTGCATTACTAAATACTCGAAGATGCTCCTAAACAATGTCATAAGCAGAGGTGGATCTAACAGCGGGAGTATCGGCGGGTGAGCGCCCGGATCATGGGTAGGCACAGAAAGACTAAATATATACAGAATTCATATTCTTTTCAGCTGTCATTTTTTTTAAAACCCAGAATTTTCTTCTGCGTCCCGGAGACTCAACCAACATTCGTTTGCGTCTGGCCATTAATTACACATACAAGTACATAAAGTGCGTTATAACATTCATTGCCTTAGTTTACCAGAGCAGTTCTTACGGGGAGGGGAGGGGGGGTCGGGGAAAAAGAAAGTGTTAAAGCCTTTATGCGTATGAACCAGAGGTGTAACAGAAAATACTGGGCCATTTAAATTAGAGAGACATCAGAAAGTTGGGCTATACGGGTCATAGATATCTAGATTAACACCAGGATAGACAACCAAACAAAATTTCATTCTAGCCGTGTACGGTATAGGCTGACGTAAGGATTAAAGCCCAACTGACGGCATACAATAAAATGTGACTTTTTATGTCTAGTATAATATTTTTATTTTAAAAAATGCTTTCTAAATACTTTCTACTAAAAAATAATTGTCAATTTTTATTTTAACAACAATTTCTCGTAAATAAAACAATGCTATCAGGTGACGGAACCGAACGCCATTTTGATTTGTTTACGTTTTGTCAGTCATTCGACTACACTAAAATGGACTCAGAATCTGATTATTTAGAGGAAAATAAACTTGATTTAAGTGACAAAGATGAAACTTGGGAGCTCATAATTTCTTCAGATGACTTTGAAGCTGAAAATATTAGTTTTAATTCAAGTTTTCAACACTTCCAAACTCACATGTGTAAGTATTGAACCAACATGCTTTGACTTTGTCTTAATGATCTTTATGTTTATTTATTTATTCATTTATTTATTCTTTAGAACTTAAAATGTGGGAATAGTTATAAAATAAGAGAAAGGTATAAAGATTTATATTTTATTATATAAAGGTTTATGTATAAATATTATTTATTTAGTTCTCTACCGCTAGAATTACTGTTACTGTTTTATTTTTGTGTTATTGCCAATCAGCAGATTTTCGTAAACACAAAAAAAACAAACAAAAACTGAAGTTTACATAATATTTACATATCTGTATTGATGATATTTTGTTTTCATCATTATAAAATAATTAATTGTAGCTCGATAAATAAGCTGAATTTTTTTTTTTATTTATGGTTTTCTTTACATATTTTTTTATCCCCCAGATCATATGGCATGATGATATGAATGAATTGAATGACACATTACCAAAACCACCAAAGAATTTTCTACCTGAGAGGGATCCAGGCATTCAACAACTCGGAGGAGCTAAAACAAGGGAAGACATTAGGAAATTCTGCAATGCAGTGGCATTTTTAAAACTTTATTTTACTTTGGACTTAGGAATTCATATTTGTGACTAATAATAGCAATGCCAGACATTATGGACCTACAAAACCTTGTGTTTACCAAGGCTGGTTTGATCTTACACCAGATGAATTCTACAGATTCTGTGGACTTATCATGTATGCTGGACTTGTTCAAGCACAGAACATTGACTGCTTCTGGTCTACTAAATCACTATACAATGGACTTTGGGCCAGAGCATTTATGTTTCGTGATAGATTGAAATCTATAATGAGCTTTCTAAAGGTGTCTAATCCTCAAACTGAAGAAAAAACCAACAAGTTATGTAAAGTACATTTTTTCTTTAACTTTATTAGATTGTAATGTATAAAATTGTTTCAGCCTTACCAAGATATATCAATAGATTAAAGAATGATAAGAAATAAAGGTAGATATATTTTTAGGCAGTACATAAGGGATAAGCCGACTAAGTGGTGAATGAAGTTATGGGTATTAGCTGATTCTCTTTCTAGGTATATTTATGATTTTCATTTATATTTAGGTAAACAGGATAATGGGCCTTTTGGATTGGCATATAGGGTGGTAATGAAATTAATTAAATCTTTAGCTAAAGAGGGATATAAATTATTAGTCGATAATTTTTATTCTACTGTACAATTGTCTAAAGATCTATGGAATTTAGGGGTAGGAGCATGTGGAGCTATTCTTAGGACATGTAAAGGTATTCCCCAATCTTTGAAAAATATAAAAGAGGGGATATGAGATGAGTTAGAAAGGGAGTTATTGACAGTACTATGGAGGGTAAATAAAACTGTTTCGGTTATGTCCACTATGCATAATGCAAATGGATTTGGAACATTTAAATGACAGACTAAGTAAATGGGAAATTTTAGGAACTTACTGTTGACCAACCAACCATAATACAGGATTACAATAAATATATGGGGGGTGTAGATAAGAGTGACCAGTTGATAAATAAATATAATGTTCTATGAAAAATTATCATAAGCTGGTATAATAGTTACACTAATCTTGTAAAATATTTTTAGCAAAGTTATAAAACATGCTGAAATTGAGCTTTGTTGTTATCAATAGACATTAGAATGTTAGTTTTTATAACTTAGATTTATATTTTTGAATTTTTCTTGTTGCATGGTCAATGTTGATCCCAGCAGATTTTTGGTCCTTTTTCTGTTAAAACACATCATTTTTAGAAATTTTAAAATATCTTTTGTATCTGATTATAATGTCTTCAAAAATATCCTACACACAGAGAATTGAATGTAGTTTAATAAAAAGTAACTTTAATTGAAATGAATCATAATGAATTTTTTTTTCTTCTTTGTGTTTGTGAATTGTTTAATTTATTTTTTTTGTTTTTTTTTTCATCTAAACTTTTAAAAATAATAAAATACTTGCATAATAATATCACTTTGAAACATATATTGTTAAAAAGCCCTTTCAATTTACTACATTTTCATATATATACTATAATAACATAATTTTTAAAATAAAAGCTTTAGAGAAATATTAGTCGATAAAAATTTTAAAGACAATGACGAATTAAGATTGAAAAAGCTGGATGTTTTTTTTAACAATGTCAACAGAGGAGGGCTATTGAAGCCATCTGAGTACACCTTCTCTACTTGCCTACTAAATTGGAAAGTATTCAATTCATTGAAAAGATCAGCAAGTAGTCTGAAACTATTTCTAGATCAAACAAATAAAAAAAAATTATTTAAATTGTTGATAGAGAAACAATTGATGAGTCATTGCTGATTGAAGAAATTATTTTTTTATTTCAATCATAATTTAAAAGAACTTATTTATGTTAAATTTTTTAATTGTTCGTCTAAAAATTATGTTAAGCAATTGAATGAGACCGTTCATGAAAAACCAATGAAAAAACGAAAAATAATTAAATTGACAAAATAAAGATTTTAAATTAAAAAATTTGTTATTAAAAGTTTTCAAATTTTAATTGCGTTTGTGTTTATTTCATAAAAACATAAGAACCAAATATACAAAACTGCTATTAAACATGAAGACTAACGCTAAACACTTGATTGTGTGTCAGCCTAAACCGTATTTTTTAAAATATTGGTTGTCCTTCCTGATGCTATATCTAGATTTCCATGGGGTAGGACTATAGAGTTATTCTTTGCTCATGAAATTATGTAAATACCAAAGACAATGAGCAAATATTTACTTGGCCAATGAATACAAGGATCATGACCATAGGGAAACCACTGAAGACTTCGGAGATTTCAAACATTGATTTTTGGTGGACAGAGACTTAAATGAATTTTTGTTTCATTTTGAAAACTATGAACATTTTTGTCTTTTTCTTTAAACTTTTGTTTTTATTGAGATATTTTATTTAGTTATTTGATATTTTACTACTTATGTACATAGATGCATGCATATTTTATTCAATATTTTAATTCGGTCTCCGCATAGATGTCAACAGACACTGCCCTTTTGTTTTCTGTTACTTCAAACGCTTCAAGTTTTGCAGAGACAGATCAGCTACGGTTTGTTTTGTCCGTGTGGGAATATATTACTTTGAGATAATTTGCTTACATGCCTAAATCTCTTATATGTTTATGTGTAGAGTTTCATGAGGAAGTAAAAGTTTGTTCAATGATATAGTTTGCCGTAGTCCAAGAGGTGATGCTACAAGCCAAATAGGTCAACCCTATAGTGTAAGCGCACAAACATGTTTTAATATTTAGTCAAGGGATAGTAACCCTACAGTCTACTTTAGTCCAGAGGTAGTAACCTACCTTATACATTAGTTATAGTAAACATTAGTCAACTATACATTAGTCTAGTTTACATTAGTCTAGTTTACATTAGTCAACTATACATAAGTCTACTATACATAAGTCTAGTTTACATTAGTCTAGTATACATTAGTCAACTATACATTAGTCTAGTATACATTTGTCAACTAAATATAAGTCTTTTATACATTAGTCAACTATACATAAGTCTACTATACATTAGTCTAGTATACATTAGTCTACTATACATAAGTCTAGTTTACATTAGTCTAGTATACATTAGTCAACTATACATAAGTCTACTATACATAAGTCTAGTATACATTAGTCAACTATACATAAGTCTAGCTTACATTAGTCTAGTATACATTAGTCTAGTATGCATTAGTCAACTATACATAAGTCTACTATACATTAGTCTAGTATACATTAGTCAACTATACATAAGTCTAGTTTACATTAGTCTAGTATACATTAGTCTACTATACATAAGTCTACTATACATTAGTCTAGTATACATTTGTCAACTAAATATAAGTCTACTATACATTAGTCAACTATACATAAGTCTACTATACATTAGTCTAGTATACATTAGTCTACTATACATAAGTCTAGTTTACATTAGTCTAGTATACATTAGTCAACTATACATAAGTCTAGTTTACATTAGTCTAGTATACATTAGTCTAGTATACATTAGTCAACTATACATAAGTCTACTATACATTAGTCTAGTATACATTAGTCAACTATACATAAGTCTAGTTTACATTAGTCTAGTATACATTAGTCAACTATACATAAGTCTACTATACATTAGTCTAGTTTGCCCCCCCCCCTGAGAATTTTTAAAAATATTGTTTATTTCCAAGAAAATGTTGAAACTTTTTTAATTAAATAAAAATGTTTTTTAAATTTTCTTGTAAGTCTAAATTTCCCTAACAATTTTCGATTTAAATAAATTAAGTTTTTAAAATAATTAAATTTTTTTTTACAAAATCAAGCGGAACATCATTGCGCGAACTAAATTTGCTGTTTTCAGAACCAAAAAACATGAACGCTTTCAATGAGAATTTGCGTAACCGCCATTTTGGTTAAAACATGACATAAATAATATTAAAAATGCGGTTTAGTTTTATTACTTTTTTTATATTTTATACATTATTTTGTATTCATGAAAAATATATAGTTTTAAATACATTTAAAACGATAAATTTAATTGATATTTTAAATATTAAAAAGCTTGAGCAATTGCATTGAACCAATTACTTGCATATCCTCCTTTTTATTCATTCATTGGCTATTCATATTTTGACTCCATTTTTGTTTTAGAGTGTTTTTTTCATTTTCGTTTTTTGTTTTAAAATGGATCGTTTTGTAATAAGAAAAAATCAAGAGATAAAATTAATTTCTATTAACAAACATAACGATGGCCAATCGTGTAGTCATAGTTGTGACGAAGAAGAAGATGCTGCTTCTACTTCTGCTACATCTGCCTCTACCAGACAACATCAAAAACGGCTCTTTTCAGAGCCACTCTCAACAACTAAGCAAAAACAAATCAATGATCTAGCAAAAAAAGATGAACCTATCAAACAAATTATATTACCTACCTATCCTAAAAATAATCAGAATCGGTCTTTCAGGTCAGAATGGTTTCAATATTTCAAGTGGTTGGAATATTCTCCGTCCTTGGACGCTGCATTTTGTTACCCATGGGGCCATCCATAAAAGACGTCCACACAAAGGGGGGGGGGGGTTCAGCAAAAAGTGGACTAAAGTGGACATGCGGGGAGGGGGGGTTGAGGACAGAGTGGATGTCCACAATGTAGTGTTTTTGCATAAATTTACTGCAAAAAATTCCAGTTTAATGACAAAAGAGTTATAGAAATCGGAAGCCGTTTTATTATTTAAAATTTGTCAGAAGTATGCCGACAGATGCATGTTGTTAAAACGAAACAGACAAAATGGCGACTGTAGTGTCGGCACAAAAGTTTTTTTTTTCTCATGTAAATATTTTTAATTTCAATTTTTTTTTTTATTGTTCATTTTTATTTTAACTAATTTTATTATCGCTCTTTACAATAAAAAAAAATTTTGCAGTATTGATGAGCAGTCAGTGCACATTCTTTCTTAGCCAGGACGACAAGGCTAGAGTTCCTTGGGGCCTTCCAGCTGCATCAAAACAGGCACCACTTCTAATGCATCTGGAATATCGTATCCATTTGCCTGACCATGATTGGGTTTTGGCAGATAGGCATAAACCAATACCTTCAGTTTATGCTGCATGTATTATCAAGGATGGCAGTGTGACCTATTCTGGACCAACATCTATATCAATAAGGAATGGTAAACATGACTCCAGTACTGCTGCCTCACATGTTGCGGATTTTGATGTACTTGTCTCTCAGGATATTTTCAAGAATGTGGCATGTACAAATGGTGGATTAGTAAAGCCTATAGTTATTATTACTGTTGACGGAGGCCCAGACGAGAACTCACGTTATCCAAAAACTTTGAACGCTGCATATAATTTGTTTACCAAGCACAATCTTGATGCTTTTTTTATAGCTTGTCATGCCCCGGGTCACAGTGCCTACAACGCGGTAGAACGACGAATGGTCCCATTGTCTCATGACCTGTCAGGCCTCATTCTTCCTCACGATCATTTTTGGTCCCATTTGGATGCAAATGGTAAAACTATAGACCAAAACCTGGAAAAATCAAACTTTAAAAAGGCTGGAGAAATACTCGCTGAAGTTTGGAGTCAGGCTGTCATTGATGGCTATGATGTGCATGCACAGTATGTTGAACCAAGCAGCACAAGCACATTTCTTCCATCTCCCTCTGTGAATTGGTGTTGGAATCATGTTCAACAGTCTCAATATTTTCTGCAGATCATCAAATGTAATGATGTAACGTGCTGTGGAGCAAGACGAACCAACTATAATGAACTATTTCCCAAACGTTTCATTCCAGCTCCTGCACCTTTTGTTAGTCATGAAGCAGGCATCATGGCTGCAGCTATCGGGAATAGTAGTGGTACTTATGGATCACTGTTTCAGAGGCTTGTACTGATTGATCTGTAGCCCGATCACAGTTACAGTAGCATGCCTTTTGATCTCTATTGTCCATCAGTGGCTGGAAAAATTCCCAAGGTCGTCCATTACAATATTCCTGTTTGTGAACATTATGAGGCAGAAGTATCAGACAAGGAGAATGAACCAGAAATTGATGTAGTCATCATACGAAATATGTTTGAAAGTCTGCAATCGGAATTTCAATCCCGCTGAATAATTGTGGTTTAATGCTTTGCATTTTTTTATTATAATTAAATAAAATGTTTTTAAACAGTAATTTTTTTCATATTTAGAATTTTGAATTTCTGAAAAAAAATGTTTGTAATTATGTACTCTTTATATTGTTTACTGTAATAATCAGATTAGGCTATAGAATTTATAGTTGGCACAGAGATGGTTTGAATTATCTGGCCACTTAGCTTTGCGGAAGTAGAAAATATTAGTTAGAGCAGACGATAATAATTAGACGAGAAGGAGACAATAGATTTCTTCAGACATGATACAGTAGATTTTATATTCTTGACTGGATTGACGTAACTTGGTTTTCACATCAATTATCATTGAATCATGTATGTAATATAGAAGAATAAATAATATATATATTTATCTGCTCAGTGCTTTGTATCTATTCTCTACATGTGTTACGTTTGTGGACATTTAATTACAAATTATATATATACACCCAAGTCAAGCAGTCAACAAGAAATTCCGAAGAGACCATACTACCTTTTATAAAAGTTCCTTAGAAACATAATATACATACAACTGAAATACTAATCTACAAAACCACCCATGACATTTACATTCTCCCAATTTAAAAATTCGAAATATTCATTAATTCATGTTCGGTAAATTTTATGTTTTGGACGTCCACAACTGGGGGGGGGGGGTCCAGTCAAAAGTGGACAAATGTGGACAAGGGGGAAGGGGGGGTAAAAAATAGCAAAAAATTGGTGGACGTCTTTTATGGACGGCCCCCATGTCGCTTGTTTGCTGCATTTTGTAAAGAGGATACCTATACGAAAACTGGTTTTAAAAACTGGAAAAGTGCATTGGATAAAACTAAAACTGGATTTTACAAGCATGCTTTGTCTGAAACTCATGTACAGTCTATGTTATTATGGTCCGAAAGAAATATCAGATGAATGTAATAGGTCTGTTTCAACACTAGTCAATGACAGTGTGCTTGAAAAACATAGATATTACATTTCAAGTATTTTTGAAATTATTCAGTTTCTTGTCATTAATGAGCTTCCTATCAGGAGATCATATAACATAGAAGAGCATTTAGAAGAAAGCTTATTCAAAAACTTATTTGAATTTACATTGAGAAAAGACCCAAAATTAGCTGATTCTTACCAAATTATTCCAAAAAATGCCACATACCAATCCCCAGAAATTCAGAATGAAATAATTCAAATAATGACTGACCTGGTTAAAGAAGAGATTTCTAATGACATAAATAATTCAGATGTTCCATTTTTAGAGCATTTTCGAAAAAAAATTCTCTATTGTCCCCGTTTTGTCTGTCTGTCTGTCTGTCTGTCATCACCCTAGATCTCAACAACCATAAGTCCTAGACCCATGATGTATATATCATTTTGTAGGTCTTGGCCTGCCAAGAAATGACTTTTTTCCATTTCGCGATCTGACCTCTCAGGGCCGTAAAAGGGGCCTTATAAAGTACCGTTTTTTTACTATATAAGCTATATTAATAATGGACCGCCCTATATCTCAGCAACCATAAGTCCTAGACCCATGATGTATATATCATTGTGTAGGTCTTGGCCTGCCAAGTGTACATCAAAAGTCCATTTCGCGATTTGACCTCTCATGGCCAAAATATAAGAGTTTTTTATGTACCGTTTTGCTTATATTTTAAATATAAATAATAAAAGCTAATCAAAGGGGCGTAATCATTATTTATTTTTGTAACAGTTATTCAACATGACTTACTTCCCGTATATGCATTACACAATAGAATTTATAAACATTTCCAAAATTTACAAATATTTATTTTATTTTATTTCTAATTTTTTTTTAGTAAAACTTAATAGTTTTAAAATAATTTTCAAAAATTTTGTGAAACACATGAATTAATTTTATGTTAAAATTGCACGATTTATACTTTGTTAATATGTTACGTTAACTTTGAGACTAACATATAAATCAGAACTCAGTGCAGTACACAATACAACAAATACTTTATTACAACTATAATACAACTTTGCTTATTTAAAGACATGAAAATGTGCTAACACGTCCTGTGTCCAGAATGGAACAGGCTTAATTGCTTGTTTACTCTATTGGAGGATGGAACAAAAGACAAAAATCGTAGGGAAAACATTGCAATTGCTGTCAGATACGTTAAAAATGGTGAAATTTTTTAATCTCTGCTGTCAATAGAAACAACAGTTCTTTTGGATGCTAAAACATTTACACAAAAAACATTAGAAACACTGGAAAAGTATGGTATAAATCCAAAAAACATGCTGAGCCAATGTTATGATGGTGCCTCAGTGATGAGTGGTAAAAAGGGTGGAGTTCAGGCACTAATTCAAGAAAAACTAGTGAAAGAGATTCCTTATGTACATTGCTATAATCATAAGCTTCATTTGGTTATAACAAAAGCTGTTTCTGTTTTGGCAATTGTTAATGAATTCTTTAGTCAGTGTGGGCAGTTATATAATTTTTTGCCTCGTGGTATTGTGGCTCCCATGTATAAAGGCAAAGCTCTATCGCGCTTATTGGAACAACGATGGTCAGGTCATCTTCATGCTTGTAAGATAATTTATGAAAATTACGACCATATATCAGAAACCCTAGAAATAATATCTTTAAACCAAGGAAAACATTTTAACGGAGATGATGTAGCTCTATGTACCGGTCTCTATATTGTGATAAAGAAACAAGAGTTTGTATTTTGTCTGTTAGTAATGAAACAAGTTTTAGAAATTCTCTCACCAGTTGACAAGGGATTACAAAGCCATGAGATTTCTTTGGAGCAGGGTTGTAATTTGGTTTTTGCTGCAACATCTGCAATAGAAGAACTAAGAAATGAAGACAGTCTAAAATCTATACTACAAGAAATGTCAAATTTATGCAAAGTATAAGAAGTTGAAAAGAAAAAGGAAGTTCAACTCATTACTGGACAATTACATAACAAGTGAAACGACAGGCAACAAAGCTTCATTCAGCAGTGACAGTAATGAAAGCAATGAGTTAGGTAGAATATTTTATGAAATTTTAGATGTAATACTGAGTGAAATAAAGAAAAGGTTTCAGAATAATGATGACATTTATATGGCAAAATGTGCAGCAGAAAATTTGGATTATGAAAACGATAAGTTAAATTACCTCAAAAGATACAATATCATTATTCCGAGCAAAGAAGAAATGAAAGTGGCCAAAAACTTTTTTGAGAGAAATAAAATTGAAAAACATAATGTCTTCAGTGAAGTGTACAAACATAAAAGTGCTTTTGAAGACTGCTATAGTTTGCTAGCAGCAGTAAAAACTTTTGCTTGCAGCACAGCTATGTGTGAATCAACTTTCTCAGTTCTAACACGTATTAACAGTCATCAAAGACTTTCTATGTCCCACCAAAGAATGTCTAACCTAGTATATATGGCCTTTGAACAGAAGAGAACGAAACAACTAGAAGTAGAAAAGGTCCTGAGAAGATTCAACTCACTGAAAAATAGAAAAATACAACTCTACTAGATAAAGGTTGAAAAGTCTTCTGACCAATTAAATTACATACTTTTCTTTTCATATATTATATGGATAGTCATTAAATCTGAAAAACATTTAACAAAAAGTTGTGTAATATTTTTTTATCTGAAAAATTATATCAAATTGTGTAAAACTTGCATATACTATTATATATATATATATATATATATATATATATATATATATATATATATACTATTATATATATATATATATATATATATATATTCGTTAATAATATTGCCCCTCCAAAAAAAATCTTGCCCCTCCATTCTAAAAGTCCTGGCTACGGGCCTGCTACTATACATTAGTCTAGTTTACATTAGTCTACTATACATTAGTCTAGTTTACATTAGTCAACTATACATTAGTCTACTATACATTAGTCTACTATGCATAAATCTACTATACATTAGTCAACTATACATTAGTCAACTATACATTAGTCTACTATACATTAGTCCACTATACATTAGTCAAGTAAAAATTAGTCTATCTTACATTTGTCTTCTATACATAAGTCTAGCATTCATTAGTCTACCATACATTAGTATATCATACATTAGTCTACTTTACATTAGTCTACCATACATTAGTCTACCATACATTAGTCTAGTATACATTAGTCTACTATAGGGGCCGTCCATAAAGTACGTCACGCTCCAAGGGGGGTGGGGGGTGAGGGGGTATAAGAAAGTGTGACAGGGGGAGGGGGGGTCAGGCCAAGTGTGACGTCACATTTTAAAAATATATTTTTAATTTTCTTTCTAATTTAAATTTTTATTTTTTTAGTAAAACTTAACAGTTTTAAAAATAATTTTCAAAAAATTTTGTGAAACACTTGAATTAGTTTTATGTCAAAAAAGCATGAAACGCATATCTTTTCAATGTGTTGTTCACAATTCCTTATGCTAGTTAGGAGCGCTAATAAACTGTTGCGAAACCTTGTTTTATGTGTAGCCTTACCGGGGGTATTATTATTTCTTTGTTGTCTGCTGCATAATTATATCACTGATCAAGAAATTTGTAAATTTGTATTATAATACAAAAAAGTAATTGAAGGTGCAATCCATAACTTCGTTAAAATAATCTTGATGCCTTATTCCTTGCAACCAGTGCAACCAGGAAGAAATGCTTATAATCGCGTGGAACGTCGAATGGCTCCATTTAGCAGAGAACTGTCTAGTGTCATATTGCCAGCCCCGTAGCGTGAAAATTCTACAGCAGGGGTCAGGCAATAGCGGGGGGGTGGGGGGGGCAGGTAATACATTTTACAAAGTGGAACAAATAAGCAGGGGGTGCCAAAAGAAAACGCAGGGTGGGCCGGCCCTCCTGCTGCCCCCCCCCGCACGCTACGGGCCTGCATATTGCCAAATGAACATCATGGCAGTCACTTTGATTCGCAGGGCAGAACAAAAAATGAGGATTTGGAAAGAACAAACTTCAAGTTTGCAGGTGAAACTTTAGATGAAATATTGGTCGCATGTGATTGTTGACCAATTTCCAATTGTTGCAAAATATATCAACCCTGAGAAATCTGAATTGGATGCAGCAGGACTGATGTCAAAGGATAAGGAATGGTTTGACCATCATGTTCGCACCAGCCAATACTTCACTCAAATTTTGAAATGTCAGGACAAAAAATGTTGCGACAAAGTACGGAACTCATTTTTCAACGTTTTACCTTCGAGATTATTTTTTCCTCCAAATCCAATCCAAATCAACCAAACAACTGATGGACTCAGAGCTTCAGAAAGAGCAGATGCAGATGCTCATAAATTTCCTTCATTATTTGTGGCACAAACTCTCAAATTTGAGGACATTATGCCAAAGTCAACGGGAGTTTTTAAAGTGCAACCATATGCTCTTTATTGTCCATCTTTGCAGACCAGCTTACATGATAGAATTTGCAAAGTGTGTCACTTATACTTTGCCTCACAAAAACAATGTTGAAGAAACATACAGAATAACACAGAGCCCGGGCGCAGGAGAATGTAAAAAAGTAAAGTTCCCTTAGCCCTAAAGGGCCATCGGGGCAGATGAAGTGTAGCAATCATCTGTTTCTATATCCTAGGCATATGAAGGGATTGTGTGGTTTGCACAACGCCCAGCCGCCTTTACTCCCCAACATAAAGTCAGGTACCCATTTAAAGCTGGGTGGACTTGGGGACTTTCACCAGGACCTGAAAAAAGTCCTAAGGTTCTCACTGAGATTCGAACCCGGGACCCTCCGGTCGACTGTCAAGCGCTCTACACCACTCGACCACCCATATCTTAGGAGAATGTGCCAACCCCAAATTTTCCAGAATCAACTCAAATAAAACGCATCCGTTCTTTGAGAATCGCTGCTAGAAGGCAAAGAGAACTCATGGCAATTATTGACAGAATGGAAAATGCACTTTCAGAGGATGTTGAGTAGCTAGCTGAGGATGAAGTTGATCTGTTTGCAACTATCCTTCCAGGAAACGATGATGGGGAAAGACTTATGTCAGTCCTAACTATGGATGAACAATTCACTTCACCATGGATGGATGATGTCTAGTGAATATTTTTTTAATTAAACATAATTCACAGGCCCGCTATAAACATATTCAATATAGCACCAGAGCTGCTCACATAATTTGTCAATCTAGTCCTTTTTTAGTCGCATTGTTTTGTTTCCCTTGATATTATTTACCCACTGGTTGAGGTTAAGTTTCGCTAATCTACTTCTTATTCTGTGTCAATAGAATGCATAATCGGAAGATTATCTCAAAGTTGACCTCACCCATTGTAAATGAATAGGTAGCAGATAAATGGTGTTTATTTGTCAAGTCTAATTTTTGCAATTTTTTTTTCAAATTCAATTGATTGAGTTACTGTTTCAAAGAATAACTGAGACAACTGTTGACAATTAGTTATTCTACTATTAAACTCATTTAATAATCTGATTGTTCTTTTAATATTTATATTTTAAGGCAGTTTAATAGTGAAGTACAATTTAAGTTTTCGATTAAATTTTAATTAGTTGTTAATTAAAAAATTTTTTCGAAAGTGTGACGTACTTTGGGGGGGGGGGGGGTCCCGAGATTTGTGACACTTTGTGACAGGGGGGGAAGGGGTCAAAAATCGTCAAAAATAGCGTGACGTACTTTATGGACGGCCCCATACATTAGTCTAGTTTACATTAGTCTGCTATACATTAGTCTAGTATACATTAGTACTATACATTAGTCTACCATACATTAGTATTCCATACATTAGTCTAATATACATTGGTCTACCATACATTAGTATAGTATATTAGTCTACCATACATTAGTTTACTATAATTAGTCTAATATACATTAGTCTAGTATACATTAGTCTACCATACATTAGTTTACTATAATTAGTCTAATATACATTAGTCTAGTATACATTAGTCTACCATACATTAGTCAACCATACATTAGTCTACTATTCATTAGTCTACCATACAATAGTCTACATTACATTAGTACTACAAATTAGCCTACTATACATTAGTCTAGTTTACATTAGTCTAGTTTACATTAGTCTGGTATACATTAGTCTACCATACATTAGTCTAGTATACTTTAGTTTTCCATACATTAGTCTAATATACATTAGTCTACTATACATTAGTCTAGTATAAATTAGTCTACTATACATTAGTCTACTACACATGAGTGTAGTAGATGTTCTTTAGTGGTTGAAAAAAAAATAACAAGCCTGTTGTATTAGTCAGATAACTACCAATGTACTTACAAGTAGTGACTTCGTTAACAAAGCGTGAAACTTAACAATATGTGTGGGTGCCCCATATTGGGGAAAACTGGGCTTTTCGATATTTTCGGTGTTTCCTATTATGATAAAATTAACTTTTCTTAGTTTATATATGCGTTATGAAAGCAAAAATGTCAATGTTTTTGTGTTGTGTTGTGTTATAAATAATGAGACTAAGCCTGAATTAAGCCCCTTAAAATACAACCATGCCAGTGGAGTCCGAATAGTTACATGAAATCTCATTCTAATTACACGAAGATCAGACTATAAATAGAAAAGCTCAGCATAATTCTCTTTCGAAAATATGCCAGCTGACAGTTATAACTTCGAAATAAGTAAGTGCTTCGGTCTGTGTTAGGCATGGAGGCGCCTACCAAATATTGTGAAGATGTGGCCATAATAAGACGGTTCAACATGGCAGACGTTGTCGTCTATTTGGAAAGAATATCATGTGAAACCTGGCTAACTATTTGGTTGTGTTGTGAGTTAATAACTTTAATAAGCAATCTTTTTAAACATTCGTTTTGAAATATAGATTTTGAAACATTTAAGAGATTCTTTGATTTGGATGAGGGGTGAAGATGGTGTTAGGTAATACATTTATAGTTCATAAACGTTTCTATAAACTATTGAATGGCAATATTCTGAAATAAATAATAATAAAAGTTGCCTTGATAACACAATGTCAAGTTGTCAACTAACCTGCCTGTAACACTGAAAAGTAAAACTTACTTAAAGTTGGCGGGCGCTTCAGGCAAACAATTGTTACATTTTGTTTACATCTATTCGCACAGATCTATTCCCAAATATTTTCCCTTGTGTTACATTACCAATTGCTTCCAACTGGTGCCAGCAGGCACGCCAAGAGGGGGGCAGGGGGTCATTGCCAGGGGGCCCGCATCTGTAAGGGGGCCCGGCCGCCCCGACCATGTCAATTTTTTCACGACTTATTGTTTATTAAGGGGCCCGCAATGATGTCCTGCCCTCGGGCCCGTGTTGGCTCTCGGCGCCACTGGGTGCCAGAGTCGGATTTTAAGACGGGCCCACCGGGTCCAGGACCCCGACATATTTATGGGCCCTACAGAACCCCATTTGAAACACATAGATTTGTCTCACTTTTTCTAAAGTGTCCAACATTTTCTTCTGCACCCAGGGCTTCAATTGACACGAATTCTACACTTCATCGGCCCCGATGGTCCTCTAGGGCTAAGGGAACTTTATTTTTTTTACATTGATATGTGAAGTCCTTGTAAGTATGATATTTAAACATATTAAATTCTATTAATCACTTAAAGGAGAGTTATTTAGTGCCCCTTTTCATCCCCACCATAGTGTGATGGCCATGGAAACATCATGTAAGATATAGAGGGAACTATCACCATGGCTTTACAATTCTCTAAGTTCTCTACAGAGATCGACTCTGTGACACGAAGTTCGACAGTTGCGCTCTGTCATCAAGACATTCGTCAAATTTCTGTGACCTGCGATCGAAGCGCTCGACTGAACTGTCTTTCAAAAATTTAAATTATTTTTTACATTTTCTGTTACCTAATCTGAAAAGAAAAAGAGGATGTAGAATATTTATAATTGCTAACATTGCTGGAGATATTCGTATATTTACCTTCTACATTTTTTTGTAAAAGATTGTTAGAAACGTGCCTAATTAATTTACTCCTAACTGTTAAATTTGTTAACTGACATAATGAATTTAATAAAGTAAATGTGCTGATATTAGTACATTACATACGTGTAATTAATAAAGTAAATGTGTTTATATGTGTACATTACATACGTGTAATTAAGAAAGTAAATGTGCTGATATGTGTTCATTACATACGTGTAATTAAGAAAGTAAATGTGCTGATATGAGTACATTACATACGTGTTATTAATAAAGTAAATGTGCTGATATTTGTACATTACATTCGTGTAATTAAGAAAGTAAATGTGCTGATATGTGTACATTACATACGTGTAATTAAGAAAGTAAATGTGCTGATATGTGTACATTACATACGTGTAATTAAGAAACTAAATGTGCTGATATGAGTACATTACATACGTGTAATTAATAAAGTAAATGTGCTGATATTTGTACATTACATTCGTGTAATTAAGAAAGTAAATGTGCTGATATGTGTACATTACATACGTGTAATTAAAAAGTAAATGTGCTGATATGTGTTCATTACATACGTGTAATTAAGAAAGTAAATGTGTTTATATGTGTACATTACATACGTGTAATTAAGAAAGTAAATGTGCTGATATGTGTACATTACATACGTGTAATTAAGAAAGTAAATGTGCTGATATGTGTTAGTTTGACTGTACAATTGAAATTTAAGACGAAATGGAATCAGAGGAGTAACCAGGGAGGGAGGAGTCCTAATTCGAAAGTCCCCCCGGGCCCCAGCTTGAGGGAGGCACACAACAAAAATGTTTACATTAAATATTAAGTAGGCCTACATCATCTCATGTTACGATGTCAAATGTCAAAATGCAGGGGCCCCCAAAGAGGTCAAACCCCCAGGTCCCCAAATCCTTAGGTTCGGCACTGAATGGAATCAATCAATTTCTTTATATATTGTTACCATTTGTGTAGTTTTCAATTCATCGATTAAAATGTACAACAATCAGAAGCATTCTTCATCGTCTTCATTACAACGTTGTATAAATGAATTGAATTCAACCAATGGCCTTTGACTTAGTGTGCATGAACCAAGGAGGTTGAATACATGGAGACGGCATGACGTCACTAGGCGAAAGCCGTGGGCGTAGCCTATCGCCGCCATGTTCGACTCAAAACATTGGTAGCTGTGTAGTGTGTATGTTATATTATTGTACTAATTTTGAACGTGATAAAACATTGTGTTATAATTTTTTTTTAAGTAATTAATGCCCTCTTGTTTGGCGTACGGTTGTACACAACGACAAGAAAACGGGATAGGTTATTGCTTTTTCAGTTATCACTATAATAATAATGCTAATTAGTTAATTTGTTTGTGCTTAATACTGTTGCTGTAAAGCAGTGCTGTTGTGATATGCAATAAACATCTAGATGATGACACAATGCCGTTGGCAAAAAGAGAGCCTAACGTTTATGATTGTTGCCGTCAATGGTTCATTTAAGTTGCCTGTTGGCTATGCTTTAATCGATGGATTAGGTGGCATTGAGAGAATGAAACAGAATGTACCAGAATGTCCCACAATGTACCACAATGAAACAGAATGTACCAGAATGCCCCACAATGTACCACATTGTATACCACAATGAAACAGAATGTCCCACAATGAAACAGAATACTATACAATGTAACAGAATATCCCACGATTTCAACAACGTTTCACAATGTAACAGAATGTACCACAATGTATCAGAATGTCTCACAATGCACCACAATGTACCACATAATTCCACAATGTACTACAATGTAACAAAATATCCCCACGATTTCAACAACGTTTCACAATGTTCATAAATATTGATACGGTGCAATGCGAAGACATACATTCCTGGTTTACGTGAATCGCCAAATGGCAGGCTCATGTTTGATTCTTGTCGTAAAACAGGTTTTTATTGGCTTTTTAAATGTGCATCCAGGCCCACCGACAGAAATTTCGGGCCCCTTGGGCAGGGCTGTCACGCCCCCCCCCCCATCGTGCTGATAATAATATTTTCAAAAGTTGATTGGCCAGCTCTGTCTGGGTCCCTAAAACTCGCCGGGCCCCTGGGCATTTCCCCCCCCCCATGCCCCTCTCTCAGCGGGTCTTTGTGTATCGATAGTTTGTTGCTATCGTTTGATTTACTGATTGCTTCGAAACGCTTCGAAAGGCAATATTGGCAGGATTGTTTTTAGTCTAGTTTACGCTGCTTTGTGCTAGCCATTTTTCATTGTTTGATTAAATGCTTTGCAATAAACATCAAAGTAGAAATACAAAATATTATGTATTATGTAAAAATACAATTTTTAACCTGGCTTAATTTCGATATAGCGTATAATATAAGCTTTTTAGGCTTATATCAGCTGATCGTATAAATAGCTTTACATAGACTACAGCGCTTTGTAATTGACACATTAGAATAACTAATCCACCAGAAATTAACAAGCGCCTTAGCAGACTTTAGAAAAAAAGTGATGATAAAATACAAAGCTCATTGGAGTAGTTTCTTGAATGAGAAAACTGGTATCGTAATGCAAGCTGGTGGAATGTTTTGAGTCGAACATGGCGGCGATAGGCTATGCCCACTGGATTCAGCCGCTTGGTACCATCTGATAGCAGACGCTGTCTCCATGTATTCAACCTCCTTGGCATGAACAGATTATTAAAGTGTGTTTCTGAAATAAATGAACGAAAATGTCTAGCAACTAATGTCTGCAAAGTAGAGCTCATAGTGCGACAGTTAGTTCACACTCTGCAAGTTATTTTAATGTTCAAATTAACCTCTAAAAATCATATATCAGTTGAGGCCGCAGACGCAGAAGAAAATATAGGGCTTCTTAATTTGATATACATATCAAATCTTTACAACTTTATATTTCTGTGTAAGCTCCCCTGATAAATGGGTAAGTTTGCATTGTCTGTGGTTCTGGCTCGATACCACATCGGGAGTTAGAAGTTCCCAATAGATTATAAATGATTCCAGTTTTGAAGTTTCTTAATCCTTCTGTACCGCAATGTATAGGCTAAGACTTATGCACTACTTCAGGCTGCTTATTTGGATATATCTGGTTCACTGGAGTGGCAGTACAGCTGAGGAAAAATTGGTTAACGCCCTGGAAAGTTCGTTAGCCAATCACGTTATAGTGCACGTTGAATGCGTACATGATCTTCGGCCCTGTGGAATCACCCATGGATGTGTTGTACATTTTGTCGCAAATAAATGAATGATTTTTTAAAAAGCTGGTGTAGTTTATTTCACCAATATGGGCAAAACAATACCTGCATAGCTCCCATGAATGTAGCTGATGTTTTACACAGTGTGTCTCACCAATATGGGCAGAACAATGCCTGCATAGTTCCCATGAATGTAGCTGATGTCTTACACAGTGTGTCTCACCAATATGGGCAGAACAATGCCTGCATAGCTCCCATGAATGTAGCTGATGTCTTACACAGTGTGTCTCACCAATATGGGCAGAACAATGCCTGCATAGCTCCCATGAATGAAGCTGATGTCTTACACAGTGTGTCTCACCAATATGGGCAGAACAAAGCCTGCATAGCTCCCATGAATGTAGCTGATGTCTTACACAGTGTGTCTCACCAATATGGGCAGAACAATGCCTGCATAGCTCCCATGAATGAAGCTGATGTCTTACACAGTGTGTCTCACCAATATGGGCAGAACAATGCCTGCATAGCTCCCATGAATGAAGCTTATTACACTTACAGCTTCGACAGTGTCTAGGTGTCTATTCACCTATGTCTCCGTAGTTCCTTCATTGGCCTGTGCACTATCAGCTATGATGGGGATGAAAGAATGGCATCATAAACCCGTGCCATTAGTGGTGTATAATAGAACTGAAGAAACATATCATCCTTTCACTGCACCTGACAGAACAACTGGGACGGGTGAAAGAACGGGACGGTTTATATAGAATGATACTATAAAGTGAATTGACCTTTGAAAAGTGTACACGAAGTTGACATGACACAGGCCAGTGAGGGCCACAGTTCACTTTGACAATAATCCACTGTGACTTAAAATATTGGTTGCAACAGGTGCATTAAAAATAAGATAGTCTGTTTTAACAATAAAAAGTATGAAACATAGTTAAAATATTTTTAAAAATTATTTTAAAAAGTAAGCTTTTATTAAAAATGCACTCAAAATTAAAAAATAATTCCATACATTGTACATATTTATAGACATTGTAATGGCTAAAAAAATTTACGCTTGTTTACATCACTTTAAGTTTAACATTCAAATAATGAGGACAAGTTTACTAACCCTATTCATTGCTGAATTAGACTGGACTAATTAAGATTTCAAACTACATTACCATTTGAGATTTGACATATTTGCACCAGTGCTTTTTGTACCTTTTTATTATGAATACAAATTTGAAAATTTCAGGAAGATATTTTATCTTCACTTTTTAAAGCATTCTAATAAAAAACTTTCAATATATTTTCAAAATATTGTTAAATATATATTTTTGACCTATAGATTTTCACCACAAATTAAAACTAAATAGTTTGCCAATGATTTTCAATTAGTAACTTACTTATTTCTTAACAGAATTTATTTCAGACTATGCGATAAAATTGTTAAAAATGGGTCGCTTTAAGCCTTTATCATAATGGGGATAGTTTATTTAGTTGTTTTATTAAGATCATTTTCCAAAAAAGAAAACAGAAGTGTTAGTATAATTCAGATTAGATAAATCCAGATCATAAAAAAAATGAAAGACATGAGGAATAAAAAAAAAATATTTTGAAGGATTTATTTAAATACACTTATACTTAGTTTCTGGGCAACATTAAGTTTCTATACAGAAGTCATGAGGAATGTAAAATAACTTTCATTTTATTCAATGTTTTGTAATGTACAACACAAGTTTCAAGAGTTTTAACAGATCAAATAATAAAACAAAGATAACCTAGGCCAAAACAGCAGTATAAACATATGCAGCCACTCCAAGTTTAATACTTTATCTTGTACTATCAAAATGTGTCCATTTATTGAATTACAAGCACACCTGTCACTTTATAAAAGTTGATCAGTTCCACTTGTACAAGTCATACATACCTGACTGCTAACACACATGACTATATATACTGACAATGAGCATGTGCTGATCTTTTAGTAACCATCTCTTCTTACACAAGTCAAAATATTCAGGTGTATATTTCAATTTAAAAAATTCAGCTTTCTTCATTCAACTATCATTCATAAATAATAAACTCACATTCAACACTACTAATGTCAACAAATATCAAATTAATAAAATGTACAATTATATTCTATATAGCTAAAAATCATAATTCTTTTTCAGCAGCCTGAACTTTTTTCCATTCTTCTGGTTCATGTTTGGGCATTAATTCTCTGACTTTTTTAATAAACTCTGCTTTTTCAGCACAGCCTTTACATGCGTTGTCTTCTCCCCAGTTAGACAGAATTTTCTTCAGTTCTCCAACTTTCATTTTGTTTAGTTTGGTAAAGTCAGGTTTGACATCTATTCAGAACAGAATAAACAACAAAATATTCTCTTAAAATATTAGCTAAGAAAAAGAATTGTAAACTTAAAAATTAGTTGTTTTTTTCCCAGTAATAAAAAGAAAGCCAACTAACACAATGCTAGCAGTCAATTAGTAAGTGCAATACTTACCATATCTAATAGTCACTGGTGACAATCAATTAATAAGTGCAATACTTACCATATCGGAGCTCACAAATCTGTGAGTCCATGGCTCTTAGTTTCTCACATATTTTTTCTGAAGGCAAATGGTAGCTGAGTGGTTTGATCAAATTACCTAATATACCAGTGGCTGCATCATCAGTACCACCAACAAAGTAACACTGCAAGAATATACAAGGTCAAACAAATTAAATGTTCAATTGACAGAAAAAAAATATTTTATTTCAAAAAATTGGAAAAAAGAACCCATAAAAAAAAAACCCACACAAAAAAAAAAAATGAAAATACAGTCGATTCCGCTTAATTGGGACACATCGGGACCGAGGCTTTTTGTCCCAATTAAGCGGCTGTCCCAATTAAACATACAAATTTACTATTGGCTTCTTGGTTTGGTTTCTTTAAGACTTGTCCCAAATAAGCGGCTGTCCCAATTAAGCAGAATTCACTGTATTATTAACTCAATGGCTAAGTCCTGTACAAAGCATATGGAGTTCATTAAAAAAAATCATACCCACCTTTTAAAAAAATGCTTTAAAAAAGCAGAAACTGTAACACTTTTTAAAAATGTAAATAAAGGGGTTTTCTAATTATAAAAGCCTCCCCAAGGACTGCCACCTTGCTGCGGTGGGGGGGGCTTGCGCGCTTTGATAACCCTGAGAGCTAAGCTGGCTGGTGCCTCGTGCTCCTGGTAGGGCCTCCCACGCCAGACAGGTCGACGGGTAGAGACGAAGAGCAGTCCACTGGTCCTCCAGGTTGGGGGTTGGGCTGGGGGTTAACAACCCACTCCCGTAAAAAAACAAGCTTGTCACAGAAACCGAAACAATGCAACTAGAAAGCAACTTAGCTGAGGATGAAGATATCTCTCCAGTAGAGCTTATGACGCGAGCTGGTGAAAGCCTTCGGGAAGTCAGTGCGCCGACCTATCTTCTGACAGCCAAGACCAAAACCAAGATCGGAACCTGGAACATCCGAACCCTGTATGAAAGTGGCAAAGCAGCACAAGTAGCAAAAGAGATGAAACAATATGGACTCCAAATTTTAGGTCTGTGCGAAACCAGATGGAATGGAAATAGACAAACCATCTGGCAAGTGGAGAAACCATCATCTACTCTGGGCCAGAGGAAGAACATGTACAGGGAGTTGGACTGCTCATGACACCAGATGCAGCCAAGGCACTGATAGAGTGGGAGCCTATCTCTGCGAGGATACTGACAGCACGATTCAAATCAAAGAGAAGAAACGTCACCATCATACAGTGTTACGCCCCCTACCAATATGGCAGGTGAAGAGAAAAACGACTTCTACAGTGCTTTACAAAATACCATTGACAAAGTGCACAGAAGAGACCTCAAGATACTGATGGGGGACCTGAACGCCAAAGTAGGCAACGACAACACCAATAAAGAGTTCATCATGGGCAAACATGGCATCAGAGATATGAATAACAACGGAAAACTGTTCACGGATTTCCACGCTTTCAATGATCTGGTCATTGGAGGCACCATCTTCCCTCACAAAAACATCCACAAGAAGACCTGGATATCCCCTGATGGAAAAACTAAGAACCAGATAGACCACATCTCCATCAGCCGCAAGTGGAGGAGAAGCCTTCTGGATGTGAGGGTGAAACGAGGAGCAGACGCTGCATCGGATCACCACCTATTGCAGGCTACCATGAAGCTGAAACTGAGAGCCCACAAGGACAAAGCACAGAGACCCTCCTGCTAGTACAACGTCCAGAGCCTGAAAGACACCTGAAAGACCACAGAGTACCAATGCAGCCTGAAAAACCGCTTTGAGGCACTAGCTGACTTGGCTGAGAAAACGATAGAGGAACACTGGCAGGAGATTAAAAAGACCTGGACAGATACCTGCAAAGAAGTCCTGGGAAAGAAGACAAAAAATTGCAAGGAGTGGCTGACCACAAGCACCTGGGACCTCGTGGAGGAGGGGAAAACATTGAAAGAGAAGATCAACCACAGTCATGACCAACAAGAGAAAAGAGACCTGCAGGAAAAGTACTCGGAAATAAACAAGAAAGTGAAGAAGAGCGCCAGAGCAGACAAGAGGAAATTCATCCACGACCTAACGGAGGGGGCAGAGACAGCAGCAGGCAAGAGAGATATGAAGAGGCTGTATGAAATTACCAAGACCCTGGCAGGCAAGAACATGCAGCAAATGTGCTCCATGAAAGACAAAGACGGGAAAACCATCACAATTGAAAGTCAGGAGAGAGAACGTTGGGCCCAGCATTTCACAGAAATTCTGAACAGACCTCCACCAAAACAGCCCCCTACTATACCTCCAGCAGACAGTCTTCTAGACGTCAACACCAACCCCCCACTAAAGTGGTGATCACTAAGGCGGTGAAGAATATCAAATCAGGCAAAGTCGCAGGTCCAGACGGCATACCACCAGAAGCCCTGAAAGCCGATGTCCCCACAACAACTAACATGCTTCTCCCTCTGCTACAGAAAGTCTGGACACAAGAACAAGTACCTGCTGAATGGAGACAAGGGCACCTCGTCAAGCTCCCCATGAAAGGTGACCTATCCAGCTGCAATAACTGGCGAGGCATCATGCTCCTGTGGGACGGGTGGCCGAGTGGTGTAGATACTCGACTGTCGACCTGAGAGTCATGGGTTCGATCCTCGGTGAGAACCATGTGGAATTTTTCCAGGTAAAATGTGTTTCAAAGTCGTCCCACAAGTCCACCCAACTTTAAATGGATACCTGACTTTAAGTTGGGGAAGTAAAGGCGGCTGGGCGTTGTGCTAACCACACAACCCTTAATATGCCGAGGTTATAGAAACAGATTAATTCTACACTTCATCTGCCCCGATGGCCCGTTAGGGTTAAGGGAACTTTACTCATCATGCCCCTGTCTGTTCCCAGTAAGATCTTGACGCGCATCATGCTAGAGAGATTGAAGGAGACTTTAGACAAGAGACTAAGAAACAAACAGGCAGGCTTTCGGCAGGACAAGTCGTGCACCGACCACATCGCCACCCAACGCATCATTATAGAGCAGTCCCTTGAATGGCAGTCTCCACTCTACTAAATCTTCGTGGACTTCGAGAAGGCCTTCGACAGCGTGGACAGGGAAGTTGTCTGGAACCTCATGGCGCACTACGGGATCCCACCCAAGTTCATCACCATCATCCAACAAATGTACGCCAGTTCCACATGCCAGGTTATTCACAAAGGCAAGCTGACGTAGTCTTTTGAGGTCAGGACCGGAGTTAGGCAGGGCTGCTTGTTGTCGCCAACCATCTTCCTTCTGGTAGTGGACTGGATCATGAAGAAGTCCACCGAGATTGCAAACACAGGAATTCGATGGACCTTCACCAAGCAGCTTGTAGACCTCGACTTCGCAGATGACGTAGCCTACTGTCACACCCGCAACAAGATGCACAACAGAAACTGAATAGGCTCGCAGACGAAGCAAACAAAGTTGGGCTCAACATCAACACCAAAAAGACAGAAACCATACGGATAAACAACAAGCAACAAGATCCAATCCAACTACAAGGATCAAACATCGGTGAAGTGGACAAGCTTGTCTACCTGGGCAGTGTGGTGAGCAAGGATGGAGGAGCAGACGAAGACATCAGAAGCCGCATCAACAAAGCCAGGCACACCTTCAATACCCTGCGTCCCATCTGGAACTCTACCGCACTTTCTGGGCAGACAAACGTCCTCATCTTCAATACCAATGTGAAAGCAGTCCTACTATATGGTTCAGAAGCCTGGAGACTGACCAAGACAACCACCACCAAACTGCACGTGTTCACAATACCAATGTGAAAGCAGTCCTACTATATGGTTCAGAAGCCTGGAGACTGACCAAGACAACCACCACCAAACTGAACGTGTTCACAATACCAATGCGAAAGCAGTCCTACTATATGGTTCAGAAGCCTGGAGACTGACCAAGACAACCACCACCAAACTGAACGTGTTCACAATACCAATGTGAAAGCAGTCCTACTATATGGTTCAGAAGCCTGGAGACTGACCAAGACAACCACCACCAAACTGCTGGTGTTCATTAACAGATGCCTCCGCAATATCTTACGTATCAGATGGCCAGAAAAAATCTCCAATACCGCCCTGGGGAAAGAACAAAGCAGACCCCCATTGACCAAGAGATCTGGAAGAGAAAATGGGGCTGAAGAGAGACGCCCAGAATCGAGTCCGCTGGAAGAGCGTTGTCGAGGCCCTATGCTCCCATGTGGAGTCAGAGGATTAAGTCATAAGTCAAGTAATTATACAAGCCATGATTGGCCCCTTTTAAGAGCCTTTTTGGACGCAGATAGTCTGAAAAATGTAAAAAAAAAATTCTAAATTCTAAAATATTTTGAAAAACAGTGTCCTTCGTGTAGGTTAATTTGGCACAAGTGACATGCAATAGTTGTTCCACTGTCCATTTAATACCACCCACCGAGCCCTGGTAACATCTGCTAAATCCAAACATTGGTTCATCAATACTTAGTTGTCTTTGAGGTTTATAAATAGTCTGGCTGACATGCCTCACAAGGTCCAAAAATGGTCTTACTGTGTACAGAGGACCATACAGTGGTTCATCTTTTGTTCGCATTAGCTTGCTATCATTCAACTGAGAATACTGAATAATCTTTTCAAAGCAGTGTGCCCCATTACATCAGCAACTGCTGGTACTCTCTACATTTTATCAGATGATCAATACAGCTTGGTTGAAGGCACATTATGCATACCAAACATAACATTTATGTAAATAAATTTTTTAATGTTTTTGGACCTAATGGCTTCTACTGGCTGTTAATTTGTCCCCTAAAATTTGCTGCTCAGCATATTTATTGGTCACTGTGACCATCAACTGTACCATTTCTTCAATTAAAATTGTACTGAAATAAAAGAGTGCAAATCATGCATTCTATTCAGTAAAGGAATCCATTCTTTCTGTTACTGAAGTCAGTGTTTCAGCCCATTCATCATCAGTTTCAATACTGTCATTATCATTACTTTCAAAATCAGATTCATAGTCTGAATTTGACGGTAAATCTAAGGCTGATTCATTTTCATTGTCAGAATATTCTTCTGGAGAATCATAGCATTTCCATTCATCAGAAAATCCAAAAAATTGGATAGCCACACTAAAGACTTAGTGCAGAGAAATTTCACAAGTTCAAAAAAAGATCTGCAAACTTATACAATCTATAGCATAAAAAAACAAAATGTGATTTAAAAAAAGTGGCTTTCATTATTAGAATCTCACACATTCTCACTTTAAAAATAAAATGGCAGTGTAATTGTGAATCCATGGCAACGATGAGATTAGATAATGCTGAGTGAAGAAGGCCATGTGGAAAGCGCTCATAATGCATTCTGTCACATAAGTAGCAAGTGCATAGGTTGCATTTAGTTACAATAGTAGCTAATGAGTTCAGATGTACAAATTATAAACTAAAAACTTATTCTATGGTAAGAATAGAAAAATATTTTAACCACAGATTCTATTTCTAGTTCTGTGCCATATAAATTCATTATTTATCTAAGTGTAGAAAATATTGATGTATAGACTAATAAATACTTTTAAAGCAAAGAAAGACATATTATTTGTCAACATTTATGCTAACATCTTTATCATAATGGTGAAAAGAGAACAAAAAAGAGCAAACTTTTATGAAATCTGTAAAATACTTCTAAATGTTAATAAAAAAATAAGGAAATATAATGCTTTTAACATCTTTTATATTTAAATAATTTTTTTTTTAAATGTGTCATGACTAATGATGAAGAATCAGCAAGTTAGAGAGGACAGTTTTTTTCCTTTTCAAATTTATCCTCCAATCTTAAACTATTACTTTCACTATAAAATATATCTATATAGAACTTCAATATCTGACTACTTGTAATACTTATTTCTCCTGAAAAGATTATATAAAAATATTGTTAATAAAAATTATTTCACAAAAGTACTCACAAATCTGTTTTCCTTTCCTCCTTTTGGCAATTTTTTACAAAATTTTCTGAATGCTGTTTCAAGTTTGTCAACTTTACCATCCAACTCATTCAGATTTTCTTTTTTAAATTTTTCTATTGTGCCAATACAGACTGAAAATATTAAAAATGCAGGTTCTAAAACATTTAGTAACAAATATTTCATTGCTAAATTTAATTCCCTCAAACATCAATACTCAGCATATCATGAAACTGTCTGATTCAGTCCTGGAAATTATCTTTAATAAGTCAGATGTTTAGTATTAACTCAGATAAAAATAGTTATAGCTTTATTGTTCAATTTTGAACTTTCATGTGCAAAATAACTTGCTGATAAAATAATTGAAAATAATATTTTGTCCTTTCAAAAAGTCAAGAGAGAAAATAATATGATACTATAAAATGTTTCTGTCATACAACATGGCTTCAGCCCAATGTCATTACTAACAACTTGGGGCCCTCCCGCAAATGAGAAAAAAATACATTGTTTTTATCCTGTTGGGGGGAGGGGGAAGAGATATGTACCAGAGTTCCATGCCACTTTCTTCGCAGGCTCTATTTTGACAGCACAACAAAAATAACAACTTACTATTACTATATTGGAATACCTAGTGAGCCATATAATATGCAGTAATTTGTATTGACATTTTTTTTTTCAGGATTAGGGTTAGGGATAGGGTTAGGGTGTGGAGCAACATCTATTGATGGTCCCCGAAAAAAAAATATATCTCCGATTATTAACAGTAAATGACGTCATCAACGGCTGCAGTAAATAAGAGTTCTCATTCATTCTGTTTACTGACGTCATCAAAGTTTGCTAGACGTATCCCGAAAAAAAAAAATACGTAGTACGCTTAGACATATCCAGAGCCAGTGCGTTTGTACAATACACCCTTACAAGTTCAAGAACATTTATAATCATATTAGCATGGACATGGCACAGTCATAATCTTAATTAAACAATCAAGATCATTATGTCATTTGATTTATTTGATTAATTCGATGTTAAAAAAAAAGTAAGAATAATTATTTTATCGCAGTGGCTACGGTTCTGTCTGTTCAGAACCCGTATTATTTTTGTCCAGGTATCATCCATATATGTGCGCATGAGAGACTTTCGGGACTCCGTATTTTTAGCGATATAATGTTTAAAAAAAAGAGATTCTGCTCATTTCTATACAAATTAAGTTCACAGCTTTTATAACATTTATTTTTTTTAAATAATTACGGCTTTGAATTATTTTAAATTACAAAATAAGAATATAGGCCTAAAACTAGGTCAAAAGAAAGTGAAAACATAGCCAAGCACATTTTTTTTCAATAGTACATTAAAATTGTTGCTTAGTTTGTGTGGCGCGCTAGCAGAATGGTTTAGACGCTTGACCATGACTCATTTTTATGCGGACTATAGCCAGAGGTTCGATTCCTCTGAGAGACATTTTTTTTAATTTTTTTTTTCAGAATGTATCCTTTTAGTTGTCAGGATATATGTTTAAAAATGAGAGTAAAGATGTGCACATGCAGGGCAGTTATTCTTCATTACTTTTTTGGGGTGTGCCCAAGCCTAATAAAGTCGGACGAATAAAAGGGGGGGGGTGATAGATACTAATTTAACGCATAATTTTTTGTTTTATTCTTCGGACTTTATTAGGCTTGGGCAGACCCCAAAAAAAAGTAATAAAGAATAACTGCTGTGCATGCGCACATATATGGATGGTACCTGGACAAAAATAATACGGGTTCTGAAAAGACAGAACCGTAGCCACTGCGTTATTTTATTAAAAAACTGCAATATAATATAAATTGATAATATAAAAAAGGGACAGGCTACGCTTACGTCAAGACGTAATTCGTATTTTTTTTTCCGGATTACGTCAATAGATATTTCTCCACACCCTAACACTGTCCCTAACCCTAACCTTATCCCTAACCCTATTTGTTTACGCAGTGGCCAGGGTAACATCAAGACGTAATTCGTATTTTTTTTTCCGGATTACGTCAATAGATATTTCTCCACACCCTAATACTGTCCCTAACCCTAACCCTAACTCTAATGCTAACCCTAATATAATTGCCGGTACCCGAAAAAAAATGAGAAATAATAGAATGGCGCTTGATGTAATCGTAGCCACTGCGTATAAAAAACATGTATGGTTACCTTCACAGTCACGTTCATCTTTAACTTTTTTAGCTTGAGTAACAATGCTACATAACAACAATATAAATGTTGAATATTGAATTATACTGTTTAACATTGTGGAATCACAGCAGATTTCTATATGTTTTATGCCTCTAAAACAAAACGAATTTGAAGACTTTCTGGAAGAATAGAGCGAATAGAGGAAAATATAAACCTGTCTGAATAACCTTAACTTAAGTTTATTTAATATATAAAACCAAATTGTTTGGATGATTAAATTGAACACTATAGACAGCGTTGAACCTTCGCCAATAAATGACAGAATTATAATACTTCCTAGAAAGATCTTTGATTGATGAAACCTGAACACGTATTACTTAACGCCTTCTTTTAAGTCGTGTTTTCCTCTGAGCCGGTACAGTTGGCGAAATCTGATTGGTTAGTTTAGTTTGTACGTAACGTAGAGCTAACTATGGCTGAAAAATAGAAAATTACCAACTTTTTTTGTTTTACAGCAATAAAGAATATGTTGAGGTGGGGGGGGGGTGGAGAGAAACTTCATCTTTTGTCATAGAAATTAAAAAAAAAAAATACGCTTAAAGTTTTTTAGTCATCCGAATTTCTATAAATATATTTAGTATAAGATTTAGTAGCCTACATTTTATAAAAGGTTGTTGTTGTTTTTTTAAATATAGCTTATATTTGCTATATTTTCTATTTTATAGAATAGTGTTGAAAAATGACACACACACCCCTTTTTTTCAATCACATTTTCGCAATAGTCACCTCATCATACATAAAAGTTACATTTATTGAATGTGTATATATGTTACCGGCAATGTATAGAATGCCTGATGGTTTTAGGCAAAGTATATTTTTTTTAATTTGTGCATACTTTTCCTAGGCATTCTATACAATGCCTAGGCATTCTATACAATGACTAGTGTCGTTTAGGCAAAGTATCAGAAAAGAACAACAAAAGCCTTTATTGATAAAAACGTATTTTAATATGGAACGAATACAAAATAAAGCATATGGTGTTCATACCGGAAAAAACAACGATAGCAGAGCTGAGATTGAAGTAGGCCTATTAGCTTCAGCAGGTAAGACTGCATTCACCCTTAGAATTGTACTGTACTTAATTTTCTTCTTTCACACAAAACACTTCGTATTTTGGCATTTTGATCTTTCATGTTCATATTTCACGAATTAGTGAAGAATTGATTAATAATAAAAAGATGTTGTTTCTGGTGAAAACAAGCAGAACACAACTGGAATGAGCTACTTGTTGCAGCAGGTAAGACTAGAATGGCATTTTGAATTGCACTTATTTTCTTTTTCACACAAAGACACCTCATAGTTTGGCATTTCGTCTTGCACATACATCTGACGAATCCTTGGCCGCTTCCTGTAGACTGAGAATTAGCAGCAGATCGGAGAGCTATTTCAAGGTCAGGAACGTCTTCCGCTTTTATTAAATCTTTTGGACATACGGTGAATTCTGATCTGGCATATCGGGCCTAGTTGCTTCAAATTTCATGTGCAGTTCCAAGGTGGTAAAAGCCATCTTATGTCATGCTTATAACAACTGCCAACAGATTTCGTGAATCTCCCCGCCTTTTGTCAACATCGGGAATCGGAACTCGCACAGTGGCTCCCAAATGCACAGGAGGAAATTTTTTGTCCAAATCCCTTTTCATTCTTTTCGCCTGCATTTCGAAATTCGATTTCGATTCCATTTTATTATTTATAGCTTTCTCAATATTGCAGCCAGTTTTTCTATCTTGCATCCAAGCACACAACATATTTTTGATGTCCTGGTTAGCTCTTTCGACGCTCCCCTGGCTTTGTGAGTGGCGCAGCTTACCATGAACGATCTTCATGGTGGGCCAGTACTCCTTTAAGCTGCTTACCACATTGTTTGCAAATTCTCTGCCGTTATCGGACTGTAGAATTGTTGAAACACCAAGCAAGGTAAATATGTCTACGAGCTGGTATCCAACTTCTTCTGCCCTCTTTGTCTTCAGGGCCATGAGAACCACGAACTTGGTGAGATGATCTTGATACACCATTCTAAACTTGTATTCCCCATCAGGATGGGATTGAAAGTCGATGAGATCGACCTGACAACGGGAGTTGAATTCTGAAAAAACCATTGGCTTGACTACAATGCCTTTTTTTATGCCTTTTTTTTCTGGCAAGGTTCACAAAGGTTAACATACAGTTCTTATCTTACAACGTCGAAGGGGATTGTCTCTGTCACTAAATCTACTCTAGTTCCTAACAAGGCCAGTTACATACTTTGCCGCACGGGCGGCACGGGAACTCGGCATTGTATAGAATGCCTAGGCAATGAATGAAATAGTAATTGATTTCATACTTTGCCTGAAAAATTATTCAGGAATCCTTAAGCCTTATCATTGGTTCAAGTGTAAATCTTACAAACATACTTTGTAATTTAAAAACAAATTAAATCAGTATTTAATTTAAAAATAATAATAATATGATAACTAATAACTGTATATACAATAATACATAGCGTAACTTTTGATGATTTTTTTCTTGTTTAATTAACGAACATTTTAACGATGTATATTTGTTTTGATCGTCGGAAAACTTCCGATTATTGCAATTGTTTTTAATTGACGATTTTATAATCATCTATAATACAAATTTTACATCATGTGTTCCGGTTTCCGTCTGTCATCGCGACTTCCGTCTGTCATCGCGACTTCCGTCTGTCATCGCTACTTCCGTCTGTCATCGCGACTTCCGTCTGTCATCCAACATGGCGGCATAAACAATTCATCCAAGATGGCGGCATAAACAATTCAAAGATGGCATAAACATTTACTGTTTTCTTCTTAACATGCATGATCCGGCTACCAACTGGCCAGCCGAGTAACAATTGTCTCAACATGGCTGCCAGAAATGACATTGGACCAGCCATATGTTTAGTGCCGAGGTGACAAAACACCGCACACTAACACACGGCAGGTAAGATCGTGAATGCCAAATGGCAATCACAATGTTTTCGACCGCCTCAATAAAGCGATCTTAGGAGAGGTAACACAAAATCATGCCAAATATTTTTTTTTTTTTTATTTTTTTTTTTTAAATTTTTTTTTTTTTTTTAACGCCGCCATTGCCAGCATGGTAGGGTGTAGTGTGCCTACCACACCAACATTGTTGGCGGCGTTGATGCACGTCTGCCATGCCTACAGAGCGGCGGGGTGAGTGTGCCCGCTATCATCTGCAGGGATGGCAGAAAGATGGGTTTTAATCCTTGCCAAACCGGCCAGACCAGCAGGGTGTGTGTACTGCCGGTCGGCCAGAATGGCAAGGAAAGGGGTTTTTCCTGCCACTCCCCGGACAGAGGGGAGGGTGTAGTGTGCCTGTACCCTCAGCCGGAAATGGCAAGCTGCGCAGGTGTGCTTGAGTGGGACGGAGTGGAAGGGTGTTGTGTGCCGACCACATTCGTCACCACCGCCAGCTGTGAATACTGCGGTCTCGGATAGTCCTCATTGACCACAGTACCACCACCCTCGCAAGTAATGGGGTTTTTTTCCTGACTAGAGAACCCCTATGATCCATCCCCCGTGAATCATGGTATGTCTCTCAGACCAGGAAGGAGAGATCACAAAATACCAAAATATTTTTTGATACTCTCCGAAACAAAAGTCATGCCAAATATTTTTTTATTTTTTTTAACGCCGCCATTGCTAGCATGGTAGGGTGTAGTGTGCCTACCACACCAACATTGTTGGCGGCGCTGATGCACGTCTGCCATGCCTACAGAGCGGCGGGGTGAGTGTGCCCGCTATCATCTGCAGGGATGGCAGAAAGATGGGTTTTAATCCTTGCTCAAACTGGCCAGACCAGCAGGGTGTGTGTACTGCCGGTCGGCCAGAATGGCAAGGAAAGGGGTTTTTCCTGCCACTCGGACAGAGAGGAGGGTGTAGTGTGCCTGTACTCTCAGCCCGAAATGGCAGGCTGCGCAGGTGTGCTTGAGTGGGTCAGAATGAAAGGGTGTTATGTGCCGACCACATCCGTCACCACCGCCAGCTGTGAATACTGCGGTCTCGGATAGTCCTCACTGACCACAGTACCACCACCCTCGCAAGTAATGGGTTTTTTTTCCTGACTAGAGAACCCCTATGATCCATCCCCCGTGGATCATGGTATGTCTCTCAGACCAGGAAGGAGAGTTCACAAAATATTCTGTGATACTCTCCGAAATAAAATCATGCCAAATATATTGTGATACTCTCCGAAACACATAATAATGTGGATTCATAGGTCTATGTATATCTCACAGTATCGTTATAAATCTATGGTGTTCAATTTGTTATTAAATGAGAAGCAATCATAAAAGAAATATTTACAGAAATAGTTCAATTAATATTCTGTGTGTTGTTCCACAATCTAAATTTCAAACCAAAATTATGGATACCTCAATATAATGTAATATTTATATTGTTTAAATTGTTATTTTTTCTAAAATATGTCTATTTCTAATGTACATTATTTCCCTTTATTACTAACCAAATACATCACTTTTTTTTCAATTTTTGACTATTACGTCACATGAATGAATTGAATAAGGGTTGAGTTTGAGTAGCGCCGTACACAATGTTTACAATGCAAACTAACCCATTTATGATGGGGGCTTCACACAGAGGGTGTATGGAGGGGGCTCAGTTTGAGGAGGGCCCCCAAAATATTTTTTAAATTAAATATTAAGTACATTATCTCATGTCAAAATGTAGTGGCTCCCGAAGATGCCTAAAATCCCTTGGTTCGGCATTGACTTCACAGAACTATAATGTTGAAAGCTTTGATATGTCTTTCTTTTTTAAGAGGCCTAATGTTTTCTGCGTCTGCGGCCTGAACTGCATTGATGAAATTCTATGTTTTTAATTGAAGGTCAGCTAAAAGCTACACAACGATTCTTTCTTCTCGGGACCAAGCTTGAGAAGCGTCAAAAATTTATCTCATGTCAAAATGCAGGAGCAGCCCCCAAAGAGGCCAAGCCCACCGGGCCCCTAAACCCTAGGTTCTGCACTGCCGGGTCGGCAATTTTTCTTAGTTAATTGCACTATGCTACAATGTGTATAACAGTAAATAAACCACCTGATAAACATGTAGCGTTTTGCTTAACACAAGCACTCACTCACGTCTCTCTTTTTTTTAAATACGCCATGTTGAACATCATAAAAAATTAAATGAATAACTGTTTGGAAAGGAGTCCATTAAAATATTATGAAGGAATATGATTTTAAGAGTTGTTGTTTATGTTTACCCATAGTGAGGATTATTTTCTTTGGGAGGAACTATTTAACATATGAACTTTATTTGATGTATTATTAGGTGTCCCTATTCTCAAATGTATTTTGGCTACAATAATCTGTTCATGTCCTTGGGGCCACTGCAAGTATATAGACTGATTGTTAACGAGCTAATATATATATATCACCATTTTCAACTCCAACTGTGTGCCTACTCGCCGGTCCGGGCACCGGGCCTTTGATAACTAGTTAATTAAAAATATTAGGGATGTGACGGAGCTGGTGAAAATCCGCATCCGTCGGATTCGGATTTGGCAAATATAAATCCGTCGGATTCGAATGCGGATTTGGTCAACACTTGGCTAAAAGGGGGTATACCAAGGTGTCAGTCCCGTGCCCCCCCCCCCCCCCATGACAACGAGGATTTTCAGCACATGTATAATATACCTAAATCTATATATAATTCCAAATCTTTCATATCATTTCAAACGTGATTCCAACTCGTTTAAAATCATTCCAAGGTCATTCCAAATGTCATTTTAACTCATTCCAAAAGTCATTCCTCCAACTCATTCCAAATGTCATTCCAATTGGTCACATATAACCAGCTGTTCGCCATTCCAATCCACACATCCACTCCGCCATTCCAATCCACATATCCATTTCGAGGTTTAGAAAGCTCGGATGAAAACAATGTTTGGCGAGGGGGGTGTATCTAAAATACGTTCATGACCAAATACGACGTCTAATCTATGGACAGCTGAGTAAGGGTCCAGGAGTTTAGTTTTATCTGTTTTCTTTATCTCGGGTTTTCGAAAGTCTCCAGGTTTTTTATTTAGTTACGATTTCTAAGGCCGTGTTTGATCTAAAAACGGTAATTTTTCAAATTCGAATCCGACGGATTTAAAAAAAAAATATTTTAGACTTTTACGTCTCATATTTAAATCCACATAAACTACAGTAATTATTTTATTTTATTTATGACCTAATATTATGATAAATTAAATGTATCGACGCAGGCAAGAAGCCATTCATTTTTTAACAGGAAACAGTAATCTTGATTCTTAAAATCGATCTTCAGCAGAGAGACGGACGGACTTAAGAAGGAAAATATTAATGAAACGTTTAATATGTGAAAAATAATGTCTAACATTTTCCGCGGACCAGCAAAACTTTCTTGCGGAATGCGGACTACTTGGGGTCCGCGAACGTCCGGTTGCCGACCGGTTTTTTGTCACGTGATCTATAACAACAAGCCAAAATCGTCTATTGTTTATGATTTTGTTGCATTGATTTATTTTGAATACATCATTTAAATACATCTAGTTAAACATTGTGTTTTTACATATTTTGTTTGTCAGCTATATTTCTTGACGCGACATTATGTTGAATCTTAGTCCAGATGTTTTTCAAGCTCTTAGGCTGACATACTCGGTAAATATATTTTTGATGTTTCTCCTCACTTACCTATATTGGCTTAATTGTCTATACCAGTGAGTCAGGTGTTTCTCCCTGAGTCCCTGTGGTATTTCACAACCTATGTATCATGCCCACTGAAACCTTTAAGAAAATAGCATGCCTCACTCTTGTTACATTTATCTGTGTGTGTGTATATAGTAAGTCATATATGCATATATATAAATATATATTATAATATATATATATGTTTATATAAATATATATATATATATATATGTTTATATATATATATATATATGTTTATATATATATATATATGTTTATATATATATATATATATATATATATATATATATATATATATATATATATTTAATATATATATTAGGGTGGCCCAAAAATATTTTTTTTGATTTTTCTAAATTTAAGGCCTGCATTATGTTCTGCCAGAAAAAAAGGGTTTTCTGAAAAAAAAAATGAATACAATTGTGAAATATTTAGGGGTTGCACAAAGGCAATGAAAACGTTGATTTGGTAATAAATAGTAATTTAATGGTTTATGTTAATTGTTTAGTGTTAAACATGAAATAACAACCTCAAAACAAATAAACTAATAGAATGCAACCATGCAAAGTGTTTACTATTTATGGATGTCATATTCACTGACTGCTTTTTGCTAGTCCAGTTACCACTGTGGTCTTCTTTGCATCTGGATATAATCATAGGTGTTCTTGCACCACCTGAAGTAAGAATTGCTTCTGGTCTTCTTTTCTACATAAAACTTCATTGAAATCCTGAATCAGTTTCACTCCTCTTTCGGCTGTGCCATTAACAACTTTCAAATTGGTTACAACCTTTTCTGCATGTTTGTATTCATTGTTGCTGCTCCATGTTTCAGGGGACATCTCCAGGAATGAATGTAGCAAACCAAGAATGGAGAAAAATGCCTTTGTATTGTTTGTAACAAAGAAGCTAATGGGCTGGTCTGCATAGAATCCATTGGAATCAAGAGCTCGATTTGTAGATCCGGGTTTTTCTTGCATATTTTTAAGCTTCCGAACCTTTTGCTTGGGATCAATATTTTCATACCATAACTGTCAACTGAAAGCTTTTTTTGCTGCTTTTCCAATAACTGAATTAACGGAGTTATATTTTTCTAAATCCATCAGAAATTGTAGGTCATTTGATGGCACCCTTGCTGGATGTGGGGGCTTGAAACCACAGTTTCATATAAGTACTGGAAACAAAACAGAGGTATTGAAACAGTCCTTGTTCTTCAGAAGGCTTCAGCTTAAACTGCTTCTTAAACATCCACATCTTGTAGCTATAAATTATTCTTGCCATCCAACGTGCTCTGTGTACAGCTCCTGGAGCATGGAAATGAATCCCACATGGTGGTGTTCCTCCAAGAAATATGACAGCCAGTTCCGAAAATTCTCTGTAATCATCTCTTGGGTGACAAATTAGCAAACTGCAATGTGCTATCTTTGAAAAGGTCTACTTCAGTCATCCCATCTGCAGTATCATAGGATCCCTTCTCCATAAAATGCCACTGCTCTTTAAATCATTTGAAAATCGAAATATCAGGTCCAGATGAGGGCCCACTTATCTTCAATGCGGTGAACACTTTTTCCAGAACAATTTCCATCATATGGTGGTGGCAAGCAAGATGAATAAGACTTTTTTCAAGTAGCTTTTCAATTAAAACACATGCCCCTTTGGAATCCCCAGTGTTACTTGTTGTTGTATCAAAACTTAATGCTACTACTTTTTCACAAATGTCCCAGTCCTGCAGACATTCAACTACAGCTTGAGCTTGACTGTCACCTGTCCTTGAAGCCAATTTAGGTACACCTAGCAAGCACTCTATTTGCAGTCCTGTTACTATCACTGCCAATCTCTCAACATTCTCCCTGGCTGTGAGATCTGAAAGAAATTTTCCATCCCAATGTACAGTTAATGGTACTTGTGGATCAAAAAATTCTTTAACTTCATGTGCTGTTTTTTTCCTAATCTCTGCTCTCACACGCTGTACAGTACTTCGACTTAATGTCATATCACTAGCATCGTGACCAAGAGAATGAGCTGTAGCAGCTAGTAAATGGACTGCTGTACAATCACTAACTTGTGATCTACCTAATGCTGCAGAAACTTCTTTGGACAGAACAGACTTTGTTGAAGAGTTTCATATGCTGTCACCTGGGGCGGTCCGTCCTCCCCCCCCCCCCCCCTTAGCTACGCCACTAGTATTTTAAAAAAAAATGTCTTTATCTGACAACATTTTCATTATCTTCATTACATATACATTTTTACTATCTCTCAGAGTTTTTATTTGTCATTTAATATTGCTATTGTCTGTCTAGAGTGATCAACATCTGGAAAAACTTTTGAAAGTTTTAACTTTACCTCCCTTATTTACCACACTTCGCATTGTTTCGAGTCACAATGACTCTGATAATAAACTGATCCTTGAGGACATCAAGTTACATCTAGATCAGGTAAATTAAAAATTTTTTTTACTTTTGCAAAATTTAATGAACACATAAAACAGTCATCTTGTACTTCTATTAATTATCTGCACTAGCTAAATGGTTATTTTTATAGATACCATTCTTAGGGTTTTTATATATATTTTAAGATTGTTTTTAAATAGACTTATAGACTTAATGCACCATCAGGAGAATAGGCGCAGTGTGGTTTTTATGGACTTGATGATATTGATAGAAAAAAATACGGTTTGGGCAAAAAAAATTTACCAGATTATTATCATTTTCTCCAGAAAGTTGATGCGTAATTTTCATCTATTTCTCAACAAATTTTTCATCTATAAAAGGTTGATAGGTGGGCCTTTTAAAATGATGTAATTGGAGAATTGCAAGGTCGCTCAATTTTAACACTACATTTGGGTCCACATTTTTCGTCTTAAGGACCAAATTCATGCAACATTTGTATTTTTCTGATCTGTATAGCATTTATCAAAGTGTCACATCAAAACTTTTGAAATGACCTCTGAATCTCACATCATAAAATGTTCAGTCTCCTGTAATAAAACTGTAATGTTTCAAGCGTTGGGAGTTAATCAGAAGATTTCTTTAAAATGCCTCTCCTGGATTCTAAGTATGCATTGACAATGTTATCTATTTATAAAACTATGCTTGTTTGATATCTCTCTCTCTCTCTATATATATATATATATATAAAAGAGAAACTATGTTTCTTTGTTTATAAATGGCAATATGTTTAGTGGCCTATAAAAATCTGCATTGGTGGACCAGTAGTCCATCAATGCACAAAGTTTCTCAATTAAAATGTTCTTAGCTCATTAGTTTTCATTGTCAGAATTATATTCATTTTAGAACTGACCTTTGGACTGTCAACATCTAAACTGCACTTGTCTGAGCTATTTAAAGTATAACCAGTAAGGGGAGATAAGAGTCATCAAACATGTTACTTTTGTTAAAATAAGAATTATTTTTCAAATATTGTAATTGATATAAGAATCAAAATATGTAGGAATCACAAACATCATACTTCTAAGATTCTTTACCTACATTTATTTTGTATAAATCCTCTCTTTATAGTTCACCTATCATTATTTTAACTATATGAGTAAAATTGTTAGGTTTATCATATAGAAAGTTATGACAGATGTTTTCTAAAGAAATTAAGACTACACTCTGCAAGGTCACATTTTATCGATGCCAATGATTCAATAAGGCTCTTGAGCTTGTCAAATGATTCGGGGGTATGGTGATTATAAGATTTCAATTTTTAAAACTCTTTGTAAATTGTTATATACTTTGGAAAATAAGATATTGATCATTAAAATATAAAGGAATTGATGTTAATTTTTTTCTTTACAATAGAATGAATTTTCAAATGTCCACATTTATATTTCATTAGAATATATAACTTTATAAAAATTTTACAAACTTTATTTCTGAGACTCTATTAGTTATATATGTTTTATATGAAACTAGTTGCAAGTACCCGGCTTTGCCCGGGTTTAAAATAAGGTTTTCTGTTTACCTTTTGTTTTCTCCCTTCCCCCTCTCTCCCTCCCTCCCCCTCCCTCTTTACCACTCTCTCCCTTTCTCTTTCCCTCCCTCCCTTTCTCCCTCCCTCCCTCTCCTTCCCTCTCTAACTCTCCCTCCCTTCTTCTCTCACCCCCGTCCCCCTCTCTCCACCTTCCTCCCTTCCTCCTCCCCCTCTCTCCCTCCCTGCCCCCTCTCTCTCTTTATCTCTCACTCCCTCCCATTTCTCCCATCCTCTCTCCCTCCCACCTTTCTCCCTCCCTCTCCCGTCTCCTTCTCTCCCCCTCTTCCTCTCTCTCTCCCTCCCTCCCCCCTCTCTCCATTTCCCTCCCTCCCTCTCCCTCCCTCTCTCCCATCTCTCTCTCCCCATTCATCCCTCCCTCATTCCCTCTCTCCCTCCCTGCCCCCTCACTCTTTCTCTCTCCCTCTCTCCCCCACCCTCTATTTCCCTCCCTCCCCCTCTATCTCCCTCCCTACCCCCTCTCTCCCTCCATTCTTTTCTCTCTCCCCCTGCTCCCTCTCCCATCTCCCTCTCACCCCCTCCTTCTCTCCCCCTGTCCACCTCCCTCTCTCCCCTCCTACCCTCCTTTCCTCTCTCTCCCCCTGCCCCCCCTCTCTCTCTCTCTTTATCTCTCTCCCTCCCTCACTCTCTCTCTCTCTCTCTCTATATATATATATATATATATATATATATATATATATTTATATATATATATATATATACACTTATTATTATGGCTTCACACTTCTTCTAAAATCCTTCTTCATTCCTTTCTTTACCTTCCTCAAACTGTACATGTCAGGGAGCTTGAAAAAACAACAACAATTCCTCGCAGCACAAAGGCACAATACAGCACCAGCGCGCAAGTTCTATTCAATCAATGGGAAATGACATCACAGAGGAATTTTATTTATGGCGCCGTTGAGATTACTTTAATATAGTAAAATACTAAAATAAAAAAAAAATAATTACAATTAAGCTACCCATCAAAATGAAACGAAACCTGTCCTATAACCTTCCCCATGTAATTATGTGTATGTGTAACAAATTTCACGTTATTTTGTTGTCTGGATCTTGAGTTATAAGGGAACAGACAGACAGACAGACAACAAATGCGTCTTATAAGTATAGAGATATAATATGCAGAAATTACAAACATTACACTATATAATTGGTAGTTGATATGTTTTCTTGACTCATCAGTTAGTGTTAAATTGGATCAGTTTACCTCAAAGTAATATGGAGTAATCTATGTAATGAGGATTTAAGACGGGAATCTTATATCAGCTGATTTTAAGTCATCAAAATATAGCCAGTGGTTTTGTTTGTTGTTTTACTGCTAAATGTAAATGAGTATTTTAGAAATAATATTTGTTAGATTAAAACTTCTAAGTTTCTACTCTTTTTTTTTTTGTTGAATATTTTTTTTGGCTTTAAAATGTATAATATAGGCTTTTGTTATTATCAGTAAAATAAATGAACAAATTAGATTTTTTTTTAATTCTATAAATAGCACAGTAGTATTGTTGGAAGGTCCCCTTACAACATGTTCTTTCATCCAGTTTTAAAAGACTGTCTGCTTATTCAGAACCGAGGTCCTAATATTATTGAACAGGTAAGAATTAATAATGATAGTCAATTTTCACTACATACCAAACCTGTAGGCTCATATGAAGAAAGTTTTTGTTGATTACATTAAGATATCTAGCCATTGATAAGGATTAAGAAACGGTTAAAAAAAAGGATTATCAGAAAGGAGGGGGGAAATATTACATATTAGGTGAATGATCCTAAACCTGGTATCAAATTTACATTTTCTCAACTGAGCAGTGTTCTGCATAAGAGGGGGGTAGGGTAAATTTTTAAATTAAGGATAGCACTATTAACCAAGTAATGTGTCATTCAGGGTGTGTCTAGCAGTGATTACTGTTGTAACTGTATAGCTTCAATAAAATGTGAACATATTGAAACTGATAATATTTTGCAAAGCTGGTAAGTAACATTATATTTGAATAAATGGTGATCTTTATGTATGGGCTAGGGAATCTAAAAATTGTAATTTGCGAAAGGTGGTATTTGAATATTAAATCAGAAATACTCTAAAAGAAGAATAGAAACCTGGATTTAAAATATATGTTAATGATTTTTTTTTTTAAATTTACTTTATGTTTGCATTTATTTCAAAATGTTTCTGACATCTTACCTTTTTTCTAATTGTAATTAAAAACACATCATGTTTTATGCAAATATTTTGATTATTACATTACATGTATTTAATAGTTTAGATGGTATTTTCAATTACACACTTCTAATGCAAATGGGGTAATTCAGGTGTACAAACATGCCAAAACTTAAATTTTGTTAACTACATGTACCTTGTTTATTTTTTATTCACACATTTTATACACAATTTGAAAAATAGAAAATATTAAATACAGTTACAGTTTACCTTAAACATTGGACTGTCATGGGGTAATTACTCCCATATCATTTCTTTGATGCTTCGCCTCCATCCCCCTTCCCCTCTAAATTTCAGTAAAAAAAATTCTCAAAATGATGAATAATTTATGAGTTTTCATCATTTTTGTTATAAAGACATGTTCAAGTTAAAGACAATGAAACTTTCTTGATATCCCCCACACATTTTTGGTTTCTTTTTTTTTCTTTCCGTTGGTTTTATTTTGTGGAATATTTGAAATTATTTTTAAGACAGAGAACATTTGATGTTAGTTTAAAATAAAAATTTTTCTTCTGATGTTTGATTATTATTATCAAAATCTTCTTAAGCTTTTTAATTATTTATCAAAAAGTACATTCAGCATGCATTAAGGTCTAATGTGAAATTTAGCCACAATTTAAGTAATCAGCCTGCAATGATCCTTTCTGTAATTGAAACAAATCTTTGAAATGATTAAGATTGCTACATTCTTTGATATATCAAATCTCAACAATTTTTAAATCCTTAATGTAGAATAAAAAGTTTTTGTTAGGTAATTGAATGCAGGAAATAAAATTTCAAAAACTAAAAAATATTCCACAGCAAAATAAAGAAGTTATTGTTGACCTGGCTTGTGGAATGGCAGTTCTCAGAGGAGCTCAAGTATTTAAAATTGGAATCATGGGAGCCCCTACCAGTGAGTTCAGCATTTGTCACATATGTTTTTGTTTTGCTGTTGTTGTTTTACTTTATAAGCCATGTGTCAAGTATTACTTAGTTGTATAAAACTTATAAATCTTTTTTTCACAGGCTTCTTGTAAGTTTCTTGTTTTGTTTTCTTTTCTGGAATAAAGTTAATTTTACCCATTGAAAGTTTAATTCTCCAAAAGTACCCAAGCATGCTTCAATGAGCACTAGTTTTTTACCCATTGAAAGTTTAATTCTCCAAAAGTACCCAAGCATGCTTCATTGAGCACTAGTATTTTAGCCTTGAGCTGCGAATATCTTTCATTGTTTTGACATTGAGCAGTGTTCTGTTTAACTGGCCTGCGTATTGTGGAATTAATTTAATTTTCATATCACAATTCCAGAATCTCTTATGCCCTCCTATGTTGGTATTGGTAACTTTGGTCACTTAATATAATGAAGTTGTTACATTTTGCATGTAGCCAGGGAATAGAAATACAACTTTTACATGACTTTTTTCTTTTGGACATTCATACCAGAACTATACTGTGAGTCATTGAGAAAACTTTTAGAGGCATTGGACTGTGAGCCATTGAGACAAATTTTCTGTAAGGATGTGTTTATCTCATGTTCCTATGACAATTAAAGGGACAGTATTTCAGTTTTGTAGCTCAATCTCTACATTCTTGCCATGGTGGATACTGCAAGGGTCATGGAAACGCCTTAAGTTTTTGGCAACCTTGCACACAAAAAATGTACAAAATGAATCAATGTCAAGCTTGCTGTGCATACTAATCTCAAGTACAATACATAAAGTGATTGGTATATACAAACATTGTTTTTTTTATGTATTAATTTATTAATTCTATTTTTTAGTAAACTAAAGAAATTGCTTAAGATGTCCAAATCTTCTGTGGCCCCCTAAAATTTTCTCATGGACCCCATGTAGCCTTTGAGGCTATAGGTACATTTGGTCACTTGAGATTGAACTCACAACCTTCACCATCCGGATGAGACTCTCAACCAGGAGCTTCATCCTGTGAGTCATTGAGACAACTCTCCATCTTAGACTTTGAGTCATTGAGACAACAACTCTCCACCTTAGACTTTGAGTCATTGAGACAACAACTCTCCATCTTAAACTTTGAGTCATTGTGACAACAACTTTCCATCCTAGACTTTGAGTCATTGAGACAACAATCATTGAGACAACTCTCCATCTTAGACTTTGAGTCATTGAGACAACAATCATTGAGACAACTCTTCATCCTAGACTTTGAGTCATTGAGACAACAACTTTCCATTCTAGACTTTAGTCATTGAGACAACAACTTTCCATCTTAGACTTTGAGTCATTGAGACAACTTTCCATCCTAGACTTTGAGTCATTGAGACAACTTTCCATCCTAGACTTTGAGTCATTGAGACAACAACTTTCCATCCTAGACTTTGAGTCATTGAGACAACAACTTTCCATCCTAGACTTTGAGTCATTGAGACAACAACTTTCCATCTAGACTTTGAGTCATTGAGACAACAACTTTCCATCCTAGACTTTGAGTCATTGAGACAACAACTTTCCATCCTAGACTTTGAGTCATTGAGACAACAACTTTCCATCCTAGACTTTGAGTCATGTATCTGGTGACAGCTAATTTATTAAAGGCAGTGGCCGAATACGACCGGGTGTGTTTCGTATTTTTTTTCCGAACCACGACCAGCAAACTTTGATGACGTTAGTAAACAGAATGAATGAGAACTCTTATATACTGCAGATTTTGATGACATCATTTGCTGTTAATAATCGGAGATATTTTTATTTTTGGCTTTAATTTTTCGGGTCTGTCCAAGCCTAATAAATAAAGTCATTTGCTGTTAATAATCGGAGATATTTTTATAATATTTTTTAAAAATAAATACGGCTTTGAATTATATAATTTTTTAGTTGTCAGGATATATGTCTAAGACTAGAGTTTTCGGATCTGCCCAAGCCTAATAAAGTCGGACGAATAAAACAAAAAAATTATGCGCTAAATTAGTATCTATCGTAACCCCCCCCCCCCCCCAGAAAGCTAACACTCGTTAATTCGTCTCCGTCAGTATTTGGTTCGATTCTCGGATATAAATGCTTCCCCATCCCCTCTATTTTTGTTTCTTAATCTTATTATTATTTAGTAAATTTGAAATATGTAGGCTTCTCTGAATTTTTAAAGTGTGACACAAAAATGATGGTAAGGAAAAGTTATGTAATATTTAGCCTTAGGACTAGCTATACCGTGCAAAGCCTTTGCAGGAAGATAAACTATTGTAAAGCCATTGCTGAACCTAGGAGGATTTGGGGCCTCGCATTTTGACATTCGATACCATGACATGAGATTATGTTCTTAATATTTAATGTAAAAAATAATTTTGGGGTCTCTCCCAAGCTGGAGCCCGGCGGGACTTTCGATTTTGGACCCCCCCCCATCCCTTAAAATTGTTACGCCTCTGTGTTCAGCTTTGATACATATTTTCAAAATATTTTTTTTTAAGTTATGAAATAGTTAAAAAAAACCTAATTAGTTGTTCTTTTTTTTTACAACATCCTAAAATATAAATTATTTCAATTTTAAAAAAATGTCAAAGATATCTAGTTAGTTAATTTTCATTAAGACAACTAAAAGGATACATTCTGAAAAAAAAAACACAATAAAAAAAAGATATGTTTCAGGTAGGAATCGAACCTGGATATTTTCAGCATAAAAATGAGTCACAGACCAAACGGTTTCACCACTGTGCCAGGAAGACACACAAGCAAAGAAGCGATTTTAATGTATAAGTAGACAAAATTACTCGTTCCAGCGAAAAGAAAATAACTTTAAATCATAAGAGTTCTATATGTTTACTGATGTCATCAAAGTTTGCTGGTCGTGTCTCGGAAAAAAAAAATACGAAACACACCCAGTCGTATTCGAAGCCACTGCATTTATTAAAAATGACAGGAGAAACATTTTAATGATGACACATTTTTTTTTCGTATTTTAAGGTCTGAAAATAGGTGATCTTGTATCTGTTTATGCTGATCTTGATGGCTTGTGTTTAAAAGGGGCAACTACGTGTTATTCTGGAAACAAATTTTTTGTTGGAAATGGTGTTAGTCAAGTGATGAGATCTGAACTTTTTAATTCCAGTAACTTACAGAGGTTTGTTTTACGCTAAAATGAAATAAATGTTGGATTGTTGTATTTTTAAGTGACTTGCACATTAGCCTTGATCATTGATAACATCATACATAATTAATATCTATTTACTTTTATGTGAGGATTTTTGGAGACGTTAATATTGTTTTATAAATAGGAAATATTTGTAGAATCTAAATTTAAAAATTACAAAATAAAACAATTGTTATTGAAGATACATGACACATTTTAATAAGTCATCACTCAAAAAATGTAATGGTTTTTTTATTTATTTTTTGGTGAATTTATTATTGAACAATAATTTTGTCTTCAGTGGTATTGGCATATTAATGACTCAACCAGTGTATGAGGCTCCATCACTTTCAGATCTGCCAACAGACAGAATATTCCCCCAGAATCTGCCATCTGTTGCTTGTGTGCATGCCCTTGATCCACAACCAGGGGACATTATTCTAGACATGTGTGCAGCGCCAGGTGGAAAGACAACTCACATTGCTTCACTTGTTGGAGATAAAGTATATACAATCAATGCTTATTTAGCCATTGCATTTTTCATTTTGGTGGGAACTACAAAAACAGACCTTCTTTTTTTAATCAACTTTTTAAACATTAATTCCATTTCAAATTAAATGACAATGTTAGTTTTAATTTCCATGAAATATGAATTATCTGAATACTTTGTAGAGATGCGTCTGGTCAAGATGACCCAGTTATCATTGTTTTTCCACTACACATACCTGCCTGCATTATTAGCTGCATGGCTATTTATAAACAATTTTTTGCTGTTTTTTTTAAATAATAAATAGTGCAGATTCTTGTATTTCAACTAACTGAACAGTTCTTTTAGTACAAAAGCAAATGTTGGCATTTTTTATAGATCAAATATAGGTTACTAATAGTTTTTTAATGTTGAATCTATGGCAAAGATTTGAATCAGTGGCAAATGCCTAAATGTTTAAAATCAGTTTAAAATTACATTTATGTTTAAATAGCTTGTTCACCCCATCTTCATAAAATAAACTGAAAGACAATCAACATATTTAAAGTTCAACATACATTTTTAAAAAAATGTTTTAATTATAAATAGGGGCGAGTCGTTGCATTGGACAAAAGTTGCCAAAGAATGAAAAAAATGGAAGCATTAAAAACAAACAATATGGAGATGTATGTTTTTGATTCAACTAAAGCTTTGTCTAAATGTTCAGGTACATGTTTCTTTCTTTCTCAGATTGTATTGTTTTTATTATAAAAGTGTGTATTTCTAGTATCTAATAAGATTTAAAAACTATTATTTTATTTTACCCTGTTAAAGTCACAAAAACAACTTGAAGCAAAGAACTCACTTGAATACTTTGTGATTTTTAAGATTGTTCTTTTATTTGATATGAGTTTCAAAATTGTATCTGTAATTCATGAATATCTGTACTAGTAACTAAGCAATAAAATAATTATGTCATTGATTTTCATATTTAAAAAAAAAAATTAATCAAAATGGTAAAAGTTTACATTTATGTACAAAGATGTTTGTGAGACGGATGGCCGAGTGGTGTAGATACTCGACTGTTGACCTGAGAGTTCTGGGTTCAATCCTCTGTGAGAACCATAAGAATTTTTCCAGGTGAAATTTGTTTCAAAGTCATCCCACAAGTCCACCCAGTTTTAATTGGGTACCTGACTTTAAGTTGGGGAAGTAAAGGCGGCTGGGATTTGTGCTAACAACACAATTCCTTCATAATGCCGAGGTTATAGAAACAGATGAATTCTACACTTCGTCGGTCCCAATGACTCACTAGGGCTAAGGGAACTTAACAGATATTTCATTGTCAGCTAATAAATGTAGCTCACCATTATACATGTGTATATTTTTCAACAAAAAAGTTAATTTTTTTTATAAGAATCAGATAGCAGGCCTCCTTACCCACCAGAAACTTTTGATCGTATTCTAGTGGATGCTCCATGTAGTGCCTTAGGCCAGAGACCATGTCATGTCAACAAAATTTCTTTGAATCAGCTCAGATCTTATCCAGTCATCCAGCATAAACTCTTACTAACAGTAAATTTGTTAACATAATTTTTAGTAGTTTTATTTTTTTTTTCAATGTAACATTAGTTAACTTCAGTCTCAGTTGGGTCTAAGGTTATTTGAGAAAGTTTACATTACGATAAACTTGTACTTGTCATAATGATAAGAGTAAAGTTAATTGGACTACACAGGCGGTGCTGTTGCAGCCATAAATTCTGGGGCCCTTAATAAACTAATAAGAATTGGGGCTCCATCTGCTCTAATTTTGAAGCTAAATAAATTTTTTAAAATGAATTTCCAGGGATGAGGCTCTCAAAGGCCCCCGACAATTGTTTATGCCTCCACCTGACATTGGGATATTAAAACAAGTACTGATTAATAATTTGGATATCCATTAAACTGTTCAATTATCTATACGAATACTCTAAAAAATATCCTTTTTGTCCAACTGAACAGTAAAAACATTTTGCCATGACCCATTTATATAATCCTTGATTTAGTGATTTTAAATAAAATTATTTTTTCTTTTATTTTAAATTTACACATATTGGTAACAACTGGGGGGAAAAAAGTGCATTATTTTATGAATTTTTATCAACCTTTATGTTCATTCAGGCAGCACAGTTGTTAAAACCAGGGGGTGTCTTGGTGTACAGTACATGTACAATAACTAAAGAAGAAAACGAAGATCAGGTTTCAAGGTTCCTTTCTATCTGTCCCAGCATAAGACTCATAGAGACAGTAAGTTGAATTAAAATATTTATTTTATTCCTCTTAGATCTAACTAACAACAATTAATAATATTTTCTTCTCATGTTAAATTATCCTTCTAAAAGGAACATTCAGTTATACACCATAAGCACAATAAATAGTTTAGTTTTGTGGAAAAAAACATCTGCCCAAATGTAATTTACTTATAATTGCTTACAATATAAAAATATAACATTTATACAGAAATATCACAACATTAGTTCAGGCTCATTAATATACAAGTTCAGAACTTGCTCTTGACATGTTAAAAACTCATCTGAATACTTAACTATGAGTTATATAGCTTGTAAACTGTATATTTACAGAATAAAATAATAAGGCACAAAACTGGTAAAATTGCTTTTGAAATACAATCAATTTTGTAATAATAAAGTCAGTTATTTTGTTACAAAGAGTTTTATAATTTCAATAAAATATATAAAATTTGTTAAAATTTAATAGAATTTAATTTATATCCATTTAATTTAATTGCAGCCATACAAACTTGGAGGTGATGGTATACCTAACTGTGACCTGTCTACTGAAGACAGAGTCAAAGTTCAGAGGTTTGATCCAAGTTTTTTAACTTCAAATGGGAAAGATTCTTGTAACATTGATACTATTGGGTTTTTTATAGCAAAATTTGAAAAAATAAAATAACATTTCAAAATATAAACAAAATGTGTTATTGTCTTTACTATGGATATTTGGCAAGTTTGTTTTGTTTACATTTTATGTGTACATAAAAAAAATTGTTTGCTTGTTTTGAAATGAAAATTCAACAAAAACAATATAATTACAAATTTGTTTTCAGATAAAACATTTTGACAGGATTCTAGCATTCTAGAAATCTGGAAAAACAACAATGTTCATCATTTCAAAGTAAAAATATTTCATTTATAAATCTAAAAGAATGTTTAAAGATTTAATTTTTCAAGTGTTTCTGAAACACATAAACTTTAACTTCTAGTATGAAGAGAACTGAATAAAAATGTTTTTACAGTTGAAATACAAATGGATGTGTATTTTTATTTTGTAAGATAAATTTCTTCATTATCGTATATCAGGATTAGATTTGGCTGTTGATCTCTCTTCCTTTTTTATCTTTTACGTGCAATTGATTAATAACTAATGGCTGCTGGTTTAGACCTGAGACTTCAAGACACTAGATTTAATTTTCAGCATCTCCACCTTCAACAATGACTGTTTCAAAGACGATCGGTTCCAACGGATCATCAAATTTATCCTGATCTGTTCGTTTAGGAAACTGCCTGCTACCTGGATTGTCCAAAGTTGGTACTGGCGCGCAGGCTGGAGGGAGGAACTTGTGAAGTGCACTGACCATTGTATCAACCACTTCAATAGGACAGGAGTGAGCCAGTGGTCTCTCTAAGCAGTGCACAATATTCTCTGCAAAACTGTTTGAAAATATGACAATAAATTCAATCAATAGATAGGCAACAGGTATAATCTTAGGTTAGCAGGGTTGAAAATTCGAAGTAAGACAATTTATTTAATTCTATTCTATGCTATTTTAACTTCATGTTTTAAACTGATGACACTGGTCTGCATGATTTTTTTAGGTGTGAGTTTTTTACAATTTTTCTAGTTCAATTTTTTCCGCTGATTTCAAATATGTAACTGGTTTTTTTTTCAATCAGGTCAAGTTTTTATTCTACTTGAATTTCTAAAATGCTGCAATACCTGTATTCTGCAGTACCTTGCAATAAATGAGGAAACAACCGATAGAATTCCAATTTTTATAATTTTAGAAATTTATAAAAAAGCTAACAATAAATACTTTTGTTTATCTTGGTGTTATTTGTTTTCATAAGAGATAGCGAGAAGTTTCAATTTGGAGTATTCATTGAATGTGAAGCTTCGGGTTATTAAGTAATATAAAAATATGTTTTTAATCTTGTTTGTTGCTAATTTATATTAATTTGAATGTAAAATTTTGCCGACTAATTTTTTTTAGAAGCATCTTGTAAATTTTATTTACAAGCAAGGAAAGCAACAAGTGATTCATAAAAACTGTTTGATCCAATAGTTTGGTGATCATAATGATGAGAAGAAAGTGTAAATACGATCCAAACAGATTCTGCTGCATATGAGGTTCAGTCACTTTGCCATACAGGCAGTCGTCGATCACAAATTTGTTAAGAACTATCATGCTTATTATGGTGTGAAACTTGGTGATCAGGACAAACCCTTTACACCCCACATATGCTGTAAAACATGTGTCGAGGGTCTACAACGTAATAGCAAGAGGAACCAACCGTCTCTTTCTTTTGGTGTGCCCATGGTTTGGAGGGAAGGAAAGGATCACACTACTGATTGCTATTTTTGCATGACAAATCTAGAAAATATAAACATCATGTAAAGTATCCCATTGTTACATCTGCAATAAGGCCAGTACCTCATGGACCAGAAATTCCAATTCCAAAACCACCTGACAATCTCAGTTCATCAACTGAGTCTAGTGAAGATATGGATATCTTGGACAAATCTGCTGAATCAACTCAACCCAAACCTCTTAATCAAACTGAACTAAATGATTTAACAAGAGATTTATGCTGATCGAAAGAATCTGCTCAGCTATTGCATTCACGGCTCAAAGAAAATCATTTGTTACCTCCAGCAACAACATTCTTCTGGTATCTAAATGAAAATCTTTGAAAAGCCATTTCTACCACAATAACGTTAATTTTTTTTTCTACATGTACCCTTCAATTTACAACAGTAATTTTAAATTTGATATAGAATAAAAACTTGACCTGATTGAAAAAAAAACGGTTACATATTTAAAATCAACGGAAAAAATTGATCTAGAAACATGTTTAAAAAGTCAGACCTCAGAAAAAAATTTTCAAACGCAGACCAGTGTGATTGTTTGAACAAAGAAGGGATAAGTTGTTTAAAACTGATGATTGTTTCAGTGCATCATGAATTTTGAGTAAAAAACTTGACAAATGTATTGGTCTGTTAAACAAAATATTTTACCATTTGTGAACACAGAACATTTTAAATTTTCAAAAAAAAAATGTATTTAAACTTTTCAAAAACTAAATATATGAGGTGGCTAATGAGTGAATTGCAAAGCTTTTGACCTGAAATGATAGGGTTTAAATCCCCATCTAGTGCTAATAGCAATCCCTTGATCAGTATTTTCCAAACATAATGAGTGCCCATAGTAAAAACAAGCAATTTAAGTCTTTTCCGTTTCGGACAAAGAACATTTTAGAGCATTTTCGTGTAAGCAGTGGCTACGGCTACGCCGGACGAAATCCGTATTTTTTTTTCCGGGTTACAGCCATAGATTTTTGCTCCACGTGTATGGGTTTTGATAAATAGAGAGGGAAGTAATCATGTTGAATAACTGTTACAAAAATAAATAATGATTAAGCCCCTTTGATTAGCTTTTATTATTTATATTTAAAATATAAGCAAAAACGGTACCTAAAAAAACTCTTATATTCGGCCCTGAGAGGTCAGATCGCGAAATGGACCAAGGTGTTTACTTGGCAGGCCAAGACCTACAAAATGATATATACATCATGGGTCTAGGTCTTATGGTTGTTGAGATCTAGGGTGATGACAGACAGACAAAACGGGGACAATAGAGCATTTTTTTTCGAAAAAAAACAACTTGCAAATTAATTTAATGGTATTTCCAACATTTCATAGTTTTTGATTTAGCCATGCATCATCTCAGCCAGGTACATTGTGTACTTCGGCCAAACTCATGGTGTACACCACTTTGGTAAATACTGATAAAGACAGTTACACTATTGAGGTCACATAAAAGCTACTGGTTAAAAAAAATTGTACAGCCACTAAAATGGGAACAAGATGTTAAGTACTTCACAACAAAGTCCAACTTACTTGCAGGTAATATGAAGTACTTCACAACAAAGTAAACTTACTTGCAGGTAATATGAAGTACTTCACAACAAAGTGAACTTACTTGCAGGTAATATCATCAAGTACCTCACAACAAAGTAAATTTACTTGCAGGTAATATCATGAAGTACCTGACAACACAGTAAAACTTACTTGCAGGTAATATCGTGAAGCTTTTTATGATGAACAAATCCTGCACGGGTGATGTCTCTCCTGAAATGTTGAGTCCTCACTAATATACAGCGAGATATTCCAGGAGCATACTTTGACACACATTCAAAATGATTTTTGAAAACTGAAATAAAATTAAGATTTTAAATGTAAGAAATTATATACAAAAAAGTTCTTTTTTTTTTTAAGTAGCTTGTTTAATTTAGATGAACGGAAATAACTGGTAGTGATAGATAATGAAGATGCTAATAAAAATGTTATTCACACATTTGTTCCAACTAATAACAAACTCGGGTTTCATTAAGAGTTATATTCCCTTAGGTTTGATCAGTAGGCTAGTTTTGATTTCGGACAGATCCGATTTTTTCATGATTTTTATTACTATTGTTTACGTTTGACGATTTTAAACTGGAATACTGTTGTATTAATTCTTTACTTTCGATTAACGCAGAACCCACACCGCCATTATTTATATAGATTAGGGCTGCTGATTAAAATGCACTAACACACGATTAACGCGTCAAAAAAAATTGTGATTAACATTTTTAACGCAACACCTAAGTGCTGAAACGCTTAAAGTTCAGAGAAGCGCCTAATCGATAAATAACCGAATTTCACTCTACAATTTGAAGTTAAGGTTCATTCACTTACTACGTAGCTCTTCCACCCCCACCCCCCCCCCCAAACCGGTCGCAATTCGCATATTAATACCCACCGCTAGTAAATGAGATAAAAAGACAGAACTGAAAAATAAGGCTGTAGATTTATTGCAATTAACGCGTAATTAATACACTAAAAAATTATGTGATTAATTTTTTACGCAATACCTAAATGCGTAAAATTGTACCCAAATGTTATTTCAGAATTGCGGAAAAATCAATTTAAAAAATCAGTAATTAACCCAATTCTATAAACAGAAATAGATCAGACGATTTTAAAAAGAAGCAAGAAAAAACACCCCGAACACAGAAACTCTCACGTCACGTTTAAATAACATCATAGCAGCTATATGACCTTGAAACAATAGGATTGCCATTTCTTAATTCTAATGTATGACACTGTATGATACAATTAGTGAACAACTGCAGTCGCGTGCTACTAGTTTGATTGACAGGTGCCATGGTTTGAAGCAATGGAACTTGTGCCAACTTGTTTTGGGACAGAGGGGGTACGGGGGTTGGGTAAGCCATAAATAACGTCTTTGTGGGGAGAGAGGCTGCGAACAGAGGCGTATTTACCAAAACTGTGGCCCTAGGCGCATGACCAATTTGGGGCCCCTCGTCTATAAGGCATTTAAAAATGATCAGAATACAACAATATTCAGAACACTCATGTATTATTTAACATGTATACTACATAGTTATGCATACTAGCTAGAACTTACAATTGTCAGTTTATTACAGTTGTATAACTTTTTTCCTGCTCTTCAATTTCGCGAACGTGTCAATGTGCCCATTGAGACCGTATTCTAATGTCTCCTTTGATTCAATGCATAAAATAGACAAATCTCCCAGCCTACATTGGCTGATGGAATTCCGCAAGTAATTCTTGATCCTTTTCAACACAGAAAATGACCGTTCTCCAGTTGTGTTTGATATAGGAATGGTGAGAAAGATTCTTAGAAGGGTTTCCACATTGGGAAATGTACATTGTAGTCCACCCACTGCTATAAGCTGGTACATCTCTACCGCATTTAGTGCCTTCTTCTTTAGCGAAATGCAAAAACTGTTTGATTTCATCGGCAGTGGTATCAGAATTAACATCGTCTTTGTATTCTTCGATCAAGGCCGAGATCTTTGTGTTCAAGTCATCTACCTTGTCCTTGAAAAATAGACTGAATAAATCATGTCTACCTTTGTATGCTTCGATTCTGTGATCAAGTTCCGTGATCAATTTATCACAAATGGCGTTTACTGTGCTAACAATAAAATTATCACGACCAGTTAAAATAACTTCCGGTTCATTGCTTTCATCAGAAAACGGTTTTCGCTTCTTCTTGCGGCTCACTTCATCTTGATATTTACAGTCTTTGAGATCCTCGTTCATAAGCAATGCTGCTCGCCCTTCAGTACGAGTGAAATCGTTTCAGACTTCGTTGTTAATAAATAGCTTCAGTGATTCTAGAAGATTTACACCAGCATCAAGATATAAATTTGAATTTTGCAGGGATTTGCTGGTTGCATTCATCTGCTGTAAAATTGTAGCCCAAAGAACAGTCATCAATGCAGTTTCAAAAAGATCCATTAGCAAGAGCGTTAGCCTCATTTCTTACAGCTGCCTCCTGATCACGATCTTCGGCTGCTTGAAGAAGAGCTTCCTGAATACCAATGTAGTTCTGATGCAATGCAAACACTGCATCCGCTCTAGCTGACCATCTTGTGTGCGAAACTTTCTTTATGGTGTATCCATTTTTGACTAGATGACTTTTAAGGATGTGTGTGGATGTTGAGAACCAAACATAAACATGTTGAATAAAGTCAAAGTATGATACTGCTGAAAGTGACGATTCTGCAGCCGCATTACCAACTAGATTCAAGCTATGGCTGGAGCAGGGAATGTAAACTGCATTGAGACTGTGTGCCTTGATTCGAGCCTGCAAGCCCGAGTATCTGCCAGACATGTTAGAAGCATTGACGTAGCTCTGTCCCCTGCATTTTGTGATATCTAATCCCCAGTTCTTCAAAACGTCTAGTATCACTTGCTCCAGATTTTGAGCGTTATGAGCATAGATGTCAGCAAAAGTTAAAACTCGTTCTTTAATTTCACCATCAATGAGAACATATCTGAGTATCACAGCTGGTCCAAGTGGCTAACATCAGGTGTTGAATCAACAATCAAAGAGAAATATATTGATTTCTTTACTTCTGATATAAACTGATCTCTGACAGCATTGCCCATTATTTTAATAAATTCGTCACAAGTAGCATGTGACAAATAACTGAGAGAACCACTTCCCTTGTTACCGTACCGTGCAATATGATTTGCTAAGAAAGGGTCACATTTTGACAAGTAATTCAAGCAACTGGTAAAATTACCGTCATTGTTGGCATGACCACGAAAGGCCAAGCCTTCAGAGGAAAGAAACTGTACAGTTGCTACAATCCTTCGTAGAACTTCTCTCCAGTATTGCCTTTCATCATCTAACTGTTTGGCCATCTGTTCGTCAATACGCCCTTTTGCGTTCAAGCGTTTAGAGAAAGTGCACATTGCTTGAACGTGGCCATACGAATTCTCATGTTCAGAAATTTTGGCGGCTATATTTTTCCAATCAGAACACCCGTTTGTTGAAAATTGACTAGCTTTATTTGGAAACAGTTTGCATACATAACAATACACGCTTCCACTAGTTTCACTGAACACTAACCATTCACGTCTTTCTTTTTGGCCATTCGCCTTGGTTAAGTAAAAGTTATGTTCAGACAAATGACGAAAATATTTTCTGCCACGATCTGTCATCAACATGCCAGCGCGTGAAAGGTCGCCAACATTTTTTGGTTTGAAATCCAAAACATAATTACGAATGGTTTCTGTCAAATTCGCTGGCCATATAGCAATATCTGTCAAAATTTCACCATAGTTGTTATCATCAACAGTTTCACTACTCACGACCTCCGGTATAGGACCTTCAGCCGGCTGTTCAGGTTCTGGCAAGTCTGTTGGCTCGGACTCAGAATCCATACTGGCTGTTGCCGAGACGACTGGACTTGGATCATTAGCTTTATTTCTGTTTGAGTAGTTTCTGATGGTGGGATTACCGGTCGTTTCGCTAAAAATGTCAACAAGGCGCCTTCGTTTTTCGCATCTTCTGCTTTTCCATTCTTTTGGATATCACGCTTTTTTGCACCTGAGGGATATTGTCTCATAGACATAGTTTTAATGAAACGATTGTGTCGCAATCAGCTACAACAGTAAAGGAAAAATGATCAATGATCATTCATCCACACAAAGCGTAGTGGATAACAAGAACAAAATTATCAAAATAGTGTAATAAACTTGCAATTAACAATTAGTTATTGCAATTTGCAAAAAAATAATTTTGAATTAGAATTATTAATTAAAATCTGTGACGTAAGGTGCGCCAACTATTGGTACGTACTGGTTACTGGTCACTTCGAACACTAGCGCCAACTTTATTAATACGTCACAGCAAGCAAGACACAGTCCAACCACGTTCGACAACACGCATTGTTTACCAGTCTGAATGTTGAGTTTTCAAATCTGAGGACCGTAAAAAAAATCCCAGCTTTCAGCTTCTCCATGCTCAATCCGGGAATGATCTGCAAATATACTTGAAGCAATTGCCAGATTTGTCGAAAGCCTTAACGAATTGTTTCATTAAACCTAATTTGATATGAAGCAGTGGAAGAATGATCTTATTCTATCAACCAGTGGCTTGTTGATGATATTTTCTTTACCTACAGTCATGGTTTCCATTGCAGGTCATGTCACATTTGTCCAATGATCTTGCCTTGCCCTGCTATCCCAAAGGCAAATGAAGCATGGGTATTTTGTGTATCCTGACTGCTACCCAAGCAAGAAGTTTACCATTTTCAGATCAACACAAATTGACCACTGATGCTTATAATAACAGACTTTCTGCAATACTGTTTTGATATTCTCATACTCTTCTTTAAGTGTTGTTGAGTGAGCAATGGGAAGAGGTGCATAACGGTTACCATTGTGTAACAGAATGCATTTTAAGTTTCTGATGGAACTGTCTATAAAAAGACGCCAGTCTTCGGAATGGTAGTCTTGTAGTCCCATTTGGAGCAGAAGTCCAGGGATGTCATTACAGTAAACAAGATCTTCCTCTTGGCTAAAATATGGAAGAAGAAACTCTTCTCTTTTCAGATAAAATGCTATTTTAACTTCTGGTTTGAGAAAATTTCTTTCATTGAGCCTGGACGCTAAAAGCTCAGATGCTTGCTTGGACAGATTTAGGTCTCGTATTATGTCATTGAATTCTTCTTGGCTGAATGGTTGAGGTGTTGAAGAACTTCCTTCATAATCGCTTCCACTGTTTTCACCTGCCAAAGACTCCAGATCTTGCCCCTCGTCGGAGTCTGATGGTGAATGCTCTAATAATCCACTAAACACTGGTATAGGAACTTCACTGCTACGTGGAATTGGTCTCCTTGCAGATTCAAGATCAGGATAATCCCACTTAGATTTCTTGTGGCGATTGAAGCCTTTAGCATTCACAATACAAAAATAACAATCACCAAAATGTTCTTTCGGCTATCGCCATACCATTGGTACACCGAAACTTTTGTCCATTTGTCCACTGCCGTAGGCTCTCCACACAGTTTTGCAAACCTTATGGGGAACCCAAGACATGTCTTGGTCTCCCAGCTTCACACCGAAATAAGCCAAATATGCCTGCTGCACAAAGTCGGTTATATTTCTTCTTTGCTTTTCAATCATGTATTGTCCAGAGATGTAACAGAATACTTTCTGATTTTTTTTGCTGCATCTTCGTGATGAACTCATGATGTCTTTAGAAAGCAGAGATAAAATAGAAAAAAAAACCAAGTTATAACTTGGTATAGTTTAATAAAACAACAGACACCAAACCTATTGCATTTGTTTTACACAAAGGGTACACTCATATTTTCAAGGGTGTCCAATATCTCAGAAACTAGAGCCAATTCAGCAAAAGCAGTGGCAGTTTTGAAATCAGCACCCATGAATTGCTATAAATTCATTCAAACATTCTTGGCAATTCACAAAATTTTTTTGTTGGGCTGTGTAATCAATATAGATACTCGTGTTACCGTGACACTTCATACTATTAGAAAACAATATTGGTTGTTTTATTAATTATAAACACAGGCTCATTGAAACAAAAATGTCCCAGTCGGAATCATTTGTTGACTCCTGGAGTGAATAGCGAAAGTCGGGAAAGAATTAATGAAGTTAGAATGGGAGGAACTAATAAAGTGCTTGGATAAAAAAATGAAAGAAGAAGCAAATAAAAAAGAACTAAAACAGAACGAAAGAGAAGAATTAAGGCGAAAGGAGGAGAGAGACTATCAGCTAGAAATGCAGAGACTACAGATAGAAATGAAGAAAATTGAATTGGGTCAAGCCGGGAACGTTAATCTAACCCCATGGTACAGAAAAAAATACATCAGTTTGACGAGGTCAAGTACGACATAGATGCCTACATAATAAGATTTGAAGATAATTGTAGCTCACAGAGAATCCCACAAACTGAATGTGTTGACTCTGTGTCAGAAATATGATACGTCAGACGACAGCAGCAACAAAAAATGAAATTCGAGTTGCTCAACGTGTATGGCCATAATGCCTCTCGATCCAGAACACTATCCAGACCTTTGTAAACTACGTTTCTGATTATTTTGATAAGTGGTTACAGTGTGCCAATGTTGACAAAACTGTCAAATACATTAGGGAATTATTATCATTGATAGACTGACACATTCCTGCTCAAAAGCCATGTCATAGTTTATACACCAGAGAGCACCTCAGTCGACCAGTGATATGGTAAAAATTATGGGGGTTTACAAGGATACTCACCCTGACAGGCCCATGTTGAAATGTGACACTGATCATTAGGGTGCATCACCACAATAGAGGAAAAAATTGATTGTTTGTTTTTGAGCTGTCTATGTTTCTAATTTGTTCTAATATCATTAATAATAACTTGTGTAAAATATTTTTCAAATCAGAGTTGATTTAGAGGTCCCCCTCCCCCTCCCCCGCCCAAGAAATCACAAAACATGTAAAGAAAAAAAGTTTATTCTAGCCTATATAAAAATTAAATTAAACTATTAAATTATATATTACTGTTGCATTTAATTCAATTTCACTTTTGTTGCACGTTTGTAAGGTTTACGCACATTTGAGAAGTTTTTGCAGTCCATTTCTACCACTTGAAGAATGTTTTGAAAATGTTCATCCGTTCGCGCTGCTTCAACAAAGTCAGATGCCAGTTTCACTCTCTCTCGTCACAATCGTTAAAAACGTTAATAGCAGCAACATTTTCTGCACTGGCCATGTAAGAAGCTGTTTGGCACCAATCATCAACAGGCAGTTGGAGGAATCCTGTGTCCAGTTGAAGTCTGTATATAGTAAACCATGAGTCAATTCCAGCCAGATCACACAACCGAGTTTTAGAATCAATTGATTGGAATCGTGGTTTTCCCAACCATTTCCAAATCGATTTGTGGAGTTTGAGGGCAACCACTGGTCGAAGCCTTAGCAGAGCATCTGCTAGAGCTCGCTTTTCCAACACAGGTACTTCACTGATGAACAGAGCAAGTGGGATCGTTTCAGCAGTGAGGTACCACAGATGCCTATTCAGGGCACGGATTGCTGACTTGGATATGTCTCTGTTGACATCGTTGTAATCAAAAAGTCGCTTGTAAAGCTGTAGATCATTCCATGGTTCATCCACACTCTTTTTGCAAGTGAGCCACCACACGACATAAACATGTGTTACAAATGTAGCAAATGCACGAATCTTTGGCACTTGATCTCGTGTGGTAATAGTACCTGGAGGCAATAATTGAATTTGTTTCTCACACAGTGCAATATTGAGGCAATATATCAGCTTTGCCATCCATCGTGCTTTGTGCAGGGCACCTGGTCTTTAAAGTTAACCTCCTTATTTGTAGCATTCAGGTAAACAAGGGTCAGCTTAAGGAATTCGTGGTAGTCGTCTCGCAAGAATTCGGTTTGTTTACTAGAGTTGGCATGTGCAATTACCGCATCTCTCATTATCGTCAGTCGCTCTTGAGCCTTCAGATCATGATCAGCTAACGTAAACGAACTACAAACGTGAGACCAATCATGTGCCACCAATTCCCAATTTCTTCGCAGCTTGGTGAACAAAGTTATTACCAGGGATTTGGAAACTTCTATTTTCATGTCTGCAAACACATGCGAAAGGATAACTTCACCAATGTGATGGCGACAACCTGACCACAGAAGAGCACGTTGCAGAATATTTTGTATGGCAATACAGGCAGCAGTCTGATGACCAGTGTTTGATCTTGTTGTGTCGAAGGTCATATTAAAGATACAATCACTACAATGCCACTCTGTCATTAGTTTCATGGTTAATTCTGCAATTATTTCACCAACGGGTTTCTTTGTTGCCTTGGCATAATTTGGCACTCCTAGAAGTTTAAATTGCTTTGCATCACCGACAACAACTGTTATGCGTTCTTCAGTGACACGATGATTTTTAGAGAAGGTGTCAGTTTGCCATCCCAGTGGAGAGTGCAGAGTTTGGGTGGTTCCCAGGAGTCGTGGATCTTTGAAGATATCTCACTTACAACTTTGCGACGTGAACGATCTGCAGTGGCATAGGAAGAAGCCACCATTGATACATCAAATACAGACTCGCTTATAAGGCCCTATGTGAAAGCTGCCTGTTGTGTTGGTGTAATCTTTAATCTTGTTGCTAGTGACACAAGATTTGGTCGGCTTAAAACATCTGGAGGTACAAATACCAAAGCTCCTGTTGGCTTTCTTCGCTTTTGCAATGGCATTATATCATCCAAACAGTTATCAACAAACTCCATATTATCTTCAGATTTAGAAGTAGAATCATCGGGTTCGTCACTGCTACCCTCGCTGGAAGGCACTGATATCTTTGAACATGCTGCATTTCTTCTCTTGCGCGTTTCTGACGTTCCAATGTTGCGACATCTTGTGAATGGCGTCGAGCGACTTTTTTGCAAGTGTTTTGTCAAATGATCCAAAGCTGGAAGACCTGAATCCTTTCATAGACCTCAAGAATGCTAGATCTTCTGCATTCTTAATAATAGTCTCGACATTTGGTGGCCACAGTTGAAAAGTTGTTGCCAACATAGATTTCATTTGTTCCAGTTTACGTTTGGTGGCTGGTGTGTTTTGGCGACTTTTATCAATTGAACGAAGTTTATTGTTTTCATCAAGAAGCTGATCAATCTTCTCACAAGCTCTCCTCTCTGTCACCATTGGAATGTTTGCTTTTTCGTAGAAAGCAGTAACTTTATTCAGCACAATTTTGGCAGTTGTAAATCGAGAAGGTGCACCAAGAGAACCTGAACGCTTACTGTGTGCTGCTACATTGCAGTGATACATCATGCACCTCAAAACTTGTAAACAAATTGATAGTCGAAGAATTCCAGTAATTATAGCATCATCAACACAGATTGCAGGGCAAATGCCAAACCATTCAGTTTTCAGAAGAGTTTGTGGTTTCTTTATTTGCGATGCAGGAGATGCAGTAATAACTGGATATGCAACTGTTGAAGTGATGCCAGTGTCAGCCAGCATTTCCTTAGAAGGTGTAAACATTTTATTGTTGTTTTTCATATCATTTCCATGTTCTGATTTTATAGGTTGTGTGTATCAGAAATTAAAATAATATAAATAAAGAAATTAAAATGCTTGTCTTGGTCATCAATATGCGGTAAGGAAAATGTTGTTTTTGCTAATAAAATGTGAATTTTAAATTTTATTTCTAGCACAACTGCTTATCAAAATCAATCATAGCTACCAAACATTATAAAACCAAAGACTATAAAACAATTTATATAGCGCTTCACTTTTTGTATGTAAGTCTGTAAGACTTTACAAGAAGGATGGTTTTATCTAGTTTTCGCTTAATTACGCAAACTTTATTGAAGTCCGGGGGACCTCTAAATATTGTCAAATATTTTTTTTATTTTTTTTACACAATGCTTTTTTTGATCAATGGAACAAATATAAATAACAGACAGATCAATTATTAATTTTTTTTTTGGTGATGCACCCTAATGTATATATATATATATAATTTCATTAATAATAATGTCACTATATTAAGTATTAACGTAGATTGGCGTGCCAAGGGGTGTGTGCGTGGATGTGGGAGAATTGAATTGGTGTAACGTCATCAGCTTTCTTGTATCAACTGCAACCAGCTAGAACATTGTTGTTGAAAAATAATAGCAATGTTTTGTATGTACTGGACACACCTATAAAATGTCAACTCGCTATATCCAATGATTTAAGTAGCCCGACAGGTGGCATTTAATACATGTATGGACCTGTATATTATACGCATCCAGAATTATCAAATATATTTCATTGAAATTATTACATTGGTGGGATTAATAATTATTTTGTTCATTAGCATATATACAATGTGATCAAAACGAAACCCAACTTGTTCCCATTGCAAGGGGCCGATGTGAAAAAAATTTTGGTGATGCACCCTACTGATCATACCATTGACGCTTACTTTGTGGCACGTACAGAAAGCAGACAGAGAAAATCAAATCTAGCTCAAGATATGACTATTTCTGGGCGAACTGAAGTCCATCCCCTGGTGATACTGTTGTTCGGTGTTACAAGTGCAAAGGAATAAATCACTTCTCGAGAGACTGCGAAATGCTAGTCACAAGGAATATAGGCAGATATCGACGCATTATAAATCCATATCAAAATATGAGGTATGCTCCCAATTCAGGTGATGTTAATGACACATCCGGAAAACACCAACACGTTGAATGCTCAAAAGCAAGAACGAAGAGAAACAGGCTTGGCAATTGTATCATGCAACGGACGATAAAATTTACATAATGGATATGTGAACTCAGTTCCAGTGCAGTTCATACGATATTCTATATTCAAAACGATAACTGTCCGCAAATGTTTGGTAGAACCATCTCAATATACTAGAGAATACGGTACGATGACATCATTTACGGGAGATGAATACAAACTACCCCAGGCAGTGATACACATTTCGACACCATTCTATACAGGTGAGGTCAAGGCATATGTAGTTGAAAACCCTGTCTGTGACCTTATTGTGGGAAATATTTTGTGTATCAAAGAATGTTCAAAAAATGACATTGTACTCTGAATTAGAAAGAACACGGCAGGAGATAACACTGAAGGTATTGATGCCAGCAATGTGGCTGCGAAACGAAGCAGAAAAACAGCACCAAAAGAACCGGAAACATCAGCAGCAAGTGAGAAAGTAACCATCATAGCTACAGATGGCATTATCAGAGCCTGGCATAACATTGCCTAGGAACAAGCCGCGCACGCAGTAATAGAGCGCCCTTGTAATGCAACACAAATAAATGACTATAGAGACCGTCATCAATCGGGACTTGTTATTAAAGGTGAGGTATTTAATAGAGCATTTGTCCCTTCGACAGTCATGAGCATTAGAGACGGTAAACATCTGTTTCCCAGGATATCATGCCGGGGTAAATTATAAGGGTTTTATCCAGCGCTATGAATTTATTACTGGACTGAGCAGTTTGTGAGTTGCGCAGCGCTTAGTTTCTATGTGCGAGTTTTTCCCAAGTGTCATTTGGTGCGTGGTGTTCAATAGGCAGTTGGGATGTTAATCTTGAAGAATGCGGACATATTGTGAAGTATTAGCGAAGGAGATATATTCGAGGCTCAACAAGATATTTTACACAACAGTTTTCTATAGTAGATGCTGTTTTGAAGTTTCTGTAAAATGTAATTAATGCTTATTCTTGGATCGGTTTGATTTTGTCCCGTGAGTCACGGTATTAAATCAATCGCCATATTTATTAGAGTGGACAGATTTCAAATTTAATATGACTTTGATATACACTCTCAAATGTACTTCAAACTAATAATAATTCTAAGTCTAAGTATGCAATTCATTAGAGCGGAAATTATAACTAAGTTGCATACCCTCAAGTGTGTGTGTGTTTATTTTGTGTCCCGTGGGTCACGTTTTTTATCTCAATCAAAAGATGGAAAAGTCGCTAGTCAGCAAATGATTTTTTTTTATTGTTATATAAACTGAACCTGTTGGGATTCGTATGCATCATAATCAATGCAAATATTCTAGTACTTGATTGAATATTTAAATTATAATTTCATCATTTGTTCCGTGAGTAACCATGGAAAAGGCTGATACACCCAGGGCAGGGGAGCCGGTGTCGGTGTCGTCAGTTTTTGACGGTGACGTTGTTTGTGCCGGCATTTCTACTTTTCCCGTTGTCGGTGTCGGCATTTCTTGTTCCAAAAAAAATACTAGAACTTTAATTAAGTAACCCAGAACAACGTCAGAAAGTTCTTAGCCAATCTTTAACTGAAAGTGTTCATCAAGTTTTTCTTTTCTTTTTAAATAAATACTTGGTAAATCTGTTTATCAACAAATGTATTATTTTCCAAAGCAAGATTCTCTATATTACAACAACTTGTCAACATTAACAGAATTGTGACTGAAAGCAGATAGGAAGGCTACTGGCTATGTTCACTGTGTTATTCACTCAATCATTGTAAATCATGAGAAAAGTTTAGTTTGCATCTGTCTGTCAATATCCATGTTGGAGAAAGATTATTCACAAACCTATTCAAGTCTTTTAGAATCTCAACGAATGACCTGTTTCCAATGTTCCTACAATGAAAGGTAACCCACAACTAACACTCTCTACAGCTTAATTTCACTCAGCTAGAATGAAACATTACCAATCTAAATCACAATGGCACTACATAAAAGCCCAGTCCGTAGCTATCTATTGAGGCGCCATTTGTGACTTTTTTTGGCGCCCCTAGCCCCCCGTTCTGAAAAGTGTGCAACCTATTACAAAATATAACATTTTTACTACATATTTCAGGTTTAATTCTGGTGTTAAATAACGATTCTTTCCTCTATTAACTGTTTAGTATGAAGTGTCTTTATACTCTCTCTTTTCTCTAAAAATAGGTCTGGAACAACCATCTTTTATCGTTGTCTGTAGCCCTTGCCGTCATTTTATTCTCTAAATAGCCACTAATAAACTTCCGAGCATCATTGCTCTAGTGTTGTTGGATATATCTGTACTTTGCAGTGACTTGCTGACTTAGGCAATCGTTGATAATAATTCTGACAGATATTTGAGCATAAGCCTACACATAAATGAGAACTTATTAAAAGTAGCGAAATGGCCGCTTCAGGTTTACTAAAAAAATAACATCTCGCATACTGTGGCATATCTTGAAGTAGACGATACACTTTTGTTACTTCAATGTATTCACTGCAGCTACTCTTGATGTCCATATCTAGTGTTTTTCGTGACCTTTCAATGTTACATGTACAACTGAAAACTTTTTTTTTCTGCAATACCGCAGATCAGGGATGTAAATTTATAACTACTGAGGGACCACAATAGGTTCTTAAATTTGATTGAAGGGCTGGACCAAGAGCAGATCACTGGGGTGTTTATAATACTTTATGTGAGCTAACATAAATGTAAACGTTATCAATGTAAAAGAAAAACGGGAAGTAAAATTCAGTAATTATTTTACAAAGGAGACTAAAAATAAACTATTTCATATTAGGCCCATACAATGCATGCTGTAACATAATTATACTTTCTTTAAGTTTTTTTTTTTTATTTTCATCTATACAATGAGGTATATTCATGGTGAGGTCGGACAATAAAAATGCCGACAAACTTGCTTTGAAAGTAAGATACAAAAGCAATTTTTATTTTGTTTAAACAAAATATAAGCTACCGGTGGTGTGTGTGTTAGTACAGTGGTCCCTAACCTTTTTCTCACCGCAGACCTGTCGACATTTGATAATTTCACTGCGGCTCGAAAGGGTAAGTGTCGCACTATCCTGAGAGAAATACACAACAATAAATATTAAGGAAATAATTTAATGTTTCTTGGGCGGCCTAGTGCCGGTACCGGACCGTGGCCCGGGGTTGGGGACCACTGTGTTTGTGGGTGCCTAGGCAGACGGCTAATTTGATTATACTTTAGAAAGACAACTTCCAGATAATGAATAGGAAAGATAGGAAAAGTTACAAATGTACCGGTATATCAACTTGTATCAAACTTAATAGATGCGTAATATGTGCACCAATATTACCAGTTAATTTGACTATACACTGTAGGATATTGGTATACTGTCAATATTTATTTTACGCTGTAATCAATAGCTTGAGAAAAGGCAATAGTACCAGCAAAGTGCTGAAAAAAAAATATGATCAATCGCGAAGCTGTATCAGTTTTACTTTAGTAGCATTCAAAAGTGAAATGATCGAAGTAAATATATTCAGTCAATTAAAAATACAGCTTAAAACACTTCACGCTATAGGCTTAGAATTATCCAGCAAAATTATTTTAAAATTCTCGCAATTAAAATGGGATGTGGTTGGTGATAAATAAGTTTTGAATGTGCGCCCAAAAAGTTATTATGCTGACCCTGCACAAATTTGTGTATATTTTCTTTATTTTTCATGAAGCACTGCATTCAATAAATGCTTATTGAAACATTTTTTGTCCTCATAAGTTATACAACTGATTTCATTTTTCCAAACAAAAAGAAAGACACACCATACCGCCTAAGAACAGCCAGACAGAGTTAGATCTATGTTTCAAGTAATCTTGATGTATATTTATTTCCATTTAACATTTCACGCTTGTCCAGGCTGTTGAATTCTGTTAACATTTAGAAATAATGTTTTCTCTGTGCACTTCTCCAATTGTTTTATTTCAACCTCCCAGCAGTGCACGGTGTGCCGCTGAGTAACGACTGAGATCTCAACAAATAAAAACCCATGAAATCCTTACGTCGTTAAATGGATCTGTAAATAAAACACCAAGGGAGTATACTCTGACTACTTGTGTAGCTCGACAGATTAAAAGAAGATACTTTCTATTTTGTTTTTAAATGTAACATCCTCGAACGTTTTTCTTAGAAGTGTGAAGCTTACAGTAAAGTACATCGATTTCAATTAACTAGAGTGTTATTCTTGGTTCGGTAGAGAAAACTTGACTGGATGTTACAACAGATGTCTGAGCTTTGCTACTGCGAGTTACTTAAAGTAATGTATCCTTTGCGGAGACAACATCATTTATTAAATACAATAATGATATCAATTATGTAATGCAGTTAGAACTGTACGATGTGCATTAAAATATTCAACAGTGTGGAGAAAGGTGCAATAAAGTTAAAAGGACATGTCTATACTAACTAGTACAGGGGACAGATGGTCGTGAACATTTTTCACGTCTCGGCTCAAGTTCCCGATATATCTCCCGTGGTGCATCCATTTCCATTGCATTACCGGCTATGGTGGGGATGAAAGAAGGGCACTGCAAAAACCGTCCCATCCGTGGTTTATAGGATCTATATTTATATCATTTTTACAGAAACATCACACATAATAACAAGTAAAATGTAGACGGCATATTGCAGACAGTTATTTTTAGACATCTTGACTGTATAATATAATTTAATTAAATACTTGCAACTGCAGATGTATTGTGTAATGGGATTGAATATACAAAAATAATATGTAAACATTCTCAAAAAAAAAAAAACGTTTTATACAATATTTGACTAAATTCGAAAATGTATTTAAAAGTTTGAGTCACAGTATTTCATGTTTCGCTTTGGTCATTGGAAGTAATCACTTTGTCTTATGTGTCAACAAAGTGATAGACGTAGATGTCACCACAGATTATATATTATACGTATAGCGCATCACTATATAAATAGTCCTTGGTTTGTGTTAAAAGTATCACGTCATTGTTGTTATTCGCTTTTGTTTCCAATGACGCTATCCATTCATAAAAACGATGACCACGTTTTGAAAATTAATAATTGTTTTTGTTTAAAAGTCATAAATGTAGAAAACATTTTAATTGTTGATAAATGGTAAAAAAAGTATGATAATGTATTTTTTTAAATTAATGGTTTATGCATTTTTATAATGAACTATTTGCGTATTAAAGATGAAATCGATGATGCCATTGATGCTATGTCGATGAAACATTATATAAATCAACCAGCAATTATTATTCATCAGTAGATTGGTGAAATCAATGCCTTTCAAACGTCAAAACGATAATCTTTCACTTATCTGTAATGCAATCATATAGATGTCGTTTGATCTAGACAACCCCAATGTTGGGCGATCTGCTTTGATTATATGAACATGCGCCTCAGCTCTAGTGAACAGCCGTTTGCTTTTTTTCTGATAAGTTCTATCGAGTTTCAATTAATGTCAATCTATTTACGGTCCCTATTTACTACACAATGAATGTCGATTATGTCACACACTTATCTATATAGATTGTATATTGTTTTTTTGTAAGAGTTGTAGTTCTCATAAAATGTTTGTAACATATCTTCTCGCGTCTCAATGCTATTCTGACAAACCGTTGCTACTTTCACTCGCTGTCTATATATTCTGTCTCTATATTTGTGATAGCCGAGATTTGGTCTTTTGAGACTCGTGAAAAAGTCTAGTCACACGATCTAAGTATTATGGCCAGTAAATTTTCTGTTTCATTAACCTCCATTCAGAGTCGTGATTGGATTAACGTTTCATTAACCTTCCTTCGGAGTCATGATTGGATGTACCGATTGACATCACTTCAGTGTCGTGACAGGAAGAACCGTTTCGTTAACCTTCTTTCAGTGTCGTGATTGGATGTACCGTTTCATTAACGTCCCTTCAGTGTCGTGATTGGATGTACCGTTTCATTAACCTCCTTCAGTGTCGTGATTGGATGTACCGTTTCATTAACCTCCCTTCAGTGACGTGATTGGATGTACCGTTTCATTAAGATCCATGCAGTGTGGGCACCGGAAGTTGAAATAGAGCCAAATACTGCTAAAATCTTCGTATTAATGTTTATGTACATCGAACTTTATTAGCATAAATCAATTGATTTTCAGTCATACAAACATTTACTGTCTATTTGTAGCGCATGTCTCCACTAGTCATACAAACATGTACTGTCTATTCTAGTGCATGTCTCCATTGAAGTCATACAAACATTTACTGTCTATTGGTAGCGCATGTCTCCACTAGTCATACAAACATTTACTGTCTATTGGTAGCGCATGTCTACACTGGTCATACAAACATTTACTGTCTATTGGTAGCGCATGTCTCCACTAGTCATACAAACATTTACTGTCTATTGGTAGCGCATGTTTCACTGGTCATACAAACATTGCCGTCTATGGTAAAGCAATTCTACTAATGCAGGCAGTTTGAATTGGTGCAGCAAAGGAATAGCTAATCATAATACGTTATTTTACCAATCAATATCAGACTACACTCAATGCAGTAATAGGTCTGTCTTGTTTATATTTCGAACATATCGACTTCTAGTGTAACTGGGATATATGGCACAAAAGAGTTAACAAAGTGTAACTGAAATATATATATATATATATATATATATATATATATATATATATATATATATATATATATATATATATATATGGTTTGAAAAGTTAACAAATTAAAATTGAGATATATGGTATGAAGATTTTACAAAGTATAACTGAGATTTATAGTGTGAAGAGTTAACACAATACATAAATAATGGACATGGGGATTTAATTATAAAATTAAACTTAAAAAGTGAATATGGAAATGATCGATGACGTCAGAAACTCGGTCAGGTTTCAGGGGAATTCAAGAGTAGGATCTGGTTTGCGACCAGTTTTTTTTATGTTAAGTGATTCAGCATCAAACGAAACCCATTCAGAGTCTGTTTTTAGTCATTTGAAAATTGGGTTAAACTTTTTGTACCCAGTCATTTTGGAGGTTTCACCAATTCTAGAAAATTGAAATATTTTTCGAAGAATTTGAATAAAATAACTAGTGTGGAAAATGAAGATAATCATATTAAAGAAAAAATATATAATGATTAATTTACAAAAGGATATAATGCAGCCTATTGGGATAAAGATAATCCGATTAATATAAAGTATTTAATAATTAATTTGCACGCGGATAAAATGAAGTATGTTGAGATGATTATATATTATGTATCAATGCCTTTGCAAATCCGAATTTTCTATAAATTCTCGATTTGATTCCCGAATACATTTCCATGGTTCAAAGTATTATTCTGTAAATAAATAAGTGTGAAACTAATTAATAAAAAAACATTTTAAAATGTATTATATTTTGTTGTAATTGACAGGTGCTATGTGTTTATATAACACATATATTTTGTTGTATTTGTCTCATTAGCTTTAAAGCTCATTGAATAACAAAAGACGACGAAGAAAAACGGATAAAATAATCTTACCAAAATGATTATTAAAAACTTCATTGGGAAGACCATAAATTTGTAGTACATTAATGACATATCATGTACAAACCCAAAGCGCCTCCCATTTTAATGCATTTAGCTTCATTGCCTCCACTTGAATCATTGGGGGATGAGCACATTTTTTTAGAATTGCGGGCCATGGTGGGTTGATGCATTTAAAAGTGGAACCGCGACAAGAGAAGAAATCATACAGAAGTGTCGTATTTGAGAAAATGAAGATTTTAAATGAAATAATATGCATGCAACCAAACAGGAAAATACTAATATGGTCGTAGTTTGCCAATAACTGGGTTACAAAGTAACTCAAGCAGTAGTGGATAATCTTTAAGGTAATAAAGATGTAAAGACTTGGTCAATTCACTGTAAAAATCTGATCTTGAGTTGTAATAAATAAGATTATAGAATACCCTCAAGTAGAGTAACCAAAGGTGCTCAAAGTTAAAATAAAATGTACACTTGGTTTATTCTAGTATACTATAATGGACTATTTCTGTTCAGCCTTGTTTATAAATAATACTTTTTTTTATATATCAATGCGGTTAATTTTTTGGGTGCAAACAATTTTTAATGAACCATATAGTTATGGTGTATGTAATGTAAAAGTTAATTAAAAAACAAGAGATAATCTACTGTGTAATATCTCTTGTAAATATTAAAATATAATTCAATAACAAACTGCATGTCTAGAACACAATCAGAAATGACGTTTACACTTTGGAATAAAGAAAAATCTGTAAAAAAAAATAGACAATGCGAATCTCAATAAATCTGGATTATCTCATTGATTTAATCTTTATCACTGATTTTAATGTCATGATCTCAGGAGGGATTCCTACAGAATAAAGGAAAAAAATGTTTCTTAGCAAAATTGGATGGCAAAAGTTCTGTTGGCAGAACGTGATTAATAATCATTATGGATGATTATTCAAAACTGTTTGGAATTTTTTTTTTAATTTACTTGAATTATGAAAGATATTTATTTTATTTTATGTTTTTGTGTGCTTTCCTCAAATATCTGATTTTTTAAATCGGAGTTGTGATGTTCTATTATCAAATGTAGTTTTAAAATCTCAACAACTGGCATGCTATATAACATTGAATAAAATCATGTGAATTTTTATTTAGGTTTATTTATTTATTTTCTTAGAATGCAATTTTAAAATAACAGATAGAAAAAAACAACAACTAAGTAATAGTAGTCAACACACTCTCAAGAACAATAAACTAGACTCAGTAACGGAAACCAACAATCTCAGAAAAAAGTGGAATAAAGTGAAGAAAAGAAATTATAAAATTCAGAAAATTTGAACAATAAACTAAGAAACATTAGACGACAAACCCAGGAACAGTAACCACCAAACCAAGAAATAGTACACGACAAACCCAGGAACAGTAACCACCAAACCGAGAAACAGTAGACGACAAACTCAGGAATAGTAAAAAAATCAAACACGGAAACAGTAGACGACAAACTCAGAAATAATAGTCAACATATCTGAAAATATTTTTGTGAATCGCGATTAAAAACAGATCGATATTGAGACACTTTACTTTGTAGATTCAATGTCTTAGAATATGGCGGTTGGGTATCGCAGGCTAAAGTGCTTCATCTATAGTTAGTAAACACCTCTGATACACACATTGTATTTTATACCAGGCACTCATACAACTGTTGTCAACAGCTGTATTGTATACATTGTTTAAAGGTTGAAGGGAATCACAAATAGAACAGAAGTAAGAATACTGCACTAACTCTGTTAGCATTTACGGCTGTAAATAATGAAATTTACTTCTTGAAAAAAATAAATAAAAAACAAAATGTGTTTACTTTATGTTTTTGAATCAATAAACGTTTCTTTTACAACATCTTTCATTAAATGCAATAACAAGTTTTCAAAAGAATAATTATGTAGTGTGGGAAGAGTTCTGTGGAGGTAAGCGCTGATGGGAAATCTAAAAATGGAAAACCAGAAAGGAATAATTATATAAAAGAAAGCAATAACAACCTCGGCTACATTTTTGCATTGAACATCGACAACGAATACACCAAAAAGACGTTAATAGAAACTTGTTCAAAAAGCGCATAGCAATATTTCAATCAACATTTCTCAGATGAACAACCCAGCGACTCTCGGTGCAACTCTATTTTGAGTTGTATTAACCCAATATGGCTAGCTATTAAATGTATTAACTCAATATGGCTAGCTATTAATTGTATTAACTCAATATGGCCAGCTATAAAATGTATTAACTCCTCAAAATGCTCAGATATGGCCAGCTATTCTAAAAATATTCTCACCCCTCAATGTATTTTTTAGAATCATTTATATGGAACCATTTAAATAGTTGGCACTTTGGTTTTTAGTCTGATATACGATACAATCTGTGGCTCAATCTACGGTTGACTTTAGGCGTGTCCATTGTGTGTATGTGTGAAGTCCCTGTACAGATGAGATTAAATCTCTTAGAACCTATAAACTACTATTGGGACAGTTTTAATGATGCCCTTCTTTTATCCCCATCATAGCCTGATATTGCAATGGCCATGTGGGAACCACGGGAAATATAGGAGGGACTTAAGCCATGACATGAAATGTTTCCTTGGTCCTCACCGGAGATTGAACCAGGTAACTTCAAGTCGACAGTCAAGCGCTTCACCGCGCGACCGTGTCCAGTCACCTACCTATGTCTTCATCCATGGCCAATGCATAATTACATAAAGCTGGTTATGAAATTGCCGTACCTTTTCTTGGTTCATCTTTTCAGATCAATTTTTGTTGATAGTAGTGGACTATTTTTTTCAAGATTTTTTTTTTTTAAGAAATAACATTTTGGAGAAAGTAATGCTTTAAGTGTAGCGTTGATTAAGTTAGACGCATATTTTAACGCCTACATCCGATTTCTAACTCTTTGCATTTTTTCTAGAAAGAGGCATACTGTAAATGTGGAATTACATACTAAAACCTTTCAACAAAATGTTGTATTAATTTGCAGAGTTCAAAGATTAATACTTAGCATTTAGGCTTTTGAAAGCTTTGGGTAAGAAGCAAAACACTGATTCAAACAATTATGGATAAAAAAAAGTCACCAAATATCACCATGTCATAACTACAAAGCGAATGAATCACTTAGAATTAAAATACCATTTCTTTTATAAACTAGAAATAAATTTGCATTATCTCTTTCATTTTATTACATTAACCTTAATCAGACCTGCTTTATTTTGTAGAACACAGTTTCTCCGTGAAGCAACTTAAAGTGCTCCGCTGAGCAAAATGAAACATGCACACACACACACAAATGTTGCAAAAGAAAAGAAGTTTGGCCGAAATGTGCGACAATGCAGTTATTATTTTTTTCGTGGAATGCTCCATGTTTTCACTGCACTCTGGATTAAAAAACAAACAAACAAACAAACAAACGTTTGGCACCCCTGCATTAATGATGATGTGAAAAAAATTTTTAAAAGAAATTTAAGTTTTAGTGTTCCAGTTTAGTTTTCCGCGATTTTTTTTTTGGAAAAAAGGTTTAAGAACCACTGCCTAAACAGACTGCGCGCGCACACCAGATTGAGAACTACTTCAGCAATCTACCAACGGGAGTGTAAACATAATGACGTTTATCACCCTGCCTCTAGTTTCTGTCACTCGACTACAATTAACAGTTGTACAGATATCAATAGAGACGGCACTTCAATAGGCCTATTTTTTTTATTTACAATGAGCTCAATTAACTTCTATCTAGGAAACATCCCCAATTAATAGGCCATCTGATTTACAAAAAAAAAACAATCAATCCACAGCAGTGACTGAGGTAACAAGTGCAGTATAACCCAACTCACAAATAGTATGTCAAAGTATAGGCCTATTCTTGTTTATCGTAATTCCCACCCAGTGGCGGAACCTGGGGGGGGGGGGGGGGTGGAGGGGCTTAAGCCCCCCCCCCAGGCCAAATCATCAATACATAATTTACGTTATAAAGTTACAAAAAAGACTGTCAAACTGTCTTTTTTCAATATGTGAGCCCCCCCCCCCCCCCCCAGCATTTTTTGCTGGTTGCGCCACTGTTCCCACCCATGGTAGAACTAATTAACAAAACATACTAGAACGGCAACTCCCCCCCCCCCCCCAATCCCTTTCCTCCACCGACAGACACGTCCATCCACCCATACCATCCCAACCGCCACCATCACACATCATGGTTGTACCAGCAGGGCTGAGGGGAGAGAGAGGGTTGTCACAGGAACATTGTTCTGGGATCTACGAACATCGGATCCCATCAAGCAAAACGCGTAGGGATTTTTTTTATATTATAAATGTAATTATTTCTTATGTAACCAGTGATTATTAGTCTTCATGTAATCAGTGGTGATTATTCCTCGTGTAATCAGTGGTAATTATTACTCATGTAATCAGTGACAATTACTCCTCATGTAATCGGTGATACTTATTCCTCATGTAATCAGTGGTAATTATTCCTCATGTAATCAGTGGTATTTATTCCTCATGTAATCAGCGGTAATTATTCCTCATATAATCAGTGGTAAGTATTCCTCATGTGATCAGTGACAATTATTCCTCATGTAATCAGTGGTAATTATTCCTCATGTAATCAGTGACAATTATTCCTCATGTAATCAGTGGTAATTATTCCTCATGTAATCAGCGACAAGTATTCCTCATGTAATCAGTGACAATTACTCCTCATGTAATCGGTGATAATTATTCCTCATGTAATCAGTGGTAATTATTCCTCATATAATCAGTGGTAAGTATTCCTCATGTGATCAGTGACAATTATTCCTCATGTAATCGGCGGTGAACATTCCTCATGTAACCAATGATATTACACAAAAAAAAAACACATGAACCAATAATATGACCTCGGTTGTTGTTTTTTTTATTTCCTTACATGTAGCGGAAATATTATCCATTATGTGGCTTTGAAAGTAATTATGCAGGCGTATAAATGTGTGGGTTAAATTCTCTATTCGGGCCCACATACACCCTTCGTCTCATCAGCCATATGTATGATACTTGAGCGTTGAGATTTCAAGTCATCTAGCTGACTGATATAGACATTAAGAAATTTTTAGAATAAAATAACAAGCCTATTGTTACGTACGAACTTCTAAGGCGTAGTATGATCGCCAAATGCTACGTACGAATTTCTTTTTAGTAGTATATATATATATATATATATATATATATATATATATATATATATATATATATATTCTAATATGAATATCTGTTGAAGGCAGGCTCGCCAGGCGGTTTAGACTTAACCACCAGATCGTTAACTCTAATTATTCACTGTACTAATATGCAAACAACAGAACTCAGGAGTATACACTACAACACTTAGTTTAATGCACACTAGAACAAAACTTAATATTTTACACGCAGACTCTCTACTCTAAATATTCTATAAAACTTCTCTAAATCTACAGGACCGACTGCTCCAAGTATGCGGGGCCGACTCCCCACTCTCTCTCTCCCTGTATATCTTCTGGTCCGGCTTTTATAAAGGTCCGTGGTGCGTGGCGGGGGCTAGCATTGAGAGTAGTGTTGTTTTAGTCCCAGGTCATATTTTAGTTTCAGTTTTTATTTCGTTTTTTCTGTAATAATTTTAGTTTTCGTCTAGTTTTAGTCTTTATTATAATTTTAGATTTAGTTTTAGTTCTCGTTGACGAAAAGTCAACATTTTCGTTAACGAAGGTTTTAGTTTTAGTTTTCGTGAACGAAAGCAACACTATATTTTAGTTTCAGTTTTTATTTCGTTTTTTCTGTAATAATTTCAGTTTTCGTCTAGTTTTAGTCTTGCTGATTTTAGTTTTAGTTTTAGTTCTCGTTGACGAAAAGTCAACATTTTCGTCAACGAAGGTTTTAGTTTTAGTTTTCGTCAACGAAAACAACACTAATTGAGGGGGTTAAGTTAGACACGTTACATTGGGGGGGGGGAAGAGGTGCGGTGAATTCTTGACGTAACATATCCATGGCCTTGCGTTACATTCCATGGTCAACTGATGAGGAGCGCGAGGGTCCGTATTGGCGGGGTAAATTTAAATTGGCAGTGGAGGTGGAAAAGGGGAGGGGAGGTAAATTCTAGACGTAACATTTCTGACCATGACATTGGGTTATGTTCCATGGTCAACTGATGAGTCACTCGCTTGGGCGGTGTGGGAAGGTGGAGGGGTGGGGTAACTTCTAAACGTAACACCTATATAAATAAGAAACTTATATGCAAAAGTTTTCTTAAACACATATTATTGTTGTGATAGCGCCGTAGGAAACTTCAATCAACGAACACCATTCGGCCCACGTTATCTTTTGTCTGTACATTAAATCAAATAACAATAGCTGTCGTTTTAGTTATAATTTTTTACCAGGGCCCGTTCACGGGGGTAGGCAAACTAAGGGGGGCCGCCTTGGACCCCTTTCCCCTCCTGCTTGGATTTTTATTTTGCTGACCACACTAAAGGGCAATTAGAACATTGGGAGTTGTTAGGTGGGGGGGGGAGCATTTTTTTCATTTAATATTAAGGTGTAATATTTGCGAGCAGCGGCCTTTGCGTACGTTGGCCTAGAGCCAGTGGTCGGCAAACTTATCAGCCCAAGAGCCAAATATGAACATTACAACGATTTAAAAAAATATAATGGGAGCCAAATCTGCTTGTTTAGTAAACTATTAGTACACTAAATAAGTAGTACACTAAATAAGTTGTATACTAAATAAAACTAAATGCCAGAGCCGTACTTAAGGAGCTAAAGAGCCACACGCGGCTCCGAAGCCGCACTTTGCCGACCACTGGCCTTGGGCACCAAACGCACCTTTGCCGGTTGAGGTCCCCATGTACCTTGGCCTACGGCTCCCAAATGACGTAAGAAAGGCTCTGATTACTACACATCGAACCGGTACGGTTCTAATCACAGTATATCACAGTTTTGAGCGAATTTTAACTTTTCGCTCGCTTTGTTTTGTCAAGTCAATCAAATGATGGAGTCACGATTGTTTTCAATTTTAAACCAATCATTTCTCAGATCCTGCGTATATATTTAAATGAGGTCAACATTGTGCTTAATGAATCCCTTTTTTATCTGCCAATTACAGAACAATTTAAACACACGAGCGCATGCGCACACACTACCACATTCAATTCAAAGATTGACTTTGTCAAGTGATTAATCAGTCTAAACGAGTGTCTGGTCCACTATTTTATTTTTTTCTCCTTTAAATACATTGTTTACGTTTAATTGAGAAAGAAACACTGACCTATAATCGGGCGGTTAGCAGCTCATGGTTGCGAATGTCTGTGTTTGAATCGGGTTGGGGGGGGGGGTGGAGGGGGCGGGGAGGGGGTATTTACTTATTTTTTTTTTTTAACGGCGCTGCCGATAAATTAAGTCCCAATGGTAGCCAAACAAAATTCAGCGGATTGATGAGAATCTTCGTGAAGAGATGATCCCGTCGTTTCGATGTGAAATGTTTCTATTTCTTTCAAAAATTTCATGTTAAATCGACTATAATGCGGCATTTTACTTTTCACAATACACACACACACACACACATGCACACACACACACATATACATATACATATATATATATATATTTTCCAACCGGATCCGGATCCGGATTTTCTTATGTGAAATCCGCCGGATCCGGTACCGGATCTGGATTATGATTCCGGATTTTGGTACTTTGCAGATACCGGTAAATCTGAGGGGTTGGATGCCTTCTGAACAGTTGGCCTAAATGGTTAAATGACATTGGCTGATTAGAAGTTGGAAGTGAAGAACTATTGTAGTGCACTAATTGTTTTGAATCTGACGAGAAAGTCAGACTCATCATCTGAGTTCATCTCGTCTTGTCATTTGCTCATTGGATGATGGATGCTTATTGCTTATTGTTATTGTTCAAATGTTCATAGTTTATTATGTGTATTGAAATGGATAATTAATTGAAAAAAACAAATAACAAGATTGAATGGAATTGAGATTCGAGAACAATAATTCTGTATTTCTGTACTTTACAAGTTTGAAAATTGAAATACAAATTTTAATGAATTCAATTGGCATTTGACAAAGCCATTATTCAAGCCTAAAGAAGTAAGAATAAGATGTTGTTAACTAACTAATGACTATTAGTTTGTTAACAGTGTTAAGTTACTCCAAGTCCACAGCCAAATAATGTACACATTCCAGTGATGCCACAAAATCACAGCTGAGCGCCGCGGGCCGCGGCTACGTCATACCGTCGTTTAAACCAGGCTTGCGGAGCCGCCAAATTTTTGTTCCGGCTCCGGCTCCCACAAATTTGACGGCTCCGGCACGGCTCCGGCTCCCTATTATTATCACACGAGACAAATTTTTTTGTAATTGCGTCAAGCAAACATTTCGCTGATAAAAAGTTATGCAAATTTTGTCGCGTTCACCCCCATAGCAGGCCCGTAGCTTGCGGGGGGGGGGCAGGGAGGCCAGGGCCCCATGCGTTTTGTCTGGCCTCCTCTGCTTATTTGTTCTACTTAGTAAAATGTATTACCTGCCCCCCTGTTATTGTCTGGCCCCTGCTGTAGAATGCCTGGCCCCTGCTGTGGAATTTTCACGCTACGGGGCTGCCCCATAGTCAGGAACTTGAAAAATATACGCATGTCGGTTTTACTAAAAACAAACCGTTTCAGTGCATCCAGAATCATATCATTATTTTCGACCGAGGTTTCACTAGTCGCCATTTTCATAAGTAATAAAAAGTTATTTCAATGATCAAATTAGCAAATAGTAAAATGATACATTATTTAAAATATTTTAAAGACTTCAGTATTTATATTTATTATTTATAAATTCGAAGTGATTATTCGGACCCGGGTACCAATAAACTCCGATTTTTATTCGGACCCCGTCCCAATAACGTCTGATTGTTATTCGGGCCCGTGGCAAATATGCACTTAGCTTAGCTATACATAAACTTCATTATTGTTTTTTATTTTTATAATTGTATTGTATGATTTAATCGTTACTCAGTGTCTAGGGTTCCACTAAGCGGACTCTGTATTATTATTTTTTCGGGTTCCATCAAATAAAGTTTAAATATAGCTAAGCTTAGTGCATATTTGCCACGGGTCCGAATAGCAATCAGATTTTATTGGGACCCGGGTCAGTATAGCCACAGCCTTATAAATTTATCTACTCTATTTCAGATATTCTGATTATAATAAAATTGTTAAAGACAGAAAGCGACCATTTTGTTTTTAGTCTATTACAAATTCGCGGCAGCCCCGTAGCGTGAAAATTCTACAGCAGGGGCCAGGTATTCTACAACAGAGGCCAGGCAATAGTAAGTAGAGCAAATAAGCAGAGGGGGACAGACAAAACGCAGGGGGGTCTAAGCACCCCCTGGCCCCCACACACGCTACGGGCCTGATTCGCGGTCAAATAATAATACGAAATGACGCGTTCTATTTATCGTCTTAGTAAAAATTTATTTTAAATGATTGTTACAATTATTCTATGAAATAAAACTGTTTTAAATTTATTTATAACAAAATAACATGCCGTTAAAAAAATTTCGGAGGGTAAACAAGATTTAAAACGAACACAAAACGATTCCCCATTAAAGATTTCTTGTAGTGATGTGCGTGAACGCTATCATTTTAACGCTGTTACTGTTGTGGCGTTCCTAAAAATAACAACATTTCAAATTGTAGGAGACAAACAATCAAACAAATTTGGAATTTCAAAGCTAAAAAAAAAAATTCTGCTGTAAAAAAAGCATTTGGGAGCCGTGGAGCCGCCAGATTTTTCGGCTCCGGCTCCGGCTCCAGGAAAAAGTAGCGGTTCCCTGCTCCTCGGCTCCGGCTCCGGCTTCGCAAGTCTGGTTTAAACCAAAGAGCACATATCATAGCGCAAGCGAGAATCGCCGAAGATGGCTTGGTGACATAGAGATCACCAAAGACCTTTAAATTTATACTAGACCGCTAACGTAATGTTAATTTTTACTCAAAAATGATACGCATTTTTAACAATTGAGTGAACGATAATATAAATCAAAATATGAATTAAAATTACGGTAAATTTTTTTAAAGCATATTTGACTTTTAATTCCTAGTTTAATTATAATAACCTTTATTATAAAATAGAATTATAAAATAAAAAATTGGGAAGGAATTGCTTTTAATGGAAGACGTTACGTTAGGGTTAGGGTTAGATTACCAACCCAGTGACTTGTTATATTAATTAGTGTTAGAGAATTAGTGTTTCTTCACGGAAATTTCAGAATGGAAAAATATTCTATTTTTCATTTTACAATATTTAATATTCATATTTGAACTATTTTTTCAACAGGAAATCTCGTGGGTGATGCATTTTAATTTAATAACAAAGAAGACATCTTTTCCATCTCTCAGAGAAATCTAAATAACTTAAATGTTGAATTTATCAAAAACCATTCATTTCTGTTATTTATTTTGTGGCGGGCTGGCGGCCAGGCGCTGGGGCAGTATTGTTGCTTATTATTTCTGTTACAACGTCATTGGTGATTGCGGTTAAGATGACGTCACGAATAATAACACTGGAAAACAAAAAATAATTTATCGTGGATTTCTTGGTACCCATCATCTACTCATACTCAATTTACACACGCTGATTTCGAATATGCAAACCATTTGTCTCTATCAGCCTCCAATTTTAAGAAATCCGCAATCTTAATTTTTTATTATAGTTATAATACTCCAATATGTATAAAAATGAAATTTTTAAACCACATATTCTCTTTTGCAGTTAATGTAAAAAAATATTAAACACAAGCATGAAATCAGTTCTAACTAATAAAATTATATGTAAAAAATATATTCCATTTAAAGTCAAATGCATGTGTAAAATGTTTAAAATGTTCATGGTTTGAATTTCTTGGCTGTGGACTTCCGCTTGTACTGAGTACTTGGCAAGTCGCGTTTGAGAGCCCAACAGTAGTCAGCTAACATCGCTGCACTCCACCGGCCCTGGTAGCGTGACTCCATCACAGAAATGTCCTGGTGGAAGCGTTCGCCATGTTCATCGCTTACTGCGCCTAGGTTTTCTGGGAAGAAGTCTAGATGTGAATCGAGTAAATAAATTTTCAGAGACATATTGCATCCCAGGTGTTTGTAGGCACTAATGCATTTCTTTACAACTGTTTCATAGTCGACAGACTTCTTATTTCCAAGAAAATTGGTTACGACTGACTTGAATGCCACCCACGCATCTTTTTCAGGATGACTTAAAGTGTTTTGAAAGTCTTCATCGGCCATGATTTTTCTTATTTGTGGACCTATGAAAATACCATCCTTGACTTTAGCATAACTGAGCTCTGGAAACTTGTTGCATAGGTATATAAATGCATCCGATTTGCTGTCTAATGCCTTGACAAAGTTCTTCATCAGTCCTAATTTTATATGAAGCGGTGGCATGAGAATTTTGTCACGATCAAGCAACGGTTGATGAAGAACGTTTTTGTTTCCTGGTTGCATTCTGTCTCTGATCGACCAATTCTTTTTTGTATAGTGGTGCTTCTTATCTCGGCTGTCCCATTCGCATATGAAGCACATGTACTTCGTGTACCCTGTCTGCATTCCCATCAAAATAGTTATTACTTTTAGATCGCCGCAGATATTCCAGTTGTACACGCGATAAAGTATTGTTTCCAACAGTTCCGACATGTTTTCATATGTCTCTTTCATGTGGGCAGAATATCCAACTGGTACTGAAGCATATTTGTTTCCATTGTGCAACAATACTGCTTTTAAGCTAGTCTTTGACGAGTTAATGAACAGTCGCCAATCTTCAACAATGTGTTCGACACCAAGACTTCTCATAAGGCCGTCAACATCTGTACAGTGGCAAATACTGCCAGTCACATCAAAGTATTGAACAAGCTGTTTATGCCTGTGACGAAAGTTTGCTGTAGCTGTACCTGGTGCAAGCAAATTAAATTCATTTAACCGTGAACCAAGAAGTTCAGCTTCGCCTTTTGTTAGCGCCAGATCTCGCACAAGGTTGCAAAGTTCAGCATAATTCATCAAATGAATTCCTTCTCCGGCAGCTTTGTAGTCAGGGTCTGAGTCATCTGCACAAGATGGAACATCATTTTCTTCATCCTTCTCTTCGTCTATTGTGTATTCTACAGGCGATTGTGGTACTGGACAAATGACAGGATCGTGTGGAATTGGTTTTGAAACTGATGGAACGTTTGGGTAATTGACAGTTGTACGAGTTTTATAACAAATTCCATTGATGTTTGCCAAACAAAAATAACAACCTGTGGAGTGATTGCTTTGCTCACGTCATATCATAGGAGCTCCAAATGCCATGTGGTTGTTTTTCTTTGCCTTCCTCATCCAACCATGCAAGTTGCATGAATATGTCGAACAGATGGACTGTGGTGCCCACGACTTACCACAATCCACCTTTGAGTCAAAATAAAGTTGATAAGCTTTCTTCAGTAACGGCGTGAAAGTCTTCTGATGAGACTTGTTTGTGAAAAAGCCGCACACATAGCAAAACAGATCCGGTGAATTTACGCATCCTCTGGTCGCCATATTTTAAACAACTTGCAATTGCCACATTCACTGCTCCTTTTATGAAGTCTGAAACTGCAACGTAATCAAATTCTAAGACAATGCGCGATTCATAACACAACTGCAAATCAACACTCACCCTACAAACATCTGACATCATCAGAAAAAAAAAAGAACATTGCCAATATACGTATATAATTACGAGGTATGTGTGTTTGTGAACATGTGTGCACGCGCAGGTGCGTGCGTTTGTGTGCATAAAATTATGCTGTCAGCAGTCTATTCCTGTTTGGGCGCATACAAAACTTTGTTCGGCAATATCTTAATAATTTGAGCTGATAGAGGAAAATGATTTACAGATTCAAAATCAGCATCAAAAACTGATTCCGAAAACGTTAATGACATATAAGAAATCCAAAACTTGTTTATCAGTGTATAATTACTCATCCCCGCACTATCATGTATGGGATTGGGCCGATTGGCCACTATTAGCGGTGCTGACTCTATGTTCAAAACATTAAACAAGCTCAACGCTCGAAACAATCGATTAATGTATCGTGATCGTGTAGAATTCGGGAAAGATATATACTTTTATTTCAGATTATGGTCCGTGAGTCACAAAATCTGTCAAATTCAGAAATCCGGTATTTTCCGGATTCTCGAATCCGGTTATTCCGGATACATGTAAATCCGGCAGAACCGGATTTTACCGGATAGTGCAAAATCCGGCGGAACCAGATTCCGGACCGGATTCCGGCACACCCCTAATATATATATATATATATATATATATATATGTGTGTGTGTGTATGTGTATAAGCCTATATATAGACACACACATACATATGTATTTATATATATAACAACGGCAGTGTTGAGTTGTGTGAGTACTATCTAGAGTCAAAGTTAAAAATATACTTATTTATCTTTTTAATCAACTTGTGCACAAGGCTGCTTATTTCACGTGGAAAGAAATTAAAATCACGTGACAATCATCCCTTAGAAATTGCTGTCGAGAAATTAAAAAAAAAAATTGGAAACCACATCTTTAAAATGTATAATTTAAAAAAAAATGTATATATTGTCATCTGTCTAGCAGTGACCGCATCGGAATTTTGTTATAAATTGTTTCATAACAAAAATTTAAGAAAAACTAAAAAGGGGAAAAAAAAAGATGTTTCGATTTATGCAATCGCCTACACCAGTGTTTCTCAAACTTTTCCCCGTACCCCTTACTTAATTTTTTTTTGTAATACTAAGTACGCCTCGTGGGAAAAATTATTTATTCTGTCATGGATGTTTTATTTATTTTGAACAGATTTATTCTGTCATGGATGTTTTGTTTATTTAGAACAGATTTATTCTGTCAAGGATGTTTTGTTTATTTAGAACAGATTTATTCTGTCAAGGATGTTTTGTTTATTTTGAATAGATTTATTCTGTCATGGATGTTTTGTTTATTTTGAACAGATTTATTCTGTCGTTGATGTTTTATTTATTTTGAACAGATTTATTCTGTCATGGATGTTTTGTTTATTTTGAACAAATATATTCTGTCATGGATGTTTTATTTATTTTGAACAGATATCTTTTCCATCTAATATTTTTCTCCAGGAAAATGTTCATCCATGGTCCTCTTGTAAATTCTCTTTACATTATGTTATACATTTCAAAGTATCAGCATTAATTTTAACTTTCGAACTTGTCTTGACCTCATGAAGAGATAGTGCAACGAGTTCACTTCTCCATTACCAACTTTCTTTTGTCACAGATTTATTTTCGCCATGGTAGGATTAGTTTTATCTTGAACATGAAACAATGAAGTACTTGTGCATTGCAAAGATGAGACAAATTTGAAACAGAGAATTTGTCAAGACTTTATCTGCTAAGTATGGCAATTTACATAACATTTTCCAGCCGTGTAAAGGGTTTAAACACCTCAGGCTTATTTTAGAAAAGGTTGAATTTCATGTAAAGTACAAACAATCGATATAGAATTTTCCCCCAAGATAGCCAACGAACATCGGTATGAGAAAGATGCTGAGTAAGACTCGTATGGCTAGTATGGCTATTATGGGCTATTATGGTTAGTATGACTAATATGGCTGGTATGGCTAGTATGAATATTATGGCTAGTATGACTAATATGGCTGGTATGGCTAGTAAGACTAGCATGGCTAGCATGGCTATTATGACTAGTATGACTATTATGGCTAGTATGAATAGTATGGCTAGTATGACTAGTATGGCTAGTATGACTGGTATAGCTAGTATGGCTAGTATGACTAGTATTTCTAGTATGACTAGTATGGCTAGTATGGCCAGTATGGCTAGTATGACTGGTATAGTTAGTATGGCTAGTATGACTAGTATTTAAGTATGACTAGTATGGCTAGTATGGCTAGTATGACTGGTATAGCTAGTATGGCTAGTATGTCTGGTATAGCTAGTATGGCTAATATGACTAGTATTTCTAGTATGACTAGTATGACTAGTATGACTAGTATGGCTAGTATAGCTAGTATGACTAGTATGACTGGTATAGCTAGTATGGCTAGTATGACTGGTATGGCTAGTATGACTAGTATGGTTAGTATGGCTAGTATGACTAGTATGACTATTATGGCTTGTATAACTAGTATGGCTAGTATGACTTTTATGGCTAGTATGACTGGTATGGCTTGTATGGCTACTATGTTATTTTCTTTCACACTTTCATCCAGAACTTTCTGTAGATCAGTGGGCATTTGACATTTAGACAAAGCTTCTCTGTGTGTGCAACAATATGAGGTTATATGACTTTATGGGCGACATTCTAATCTCTTGCAACGAATTTTTCAGTATGTCCGACCATATTTTCCCCTCCATCATTGTTTATCCCAACACATTTATTTCAATCAATTTTGTTCTCTTGTGTAAATGCAACCATACTATGTTAAGAAATCTTCTCCTATTTTATGATATGATAAAAGCTGGCTAATTAAAAAGTCGTCATGAATTTCTTTATCTATTTCGTGTCTAAAAAAACCGCTATAAAGATGGCATATTTCATAATATCAGTTGATTCATCGACTTGTAAAGCACACTAATTGTATTTTGCAACTAAGAGTACGCGATAGGAATTTTCTGATTGTCTCCTCCTGTCAACCCCCCCCCCCCCCCCCCGCATTACTTTTCAAGTCTATCAACCCCATCGTCTTTCCTCCTCCCCCCCCCTCCACATATTGACTGAGCTTTCTTGCTTTTGTCATTGTTTTTCATATGCTTCTGTTCTTATTGGTTTCCTTCCCTTATGGATAGGTTATAAACTAGAACACCTTTCAGACGTTTTCAACACAGTCATTTGGTTTATCCGTATCTTTCAGACGTTTTCAACACCGTCATTAGGTTTATCCGTATCTTTCAGACGTTTTCAACACCGTCATTTGGTTTATCCGTATCTTTCAGTCGTTTTCAACACCGTCATTTGGTTTATCCGTATCTTTCAGTCGTTTTCAACACCGTCATTAGGTTTATCCGTATCTTTCAGACGTTTTCAACACCGTCATTTGGTTTATCCGTATCTTTCAGTCGTTTTCAACACCGTCATTTGGTTTATCCGTATCTTTCAGTCGTTTTCAACACCGTCATTTGGTTTATCCGTAACTTTGCTCGAGGTAATAATGCACTTTGTTTTTTTTGTTTTTTTTTTGAGTTTTTTTCTTGTTGTTTTTTTATGGTTAGGATTAGCCCTCAATGCGTAACACCCCCCCCCCCCCCCCCCCCACCGAACTCTTCGCTTACCCCTGGGGGTATATATACATAATGTTTTACTTGAGATGAAAATCTCTCTTGTCCAAAGAATCTGAAACAAAGAATAAATCGCATTACTTTATATCGGAATACACGGCAGGTATTGTGGTTTGATTATCCCTGGGCTGTATTTCTCTGTTGTTCATATACGTTCATACCTTAAAACACTCGATATTACTCTTAATGTTTCATTGAATGGAAATTTAAAAGAAAGTTTGTCTCTTACTTACTAGCATGGTTAAAATAATTTCTTGCAAGAAACTGAAAGATCCAGAAAAATTTGTGTCGCCAAAGTTATCTCGGCTGTCATTGACATTGGCCGTAGTGTTATCGTCTGTTTTTTTTTTTACAATTTAAAAAAAAAATAGAATGAATTATCATTTTTTTTGTCATACCAAAGAGGAAAAAAAAAGGGTTATTCAAGTCTTCGTGCCGCATTCAAGTCTTCGTACCGCATTCAAGTTTTCGTGCCGCATTCAAGTCTTCGTACCGCATTCAAGTTTTCGTGCCGCATTCAAGTCTTCGTACCGCATTCAAGTTTTCGTGCCGCATTCAAGTTTTCGTGCCGCATTCAAGTTTTCATGCCGCATTCAAGTCTTCGTACCACATTCAAGTTTTCGTGCCGCATTCAAGTCTTCGTACCGCATTCAAGTCTTCGTACCGCATTCAAGTCTTCGTGCCGCATTCAAGTTTTCGTGCCGCCCATTTACATTAATTTTTTGCCCTCTTGAGCAATGCCCGGGCTTCGCATACTTTTCCCGGGCTTCGCATACTTTTCCCGGGCTTCGCATACTTTTCCCGGGCTTCGCATACTTTCCCCGGGCTTCGCATACTTTTCCCGGGCTTCGCATACTTTTCCCGGGCTTCGCATACTTTTCCCGGGCTTCGCATACTTTTCCCGGCCTGAATAAAGAAGTCCCCCCCCCCACTCTTCCCCTAATCCTTCTTGCACAAGCATTCATAAATAAGCAGACTGTACAGATTTATAACAACATATGGGATGTTAAGATTGAAAAGATAAAATAAAACTCTATAATAATGTTCCTCACACTCACTTGGCCACATTGCAGCAAGGGGCGACAAGTACAGCTCGTGGCGGAGATTCTATTTTATTTCTATCTCCTTAATCGTTGTAATAGCCTCCCTTGGCAATCCACGCCATGTCTTTAAACCAGTGGCGGCCCGTGGGATCTGCGACAAGCGAGATCGATTCAGCCCCCTCCTCCCTCCCCCCCCGATCCCGCCATGGGAAATTCTTTTGTCACTTAGCTGTAACGGAAGTAAATTCTCAGCCCCACATGCGATACTCACCAAAGGCCACGCTAGAATTGCCACCCACCCACCCCGCTTCTGTTTGATAATGATTTACAAAAATGAAATTCTAACACTTGAGGATTATTGAGTTCTATTTTATCAGCTTTATTTTTTATATATATTTTTATTCAATTACAGCAATGAAAGAAAAAAAAATAATTAGAAAATGGATTATCACGTGACACTGTGTAGCTCAAGGGAGATAAAAATCAATGATAGTTGAACTACTTTTTGTTTGTATTCCTAAAACATTTAAAGGCAAATGGTGAATTGATATGACTATTCAGTAAGCAATTAAATGCAGTTCACATTTTTTTACGGAATTATAATAAAAAGAAGAACAAAAAACAACAACAGCAGCAGCGAACAAACATTCTGTTTATACGGGCCGATAGACACATGTACTAGTGTATATATATATTTCCAAAATATTTCTGTGATTTATCTCTAACAATACTGAGAACGCTGATACATTTAGAAAATTGTGCAATGGTATAAGCAGAGTCCATTCTTATATTTCGAGGCACTGGACAGAGCCGTTCTTATGTTTCGAGGCCATAGACAGAGCCATTCTTTGGTTTTGAGGCCCTAGACAGAGCCATTTTTATGTTTCAAGGCCACAGACAGAGCCATTTTTATGTTTCAAGGCCATAGACAGAGCCATTCTTATGTTTCAAGGCCATAGAAAGAGCCATTCCTAGGTTTTGAGGCCCTAGACAGAGCCATTCTTATGTTTCAAGGCCCTAGACAGAGCCATTCTTTGGTTTTGAGGCCCTAGACAGCCATTCTTATGTTTCAAGGCCACAGACAGAGCCATTCTTATGTTTCAAGGCCATAGACAGAGCCATTCTTATGTTTCAAGGACATAGACAGAGCCATTCCTAGGTTTTGAGGCCCTAGACAGAGCCATTCTTATGTTTCAAGGCCATAGACAGAGCCATTCTTATGTTTCAAGGCCATAGAAAGAGCCATTCCTAGGTTTTGAGGCCCTAGACAGAGCCATTCTTAGGTTTCAAGGCCACAGACAGAGCCATTCTTATGTTTCAAGGCCATAGACAGAGCCATTCTTATGTTTCAAGGCCCTAGACAGAGCCATTCTTATGTTTCAAGGCCATAGACAGAGCCATTCTTATGTTTCAAGGCCATAGACAGAGCCATTCTTTGGTTTTGAGGCCCTAGACAGCCATTCTTATGTTTCAAGGCCACAGACAGTGCCATTCTTTGGTTTTGAGGCCCTAGACTGAGCCATTCTTATGTTTCAAGGCCATAGACAGAGCCATTATTATGTTTCAAGGCCATAGACAGAGCTATTCTTAGGTTTTGAGGCCCTAGACAGAGCCATTCTTAGGTTTCGACGCCCTAGACAGAGCCGTTCTATGTTTCGAGGCCCTAGACAGAGCCATTCTTAGGATTCGAGGCCCTAGACAGAGCCATTCTTAGGTTTCGAGGTCCTAGAAGAGCCATTCTTAGGTTTCGAGGCCCTAGACAGAGCCATTTTTAGGTTTCGAGGCCCTAGACAGAGCCATTCTTAGGTTTCGAGGCCCTAGACAGAGCCATTCATAGGATTCGAGGCCTTAGACAGAGCCATTCTTAGGTTTCGAGGCCCTAGACAGAGCCATTCTTAGGTTTCGAGGTCCTAGAAGAGCCATTCTTAGGTTTCGAGGCCCTAGACAGAGCCATTCTTAGATTTCGAGGCCATAGACAGAGCCATTCTTAGGTTTCGAGGCCCTAGACAGAGCCGTTCTTAGGTTTAGAGGCCCTAGACAGAGCCGTTCTTAGGTTTAGAGGCCCTAGACAGAGAGGTTTATAGACTTTTGTGGATCCTGTACTAAAGTATATATCGGCATCAGATGTGATAGAAATGTGTACTGTAATGGTTTCCTATGGCAGTGGGTGCCTAATAATGAAGTTACCTAATTTGCCTACCCGTAGGAACGGTTCTGGGCATAGGTGTAATAATAAAGTAATACATCAATATCAATAAAAATACATTTATATTGGCATTTAAAATCTTTTGAAACAAAGTTGATTTCCTGGAATTTTTGCCCTTTAGGTCGTCATAGGCTTAATTAAGGGAATTTTAATTAATTTTTATTTTCACATTTTATGTATTTTTTTTTATCAATTTCTCCTAGGATTTTTTGTTCGAAATACAATTTATTCCCAGCTGATTTGTTCCACAGATTATACATTATATCTAATCTGTGATTTGTTCTATTTGTGCAATACGTAGCATCTTCTTTACTTGACTTACGTATTTTAACACAGTGGCTCTAAGAGTGTGTGTGTGTGGGAGGGGGTAGGGTAATAATCTTATGTGATGGTGACATCAGTAATTAAACGAAACAATTTTATTTTTCCAGCAGAGCTCCTTTTTTCTGTTCAGTTAATAGCATACAATGTAGTATATTTTACTGTCAATTTTTTTTTAAATAATCGCTGAGCAGTCTACACGTACCAGTATTTTATCGTGTTTCAGAAATGGGAAAAGGTACGGCCTGTAGACAAAGTACGGCCTGTAGACAAAGTACGGCCTGTAGACAAAGTATGGCCTGTAGACAAAGTACGGCCTGTATACAAAGTACGGCCTGTAGACAAAGTATGGCCTGTAGACAAAGTACGGCTTGTAGACAAAGTATGGCCTGTAGACAAAGTACGGCATGTAGACAAAGTACGGCCTGTAGACAAAGTACGGCCTGTAGACAAAGTACGGCCTGTAGACGAAGTATGGCCTGTAGACAAAGTACGGCTTGTAGACAAAGTATGGCGTGTAGACAAAGTACGGCATGTAGACAAAGTACGGCCTGTAGACAAAGTACGGCCTGTAGACAAAGTATGGCCTGTATACAAAGTACGGCCTGTAGGCAAAGTATGGCAGATAGACCGAGTATGACTTGTGGGCCAAGTACGGTCTGTACAACGAGTATGAACTGTGGGCCAAGTACGGCTTGTTGACCAAGTCCGGCTTGTGGGCCAAGAACTCCATGTGGAAAAAGTACGGCCTGTGGGCCAAGTATGTCTTAAGGGGCAAGTACGGCTTGTGGACCAAATACGGCCTGTTCGGTAACGCCACACGTTATAAGTTTGAGATTTACACCTCGCAGGATCTACCATGTAGCTATTCCCTTCTCTGCCCGGGGCTCTACTCGCCACACCCAGAGTTCACCGTTGTAGTGAGTTGATTTCTCAAAGAATCAAATATTTTACTGCTAGCTAGTTGCCATCAGATATTTTACTGCCAGCTAGTTGCCATCAAATATTTTACTGCCAGCAAGTTGACATCAGATATTTTACTGCCAGCTAGTTGCCATCAGATATTTTACTGCCAGCTAGTTGCCATCAAATATTTTACTGCCAGCTAGTTGCCATCAGATATTTTACTGCCAGCTAGTTGCCATCAGATATTTTACTGCCAGCTAGTTGCCATCAGATATTTTACTGCTAGCTAGTTTCATCAAATATTTTACTGCCAGCAAGTTGCCATCAGATATTTTACTGCCAGCTAGTTGCCATCAGATATTTTACTGCGAGCTAGTTGCCATCAGATATTTTACTGCCAGCTAGTTGCCATCAGATATTTTACTGCTAGCTAGTTTCATCAAATATTTTACTGCCAGCAAGTTGACATCAGATATTTTACTGCCAGCTAGTTGCCATCAGATATTTACTGCCAGCTAGTTGCCATCAGATATTTACTGCCAGCTAGTTGCCATCAGATATTTTACTGCCAGCTAGTTGCCATCAGATATTTTACTGCGAGCTAGTTGCCATCAGATATTTTACTGCCAGCTAGTTGCCATCAGATATTTTACTGCTAGCTAGTTTCATCAAATATTTTACTGCCAGCAAGTTGACATCAGATATTTTACTGCCAGCTAGTTGCCATCAGATATTTACTGCCAGCTAGTTGCCATCAGATATTTACTGCCAGCTAGTTGCCATCAGATATTTTACTGCCAGCTAGTTGCCATCAGATATTTTACTGCCAGCTAGTTGCCATCAGATATTTTACTGCCAGCTAGTTGCCATCAGATATTTTACTGCCAGCTAGTTGCCATCAAATATTTTACTGCCAGCAAGTTGCCATCAGATATTTTACTGCCAGCTAGTTGCCATCAGATATTTTACTGCGAGCTAGTTGCCATCAGATATTTTACTGCCAGCTAGTTGCCATCAGATATTTTACTGCTAGCTAGTTTCATCAAATATTTTACTGCCAGCAAGTTGACATCAGATATTTTACTGCCAGCTAGTTGCCATCAGATATTTACTGCCAGCTAGTTGCCATCAGATATTTACTGCCAGCTAGTTGCCATCAGATATTTTACTGCCAGCTAGTTGCCATCAGATATTTACTGCCAGCTAGTTGCCATCAGATATTTACTGCCAGCTAGTTGCCATCAGATATTTTACTGCCAGCTAGTTGCCATCAGATATTTTACTGCCAGCTAGTTGCCATCAGATATTTTACTGCGAGCTAGTTGCCATCAGATATTTTACTGCCAGCTAGTTGCCATCAGATATTTTACTGCTAGCTAGTTTCATCAAATATTTTACTGCCAGCAAGTTGCCATCAGATATTTTACTGCCAGCTAGTTGCCATCAGATATTTTACTGCCAGCTAGTTGCCATCAGATATTTTACTGCTAGCTAGTTTCATCAAATATTTTACTGCCAGCAAGTTGACATCAGATATTTTACTGCCAGCTAGTTGCCATCAGATATTTACTGCCAGCTAGTTGCCATCAGATATTTACTGCCAGCTAGTTGCCATCAGATATTTTACTGTCAGCTAGTTGCCATCAGATATTTTACTGCCAGCTAGTTGCCATCAGATATTTTACTGCTAGCTAGTTTCATCAAATATTTTACTGCCAGCAAGTTGACATCAGATATTTTACTGCCAGCTAGTTGCCATCAGATATTTACTGCCAGCTAGTTGCCATCAGATATTTACTGCCAGCTAGTTGCCATCAGATATTTTACTGCCAGCTAGTTGCCATCAGATATTTTACTGCCAGCTAGTTGCCATCAGATATTTTACTGCCAGCTAGTTGCCATCAGATATTTTACTGCCAGCTAGTTGCCATCAAATATTTTACTGCTAGCTAGTTGCCATCAGATATTTTACTGCTAGCTAGTTTCATCAAATATTTTACTGCCAGCAAGTTGCCATCAGATATTTTACTGCCAGCTAGTTGCCATCAGATATTTACTGCCAGCTAGTTGCCATCAGATATTTTACTGCCAGCTAGTTGCCATCAGATATTTTACTGCTAGCTAGTTTCATCAAATATTTTACTGCCAGCAAGTTGACATCAGATATTTTACTGCCAGCTAGTTGCCATCAGATATTTACTGCCAGCTAGTTGCCATCAGATATTTACTGCCAGCTAGTTGCCATCAGATATTTTACTGCCAGCTAGTTGCCATCAAATATTTTACTGCTAGCTAGTTGCCATCAGATATTTTACTGCTAGCTAGCTTCATCAAATATTTTACTGCCAGCAAGTTGCCATCAGATATTTTACTGCCAGCTAGTTGCCATCAGATATTTACTGCCAGCTAGTTGCCATCAGATATTTTACTGCCAGCTAGTTGCCATCAGATATTTTACTGCCAGCTAGTTGCCATCAGATATTTTACTGCCAGCTAGTTGCCATCAAATATTTTACTGCTAGCTAGTTGCCATCAGATATTTTACTGCTAGCTAGTTGCCATCAGATATTTTACTGCCAGCTAGTTGCCATCACATATTTTACTGCCAGCTAGTTGCCATCAGATATTTTACTGCTAGCTAGTTGCCATCAGATATTTTACTGCTAACTAGTTTCATCAAATATTTTGGTTTGTTTGTTTGTTTTTTTTTAAAGTGGTCTTGGGTCTTATTTCTAATAAAACGATGTCATGACTAAAATATAGATTGACAACCACCAATTTAACGTTCACTGTACCTACACCCCCGCCCTTAAGTAAAACTTCTACTAGATGACCCACAAATGATTAAAACCGTAAACTTGAACACTACCTGCGATGTCAGCCTGACACAGACATACGTCAGGTCAAAAGTAAGGCGACAACCTTTCTAAAAAAAGTTCAACTTCCTGTCGAAAAGAATCTATTGTAATAACTCAGACAATGGGGGAAAGTTGGGGAAAACAATCGACACTGAAGATGAATGTAGATTGTTAGGGACCTATTTCAATTTTAGATTCTCAATCACGTAGTTTGGTTTGAAGCTGAAATATGAATTTAAAAAAAAACGAAACAAATGTGGACACCAATTGCTTTTTTTTTATTTTCACGGACCTGTTTTTTTTTAATCTGTAATGAAGGTTCTTGATCAGTGGTTCCCAACCTGTTTTGCAAATGTATCCACCCCCCAAGGGTGCAAAATTATGTCCGCGGATAATTCCCCCCCCCCGCACACAAGCCAGTGGATGAATGTATTTACTTTTCATTAGTGGACCGCGCTCAACTTTTTCCGATGCGAATTCTTGGTTGTTTTAAAAACGAAAATTATGTGCCACGGCGTACCCCTGCTTGACCTTTATCGTAACCCCTTAGGGTACTACGCTTACTACAGGTTGAGAGCCTCGGATCCAGATCTTATATATATATATATATATATATATATATATATATATATATCTAGAATAGTTATAGTATAGTTGTAACCATGGGCGTCGCTAGGAATTTTTCCAGGGGGGGGCAAAAATTTTCCAGGGGGGGCAAATAACAACTTTATGACATTTTTTTTAAATGTAAGGGGGGGGGGAGAGCAAATGTCCCCCTCTTATATGACATTTTTTCAAAATGAATACGCCCATGGTTGTAACAACTCTCCCCAAATAGATCGAACTCACCCAAGATAATCCCTAGGCTTCCACTGCCCCTTGAATCGCTTCAGCACCCCCCCCAGGGTCTAATTTGATCACATGATCAATCAGTGATTGAGTCATGATTACCGTTTGGGCGATTCCCCCCCCCCTAACATAACGAAACGAATTATAATTTAAATCCAGATTATTTTCAATACACTTTATAAAAAATATAAATAAATGTGTATTAGAAATTATATCAGAGATAATAATCAAACCCAGTTTATTTAACCCAAGATTATAAACAAGCTTCGCTCGACTTAAACACTAGAGCGGATATGAACGACAGCCCGACGATATCGTCGGGATTAGAGCTGATATTCTTGTATGTTCAGCTTGTCAAGTATTCACAGAACATATTAAAATATAAATAGATATGTCACGTGGGGGTAATTGAACACAGAACATATTACAATGTAAATATATCAGTCACGTGGCCGTGGGGTCAATTAAATTATCAACTTCCCAGACAGTACTGTACTTATAAATGATAACGAACGCTCGATAGATATAAATAATAATACATTAGATATTACATAATCATATCAGACTTTGGTTTGAAAGTTTGAAACATACGTCATTGCACTTATTTCGGTAACTCCTACGTATATACTAACAAAAAATCCAACTGTGTTTGGCCAGCTATAATAAAATGATAACGCAGTTATAATTAACCTGTAGGTGATATTTTTAGGCTTTATTTAACGGGGCAATTGACAGTGTATGAAGAAATCAAAGCAGATATAATTACTGCATTTAACAATTGAAGAAATCTATGTTTGAAATCTAAAGAGTCTGCACATCCATCGATATTTGAATAGCACCTGATGTATTCTAATTATTATCGTTGGTTGGTCAGCTCCGCCCACACACACACACACACACTCACACAACAGCAAGCCACTTTCAGTGTTTTCTTTAACGTCATTCATTCTGAATGGTTATTTCAGTTTAAACACACATGCATGTGTTTGTGGTAGTCTCTTTATCAAGTGAGGCTAGTTCAGTCTAGTTTAGTCCACTTCAGTCTAGTTTATAAACAGTCGTAGATCAATACTTTGTGGTGTATCTGGTGGGTGTCGTCTCAATGTGGCACTTGGAGCAGGTGGTTTTCGGGCAGGGGTGGGTAGAGGGAGGGAGATTAATGAGGTGAAGATAATTATTATTGATCAGGAGGAGTGAACGAAGTTATTTACAAACTGGGTATTATTAAGCCCACAATTCAGAAGAGAGGAGTCCATTTTGAGATTGCAGTGGGGGCGGCTAGCGAGAAGTTTTATTTGCGAAAGGTTTTTTTTTTAATGAAAAAAACAAAAATAGCTTTGTTTATGTTAGCTTTAGATGTATAGTGGTTCTTTTTCTGAAATGTTTTCAAGCTAATTCGAGAGACTACGACATTTGAAAACATAAATTCATTGATTTTAATTTTAAATACACCTACTTCAATTGGGTTGTAGTCAACTTATAGTATTCTATGGCAACTGTCTGCTACGGGAACAAGATTTTTATGAAGTTAATCTGAAACCCAATGGTGTTTTTGAGTGGGAAATCATAGAATGGGCTTGTGGGAAACCGAAAGAAACTATTTCGTAAATAGCGAGGAACAAATTAAAAACTGTACCCTATAAACTAGTTCTGACTAGTTCTGAGTCTAGTATTTGTTTTTTTTTTGTATAGGTATTGATACTTTACATTGTGCTTAACCAGACACTGCAGGTGATACTATACATTGTGCTTAACCAGGCACTGCGGGTGATACTATACATTGTGCTTAACCAGGCACTGCAGGAGATAATTTACATTGTGCTTAACAAGGCACTGCAGGTGATACAATACATTGTGCTTAACCAGACACTGCAGGTGATAGTTTACATTGTGCTTAACCAGGCACTGCAGGTGATACAATACATTGTGCTTAACCAGGCACTGCAGGTGATACAATACATTGTGCTTAACCAGGCACTGCAGGTGATACAATACATTGTACTTAACCAGGCACTGCAGGTGATACAATACATTGTGCTTAACCAGGCACTGCAGGTGATAGTTTACATTGTGCTTAACCAGGCACTGCAGGTGATACAATACATTGTGCTTAACCAGGCACTGCAGGTGATAGTTTACATTGTGCTTAACCAGGCACTGCAGGTGATACAATACATTGTGCTTAACCAGGCACTGCAGGTGATAGTTTACATTGTGCTTAACCAGGCACTGCAGGTGATACAATACATTGTGCTTAACCAGGCACTGCAGGTGATAGTTTACATTGTGCTTAACCAGGCACTGCCGGT